>CADDXX010000744.1:184902-205286 GCA_902810485.1 Alauda arvensis | reverse complement strand
AAAAAAAAAAGGCAAATGGAAAGAAGGATTTCTTGCACCACCCGGAAGTGGAAAGGAATTCCTGCTAGTTCTTTCAATTTGCCATGTCATTTGGAGAGTTTCAGGATAATGAGTAGGAAGTTGACTGCCAGTTTATGGCTTACATAAATTTGGATGGTTTTCAAGTCCTGTGTTATTTTTGGAGGTGCATGAGTGTTTTTCTTTTGGATGTTACTGAAAAACATACATAATCAAAAATTACTCCGTTTTTCATTAAATTCTATACAGGACACTTGGTCACACTTGAAGTAAGGGATACTTCCTAYTTGCAACTTATCTTTCCTTATACAATTGTGTTTCTAGAAGAGCTGGAATAGTTATGCTTGTATTACAGAGGAATTAATTAGGAAAATGCCTTCAGACATTTAATCCTGCTTTTATATTACCTAAAATAGAGAGGGAAGGGGCAGGAATTTCACATTTTCCCATAATTTTCTTTTCAGAAAACCAATAATTATYGTTTCTTATTTGTATTTAATTGCTGATTTTCTTAGGGAAATTTGTGGGTGGAAAGGGAGGAGTCTACCAAAAAAAAGTATAAATTTTTGACCATAATACCAAAATATGTGGATCTTTCATTAAAAAAGATTCTGAGGTTTTCAGTGRAGCCACAAATATTTCTAAGGAGAAATTCCCCTTTCCTCTATATTGCTTTTTAATAGCAAACCTTCTGGTAAAAAACACATTTTATAGGAACAGATCAGCATATTTTTGATATGTGGTTGTAGTGAAAAGGTTTTTGGGTTTAAATTTTCTTAAAACAGCTCAGTTAATGACATTGTTCCCATTTTTAGACTTGGAAATCTTATAAAAAATCTAGAATAAGTGTCAGATACATATTAATATCTTCAATAACCTTTATGGGTTAATATACTTAATTATATCATAGAAATTTTATATATKATTAACCAAGCTCTGTGAAGTATGAATATATAGATTTCATCAAAAGAAGTATTTTGAAGAAAGCTTATCAATATAAGTAATTAACATTTCAGRTATTAACATCAACCAAACTGAACAACAATAAAGCTACCATAMAAGGAATAAAGGAGGTGAAGGAATATTTTTCAAAACCTCATACAAAGCTGCRTATGAACACAAAGAATAGCCATGGATTCTTCAGCTGTACTATTCTTTTCACAGAAATTATTTGCACTACTAGCTACTAGAGATGGAAAAAAAATAACATAGACATTTCAAYTGCAGGATATGAATCAATTTCTATTTTATGTCCTAGTTTATATGCTGAGTATTGTCAAACCAATAAACTATCAGTTCATAGAAGTTTAATTCCTGTATTTTTCTATAARTAATATGCTGTGCAGGAAAAAATAAGAAAATGCAGCTTTACAAAATGATTGAAATTCTGCTGATATTAGTTCTGACACTCAAGAACTAAAGAAAGCTATGTGCTATTACTTCMTTTTATGCAGYKTGATAGRAAATAATTATAGAGGAGTCACAACCAAAAAAAGGAAGTTATTCAGCTAAGGGATGAAGCAGTTAAGAAATAATTTAAGTTAGAAATATTTTGCACTGCCCTAAAAGAGAGTCTATATTCTGTCACATCTTTTCTGTGCACAGAGGCATGCATGGGAAATATTTTTGCATGTAGGAGACTGCAGCCTGAATATGGGATTACTTATTGTAGGCCACCCACAACAGCMCTGCATTGAGGTAACTCTTCTACCAGCAATGATTCAGTTAACCTTTGATTACACACAAGAATTCAAACTATGGAAAGGTCTGAAACCTGACACCGTCCTTTGACACCTCCATGTCTGTCATTAAAGATAATCCTGTGTTAGGTACTGATTTTTGAAAATAGAATTAAACTACTTTGGTTTTCAATCTTAACCCTTCCATATTGCTAATGTAACCCTGCTGTGTTAAGAGATTTCCTGAATTACTGCTTGTCCTTTCAAGTCTCTGTGTTTGTGAAGGAGCTYTAAAGGGAGCACGGGGAGCAGTGAACACAAACTGGGCAGCTCCATCACCAGCAAATGAAGTGACTGTCCATTGCTTGTAGTAATCAGTGGACCACAAAACTGACCAGGACTTCAGAGTCTGATCATGCCCCAGTCTTCCTTCACTTTTTCACACCTCAGWGAGAGAGTCACCCCAAGACAAACATGTTTGTTCTTTTTTTAATCTTTTTTTTTGAGCAAGCATCACCAAAGCCATACCATTATTTTTAACTTTGTCCCTGGGGTGATYGTGCTCCATCTTTTCCCACTTTTTCTGGAAGATTGAATGATGGAAGCTCTGTGATGATCTGAGAGGCCTGCACTCTCAGACATACTTTTATACCTTTTTAATTGCTATGTTTTCTTCCTCAACTCTATTTATCCAAGTTACTAAGAGTATCTAAGTGGGAATATCCCAATATTTCCTCAGCCCACTGGTTTTTTTCCTTTGTCCAAAGTTAAACACAGGCAAGARGTRACAGTTTCTAATATTTCAGTTCTTRTGTCTCACCTGGAYAYACAAAATAAAAAAAGAWGTCTAAAATAAAATTAAGATGGAGCAGAACTCAGCAGAAAATTTCCACTGGAAAATAATGTATGGTGTTCCAAAGTGAAAGGGAAAAGGCTGTGAAATATGAGAAAGTCTTTGGATTTATACTGTTTTTGAGAAATTGCCCATCAGTTWTTTGGATAGATTGTGTACTGCAGCCAGTATGGAATAAGCAAGGTCCTGGCTGAGAACAGCCCAGGCACTGACTTCTCTTACACCCTTAATCACCAGCAATGCTGTTGGTGACAGGACCTCACCCAACAAAGGGCCTGAATTTGGAATTATGGCAATAGCCCAGTTGAGCAAAGCAAAAACTGGCTGACAATAGAAGACTTCTCTTGAAGCTAAGGACTGACCAGACTGTGCAGGTGGCAGTGCTCTCCTCAGCCATCTTCAAGCCACCCAGATGCCCCTGGATGCTGAAGTGTCCACCAGTCTTTCCAAGTCACTGACAGTCACATGACTTTTAGAGAGGGAATGTTCATCTTTTTCTTTTTCCCCAGAAGACAGAAGAAGGTTTTCAATCTGCCTTGTCAGCCTGTACCCTCTTGCCAGTGCATATAGGATGTTCCTGGAGCCCAGCAACTCACAGCAAACTGAAAAAAAGAAAGAAGAGGCTTTGTTTTGTTWTCTTTTAGCTGCATGGTGTATAGGCATGAAACCTGGAAAGGACAACTCAGTCCTTGACAAGCCTTCGAGTKGCACCCACTTAACTGTCCCAGTAGTGCAGCTGCAGTTTACATGTATTTAGCTAAATTTCTGGTTCCTCTTCACAGATGTCATATGAAGGAACAGCAAAAAGATTTCAAAATTATTAATTACAACAGGGCTGTTGAATGTTTCTTTATGAATGGAGCCATTTTAGAAAAATTTCTATAATAATAATAATATTTTAAAACATTTCATCTGCACTTAATAGAAGAAAAAAAAAAAAGAAAAAAGAAGGACGACTTATGGAAACTTCCATTTAAAGCTGAGCAATGCAGGGAAAGAAAGATGACAAAAGTAAAAAAGACTCCCTCAGGGATATAGCCTTTATGGAAGAAGGAAGGTGAAATCTTACCCTTGTCAGTGAAGCTCATTTTACAATACCAGAGAGGGCAKTTCATTTTGGCAGGGTCCTGTTGGCTGCTTATTAGGGCTGCTTATTGTGCAAACGTTGTTCCTGATAACAACGTGCAGAGCACTATCTGGAGACAAATACATTGGATGCACAGAGTAACTTGGTATTTCCTGGTGGAATACCAAGCTTATCGCTTCCATGACACTAATCTCATAATTCACTCACTGAGCAATAAAGAGTTCTCTTACAAATTAGATCTGCTTGATAATCCATTCAGAGTTTTGACATKCTTGGTATGTTGCTACTCATGTTCTTTCCTGGATAGCAGTTTAATATGGTGATTTGTGATGCCAGCAGGAGGCTCAGACAGGTGCATGGATAAATGAAATTTCTCCATGTTCCCGCTGACGATGCATAAATCTCAAAGACTGAAGAATCTCTGTTTTCCTTGCCTTGCTATGTTTTGCAAATTCTTGTTGAGTATGAATGTTTGATTCTSTTTTGGTTTGGTTTTATTCACATTATGTTCCAGATTAAAGGCCACAGATTCAGGATCCATTTTGATAGGCCCTGTACCCATGCCAAAGTTCTAGGAGCTAGACATCAAGAGACACAGTGGTAAAATCTGAAGAAAAGGTATGGCCAGGAGGCAGTTCTGACCCCGTTGAATTAGTTTGGCTGTCCATGCAATGCAAAAATAGTGGTGGTATTAGTGCTTTGGAAAGTATATTGACTTTATTTTTTAGCTTGCCTTTCATTTAGTAGGACTGTTAATCAGGAGGACATTAATTTTCTCTTATTCCTGAGGTGTGACATGCTCTGGAAGTGCTGGTTCCTAGATGTGCTCCTCATAGGGTAGTCAATTGGGAAATATYCCACTTAAGAAATCTGTGGCATTAAGTACAAATATGGGTTCTTCACAACTGGGTAGCAGTGAGATTTGTTATGAATCAACAAACTGATCCATTAGAACCATCTGCAGAACATTTTAGTGTCTATCTCATAAGTGGAAATGTCTGTTTAGGAGCATGTGAAATAATGATGCTGATTTGGGTCCCTTCAAGCTGTGTAGWAGTGATAATCCTGAGAAGGGTTGTKTTTGTTAGCATGGARTCTGGCATCTGAGCTCCTTCATGGCTAGAGCTTCATCTGACCCAAACAAGGTGGCAGGAAGGATATTGGTCTCATTTCCATGGGCCTCTAAACTTCTAGGTCATCTGCACAGGCCCAGTGCCCAGCTGCTGTGAAAAATAGCCTTTCAGCCATTAAACCACCATTCAAAATGCTGCTTTTCTAAGGATACCTATTCCATAATCATGTTTTTTAACAGTCAGGGTTCTGAGGCTGAAATTTCTCTGCTTGCATAACACAGGGCCAGCTTCTCCATGCTGTTCCCCAGGCACCATCAAACCTGCCTGTGGAGCTGGAGCAGCTCTGTGGCAGCCATGGAATGGTTGTTTGTCCATGCTTGTGTCCAGAGGRTAACCAAATTGCTTCTGGTTTTATTTCATCTGCATCTGTTTTTATTTGTTCAGAGATGCTAAGTTGGCTGCCTTTGTAACTCAAAGTGAAAAAGAGTGCACAAACAAATGGGTTTCTCAAGCTTTCTAAATATTGATTTACTTCTGGTTTCTGTAAGAAATGACATGAAATCCTGTTAATATCTAAGGTTATCTGTGGCCTTGTGACCTGTGAATCCTAACCTCAGTGCGACTCTGGTTTGAACACTAGAAAGTGAAAGGTCAGAAAAATGAGATAGCTGGTGTATGGCAACAGGATTAGCAGTTTGGGCTGCTCTGAAGATATTAATTTGGAMCATCCCATGGCAAATATCACTCAGGTGCACTTAAGGGGCACAAGGGAATTTCTGAACTCTCAAAAAGACAAAGTATCTTTTGCATTGCTGAATATGACTCCAGAGTAAATAAGGGCACTGAAATTAGCTGATTAGTTGGGGAGTTTAAAATACAAAATTACAAGCATATATTTTCATTTCCCAGCTACTTAGTCTTTATTAATCAAAAAGAAATATGATTCTTGAAGCATGATATAAAATTTGTGGGAAAGCAATTGAAACATTCAGGATATGTCATTGTGCATAAACTGGTTAAATTTASATTCAAAGAAGAAATTGGATTTTTGCCTTTACAACTGTTGAGAATTTGTCCTGAAGACTATTTTAATGTGGATTTTTCCAAATAGTTCAGTTTCCATCTTGAAATATGGCTTTCTGTTTTTTTGCATCTTCCTTAGGACTCTTGGTGGGTGCACTCTGAATACAAAACTCTGATCTATTGAAAATGTAGTAACTGCAGCAGTCACTTTTTGAATGGTTTTATGTTATTCCCCTTTCTCCATCACCCAAGGTTTTTTGAGCAACTTTTTATTCTGTACATTTTGTTTTTTTCTTTAGGGAGAATCTGTACTGTTATAAAGCCTATGTATTTTTAATCCACTTGGATTAAACTGAAATCAGTGGAAGTTCAGTACCTTTAAAACTGAAAACATGTRCCTAAATATAGACTTCATGTTGACATTTATGCTGGACATCTTTACCATTCTTACTCATCCCTTCAGTTTCCTTTTCTTAGCTCTCTCATTGCGTGTTTAGTTGTTTCTGGTGATAAATTCATCTTTGGAAAAGCTYCTTTTCCAACCATAGGTGGCAGCAGACAGCAGAAGCTTCAGGAATAAGGACTTCTCCMCATCTCTGAGTGAGCTGAGATGACAGSATAGCTTGCCTTGTTCCACAAYGAGTGTTCTTTATCAWTKTCTGCACRYATCCAGTGGCTGCTTAAACTATATRTTTTATATATTTATATTATATCTTAGTGCACTGAAATTAACTGAATAAGCATTTTTGATTTTTACTCTCTGAGTACTTACATGCATAAATCTTAACCTGAACAGGTTAGTCACCTGGTAATCTTTGGTTTCCAACATTTTATATTTACTTGCACTTAATCTATTTTAGATTATATCAAGCTGAGGCAGTTTTTCTGATATTTTCTCTGGATTCTGGGGTAGCTCACACGGTCTGGAAAGCAGATTCAGGAGATGCTGGTGTCAAGCAAATTTGTGCAAGTCACTCAGAGAGCTTTTGGTTCCTGCCTAAAACTCCATTCATRAACCCATATTCATAGTCACAGATGTAAAATCTCTTTCTCTGTGTTTGACATTGTTTTGGGTAAAACTGCTCTTGCTTATGAACTTATTTTTGCCAGACAAAGTCTGGTATATTTATTACTGTCCTTTCCCAAAGCCTTGAAAACTCCAAACCAATGCCAAAGATTTTTTAGCTAAAACTGAGGGACATTAGACACATCTTCACTTACATRTTTGTAAAACTGTACAGGAGCAGATGCTCCTGTAGCAAAACAAGCACTGGTTCCTTAATCTAATAAATAGAACATATTAGTGGAAAAGCCTTTGGSTAATGCTGTTATACTTCTCAAAAATATTGCCATGCATTTGCATCATCTTTGTCTTGTGGAGTGGCATTCTAAAGTCACTGCAGAAGCACTGCTTTAAAGTGTGCACAGCCTGCAGGTAGGTGTGCACAGACATCATCCCATGGGAACAGGGGTCATGGTGGCTGCTGGGACATGCTTCTCTCTGGTCTGGGACAGGAGGGTATTCCAAGAGAAACAGGGCTGGAGGTGGGGGGCCTTGGTGACACCCCCATTACCTGGCTGGAGGTGCAGACAGCCCTGCTGTCGCTGGCCAGTGGGCACTGCTGGTCACAGGGATTTGTGGGACCCAGAAGCAGGATTTGTGAGCCCCAGGATCTGCACTGACATTGCTCCTAGGAGTTCTAGATTTCCTGGAGGGACTGAATGAAACCCCTCAAAAAGGACAGTGTTGGCTCCTGGCTGTGTGATACTCCACATGAAGGCAGAGCAGAAGATGGCAACCAGAACCACTGCATTAATTCAGGAGAACTTTGCCTGGGGGTTTTACAGAAGAAACARCACTAAGTGAAGCTATCAAAGAGATTAAATAAACATCTCTGATGGATGAAATATGAACTCCAAACTAGAAGTGTTTAAATTGGAAAAAAAGAGAAAAGAATAAAAGGAAAGAAAAAAATTTCCTTCAAAGGAAGAGGAGCAGAACATATGCAGGAGTGTTGCTCCATTACTCAGAATAAAATAAGGCAGTGATTYGACAATGCAGCTGAATGAATGTAGTTTTCTTTAGAGTAGACAATTATTCTAAGTAAAAGTATTTGTGGGTTACAAAAGGATGGAGATCCACATTMTTTTAGTGGAATAGTAAATATTATCCAAAGCTGATTGTTCTACTGGTGGATTTGTGTCTCATGCTAAAAGTATAACCTCTTTCTCAGGCATCATGTTAGCAAAAATTTCTCTAAGAAGGMRCTGMTTTTTAARTATTGCTTTAGACTTTATCAGTGTATCTCCACTGCATTGTAAATAATAAATAAAAGCAGAAAGTAAAAGGATGATACTATTCCTTTTAGGCTTTGGAAAATTAATTGGATACTAATTATACTCTAATAAATATGTTAACAGATTCTTAATTTGTTTCTTACTCAGTGCTTTCTTCTCTGCCGTTTCTTCATATCATGTCTGACTGACTGCCTTCTTTTGCTGACTTTGTCTTCAGCTTCCTAACCTGATTCCTTTGTATTCTCAATTTTCTTATTCTATAATACACATTTTCTCACTCAATTCTTTCTTACTCACTTTATTGTATCAAGATTCTCCATTTTTCCTTTACCTTGTTGGAGATTTTTTACCCCTCCATTCCCTACTGTGGCACAGAAGCTGCCTATGAGTTACTCTTCTTGAGACCCTTTCAGGGCTGACCTGGCAATGCACCCACTTCCTGTTTAAGYTGAAAGAAGGACCTTTGTGCACCTTATTTTTCACTTCACAGCCTGGCAGAGCAAATGACAAGTGGCAAGAAATGTTCCTTACCCGTGGTTTGGTGGGGAGTGACTTTGCTCTCCCTGCAGGTGTTGTGGTGGTGAATACATGCACCTGCAGATCTCCTGTTAAATGGGGTGTTTGCTCCCTGTAACTGCTTCCAGGCAGCAGAAGGCAAACACTGCCAGCAGTTTAAAAGGATTCATAGGGGCACAATTAAAGTGGGAGAAAAGTGAGAAGTGTAAGAAGAGAAAGAAAATATAATGYAACATGTCAGGGCTCAAGATTCTTTCTATCAAAACACATGAATCGTGTTTAGACCTTGAGGTAATTTAATATATCATTTGGGAGTCATATTTACAGTATATATCCATTCTTTAATGTTCTTTAATTGAACTCACTGGCTCAGAAAACCACTGGGCATTAGAAATTTTATCTAGTGGAAGAACAAAGTCTCTAATTTCACAAGATTYTGGAAGAGCAAAAGTTCTATTTCATCATTGGTACTTAAAAGTCACACAGCAGAATGCAATATTTTCCACAGGAACTTTTTCATTTTTACAGGRCTTGCTACACAGCTAATTTGACATAACCATAAGCAGCATGCCTTCTCAAAAATGTATACTAAATTAGTCCCCAAAGATTTTAAAAACTACTCAGAGCATAGAAAAAGAAATCATATCCATAGATTTCTGCTCATATGAGCAAGAGCCAGGCAGAGAGGGTTTGGACACTCCTAGAAGGCAAGGGAGTTCCCACAATGTGTGATAGTCGTGGCATGGTAAATATGAAGCTGCTGTGTCTCACAGGTAATCCCTTCCTTTCAACTCTTTTGTATCCGTCTGTCTTTTCCCTCTCTTCATTACAGTCCCATATCCCTGTCTTTCTACTTCCTGGGTTTTTTTTGTTTGTTTGTTTGGGTTTTTTTTGCTTTTTAAACTGAGATTACAGCTCCTTTGGTTAAAATTTAGGCCAGATCATTTTGATTGGTTGTGTAAAGATTTCTGGACGTATGGATTTGCACGTGCGCGTTTCTGTGTGCACATCCCAGCTGAGTCAGACAACAGCAGCAGCAGCACAGCTGGTCTCAGGGTTACTGCCTCTCTCCTCAGGGTTACTGCCTCTCTCCTCAGGGTTACTGTCTCTCTCCTCAGGGTTACTGTCCAGCTCATGTAGAAGCTGGTGGGTAGGAATGCTTTTTGGCACAACTGCAGCACAGTCTGGTTGTAAATTACGCTTGATCCTACCTAGAGAATTAAGCTCTTGTTGTGATTGCTATTTCAGTTTTGTTCTTCCCAGAGGAGAAGGGGGAACTGTGCCAATCCCAAACGAGATTATTTGAGGCATGGTCAGAGCTGTGGTTTGAGCTTCAAGTCTGCAGAGAAGAAAGTTGTTTTTATAGCTGGAAGGATTTTTTAAGGAATTTTGTCTTGGGACACAGTTGTACAAATGACTATAAATGAGGATGATTTACCTACTTAACAGGTCAGTACTGGATGCTAGGGCACTTAGCAAAGTGTGCATTTAAATAAMATCTCCAGCCTCAAAAGATTAAAAATCAAGGATCAATACGCTTTGGAAAACACATCTATTACTTCGTAAAATTTTTGTGTATTCTTGTTTTATAAATCGGGAAGAAATTATCTGTGAAGGGTAAAGTTACTATTACCACTGACCAATGACTTTTTTTTAAATTATCTGTCAGGGCAAGTAGGATTTTAATATAAATCAACTCCAAACCCAGAATTTTTAGAAATTGTAACTCTTCAATTTATGCAGTACATTCARCTTTGGGAGCAAAATGGGCTTTTATGTATATAATTCCTTGCACGTTTAGTGTTGATTTGAAAAGCTGTGTTTCCCCAAATGAACATAATAAGTCAATTAAGAAAAGAATCCTGAGAAAATGAGGAAAAATTGACTACAAAGGCACGTTAAAACCAATCACTGTAGTGTTTAAAGGCATACAAATAGAGCAGAAGGAGTTTCTGAGTAAGAGATCAGTGTAGATTTGTCACTGCCACATGATTGAATGGATGAYAGAGCACACCATAAGGCAAGGAAAACATCAAACTTCAATTTGTGTCTTTGCCTGTTGAATTAAAGAAATCTTRTATTTAAAAGATTGATAGAGACTTGTATGATTTGGACCAAAAAGAAAAATGTAGTCCCATAATTTTRATAATGGAAATTCAATAAAAAATGCTGATGTAAGGATATGAAAGATTAGAAATAGTAATTACTGGATAAACTTAATTAGAGTTCTTCCCTTCCTACACTCTGAGCTTATTACTATTTCTTATATGGAGAGATAGTGGCTTTTGAAATGTTATCAGCCTGTCACAGAAAGTTGTACTTAGAGCAAAGCAAATCACAGACTCCACATTTTTAAAAACATTTTATTATAACAGATAGGAAACCAAATCCACATTTTTTTCAAACCAAGATAAATAAGCAGTAAATATCATGCTTTTAATTTTAAATGTGTTTTGCCTTTTGTAATAGGATCTGCAAAAATGGCATTCTTAACTTGGAGACCTGCAAAACTCTATCTTTTGAGAATATGGTGGAAGACAGACTGGATATTTTACACATGAATGAAGACCATTAAAAAAAACCTGCTGGAAACTGGGACAAAATATGTCTGTGAAGAAAGTGCTACATAAAGAGTAGTTTGGTAACTTACTCAGCAGAAAACTTCAAATTAACCCTTAGTCAAGATTATTTCAAATATATATATAAATATATACAACTACACAAAAAAAAATCTTTCCACTGAAAGTGAAACAAACTTCAAATTGTAATAAAATCAGAGAGCAGTGGTACTATAACCTTTTGATCTTTAGGAAGAGGTCTTTAAAAATATCCAAGTTTTTTTTCTCTATTCCGTAGAAATTAACTGCTAAATGAAAAAAAAAAAAAAGGTGAAAAAGTAAGGGGGGAAAAAAGTTATCATTACCCTTCAAAAAAACCAAACAAACAGATCGTTGTTATGCCTCATCTCAGGAACAGTTTAATAAATGGAACCAAACAACAAAGAGATGAACAAACACCTCAACACCCGCAGATTCTGTGTACTATGTTGGTCCCAACTGATTTGATGAAAGTTTTACATTTGATTTCAGTGGGAGCAGGTGAAATTTTTTCATTTCATTTCAAGTAGAAGTAGAATGTAAGCTACTTTCCCTAATGGACTTTATTAATATGACTTAATCTAAAGGGCTGTAAATGGAAACAGTTGTCTCTATACCCTCATAGGCCACCCATTACTTTATTACTTGTTATTAAAATACTTTTATCTTTTCCAATAGTCCCACACTTCTGCAGCATTTTAATAGAACAAAATTACTWGTTAGCAACCTGTAAGCAGTCATCTAAAGTTCTTTAATATTTATATCCTTTTGAGGCTTTTCACCTTTTGCACGGATTCAGGGTTGCCTGTACAAAATAAATGACTGTTGCARGAAATATAAACATGATATTTACAAGTTCACAATTCTTTTTTTTATGCAGTTCTGATGATTATTTTTTTATAGTTGTAGCCTAAGCACTGTGTAGAACTGGCATGCTTCTGATATTCACAAAAATGTAATAAAAAAGTAAAATAATTAAGGATAAATTGCGCACATGCAAGGATACTGTAAAATTAATCCAWTGCCTTAAGCTATGCATTTATGTAATTTTTTATACCCTAACAGTTTGCCTTTCTGTGTKTTTTGATGGAAAAATTCCATGCAAAATCCTGTATTTTCTCTTGGATAATATTTCATGTCCTTTAAACCTTCCATTAATTATTTTACATGACATTCAGACTGCCTTTAATGAAAGAAAGGAAAAACCTAAAAACACAGCTACTTTTGTTATCACACTATAAATCCTAGCTCAGGGATTATGCCAATTACCTGATTTACCTCTACAGAGCAACTGAGGAATTTATGCTTATTATCCTTATCATTATTCATATGCTTGACTCAGTTTATTTATTAGAAATCTGTCCTTAAAGTATTTAATGAAAAATAATATTTGCACAAATAATTTGACTCTGGGATTAACATAACTCCATCCACTATTCAAATTCAGTTCATTTAAGAAAAACAATATTTGAAGTGGTCAYCTTGGATGCTTTAAGACAAGTTTTAATAAAAGTGTCTCTGGAATCCCTTTTCATGGGTAAAATTTTGGCATTTCACTGCTGAATAACTCTTCTCAATAGACCATGGTTGATATGTTTCAGTTCTTCAAATTCGGATCCTGTGGCTGAAATTGGTTTAAAAAAAAAAACAAAAACAAAAACAAAGAAAAAAGACAACCACTGGCAAGCACCAAGTTTGGGGAGAATACCAAATCCAATGCTTTGGAAAATCATTTCAGCCACCTTCTTCTAAGCCAAGCTCCCCGCAGTAATCAGAACGTGGGGTGACTGTTGGTGTTTGCAGGCTGTGGAGMGACAGCGAAGCGACTTTGCATCGTCCCCATTGCTGCTTTCGTGAAGCCTCTCACCTTTTACCTTCAGGCTGTGACAGTGTTGGTGCTGAGGGCAGAGCCAGCCTGGCTTCTGGGATCCACTGGGAATTCCTTTAGAAGTCCAAAGGCCGGATCATCATGGTGGTGGAGCGCAAGGAGTAGCTGGGCCCTTTGAAGTAATGCCACTTGATGCCATTGAGCTTCCCGTGATTTTGTCCAGCTGTGTAGAACATCCCATTGAGATTGGAGGGGCCACAGGCATCAAACCACCACCCTGAAACCATTAGGACAAAAGTCTTAAACTTCAAGGGCACTAAATATTTTATTGTGTTGTATTAAGTTTAGCTGATTAGGAAATTCTGGTAAATATCTCATAAATAGTTCTGGTGGGTATTTTCATATTTTACTTTTTTGCTCTTTTGTGCTRTTCTATGGTCAGCAGTGCTGGAGAAAACACACGTGCATTTACACAATTGCAAGTAGTTATGTCCCTACCCGTTCTAGTTTTATATGTAGCATGTGAAGTAAAAGCAAAGACATGAAAGATAAATGAACTGGTTTTCATATTTAGGCAGTATTTTTCATTTAAACCTCAGAAAAAGACTATAATTCAAAAGTATTTTGCATAATTTCAAGTGCTATTTTGATTATAAGCAGGATTTGATTTTATTTACCAGCCCTTTTCTGTTGCTTTAACTGTGTTCAACTGCTCAGTTACTTTTGTTTCCAAAACAGATGTTTTTAGCAACTGGATTATGAGAATTGTGGTTGCCCTATTTTAAATTGTTGCTTTAAGATGAAATTAATCAGTGAACTCTCTTGTTTATCTCTCCAAGATCTATTCTTTTTAAGGTGAATTTTAGATTGCCATGGGAGCTAGAGTTTTAAGAAAAATTCCATAAAACATGAAACTTGGCAACACCAAGACCACAGAACACAAACTGACAAAGATAAACTAGGTGACATGCTGACTGTACTGAAAGTAGTGGGCGTTTTGCTGGATACCTTGATGGGAATAGAATTTTCTCTCCAACACCTTGCAGAGTATCTATGTATAGTAACAAAAAGATGCTTAGTTCAGACTGAGAAAGGCAGAATGAATTCCCAGACTGCAAAAAGCAAATATCCCCAAAGCAAAAATGTATTAACTTCWATGGCTARGAGTTCTATTTRTTAGAGATTTCTGTTGGGGCTTTTTTTCATAGTGAGACCTATAATTTTATAAATCTTTAGCACAGTTTTTATGCMTCTTTCCATGGAATATGGTTGTACTGAACATTTGTGTCATGAGGAAAATAAGATCATAAAGATCAGGTGGTGACTTTTGCTTTTGATAGTTAAACACTACTTTAATTTTAAACAAAGGTATTTCAGCCTGCACATCACAGCCTTGCAATCTTCCCAGGACCCTTTGTAAACMATTTTCTAATAGTACTAGCAGTGACAAACTGATCATGCAGTGGGTGCATACTGAATTCTGCAGGTGTCASTGTGGACTAGAATGCAGAATTTAAAATTGTTAGTGGTTTTTCCTCTTTGATTTCTGGAAAAGGAATTAAACTGTGACAAACTCCTTTTAGACAATGTTTATTGTCCCAGGGAATCATCCAATTCCATCATATTTAGTGATTGGAGTTTTACCTATCTATAATTAATGCATTATATGAAAGTATTTTAATCTAGGGTTTACTACTACCACCAATATGATATTGGTTGTGTTTAGCCCTCAGAACCAGGTGCTTACCCTGCCCTTTKTATTTAGATCCCCATAATTTAGGCTTCAAGTCTTGTAATTCCTAAGATTTTGGAAAGTACTTAGTGGCTTGGGTTTTTTTAAGAAGTAACACTTCATAATGAAATCTTGAGGGATGAATTCATGCCAGATAAATTCTGACAATCTTCTATTTTAGTACAGCTGACCTCCCTTTGATTTCAATGTTATGCCTAAGGGGGCAGTAATCAAAGAAAGGGAAAGCTGTACAGCTGATGTTTTACTGTAACCAGAGTATAATCTTGTAGAAATTTAAGATGAAGTTAAACAGAGAAATCCTAATCCTCATTTTTCAAAGCTGGAGCTCAGATGCAGCTGGGTTCTGTTTATGGTGTTGGGATGAAGACATGGCAAGCTGACCTAGTTACCATTTCACCTTAAAGGAAGAGGAATAGATGCATAAATGGTCTTTATAAGGGGTGAAGGTTTGCAGTGAGGCCATAAAAATCAATGTAAAAACTGGAATAAGCCAAAGAAACACATAATTTTATAAAA
Source organism: Alauda arvensis (assembly GCA_902810485.1). NCBI lineage: Eukaryota > Metazoa > Chordata > Aves > Passeriformes > Alaudidae > Alauda > Alauda arvensis. The sequence goes on along the minus strand of CADDXX010000744.1, from coordinate 190,045 downwards.
CATTTGTCAGGACTTGCTCCAACCTTTCATCATAGATTTCTTCTAAATAAACACTTMTTTCAAAATGTGCTTTAATGATCTTAACTTTTTTCCTATTGGACTGTTCTTGTTAGTGAGAATGAATAAATGATTGTTTTAAARATGTTTCCATTATGCTTAAGCTACCTATCCCAGATATTTGAGCTCCAGACAATACTATACCTATGCTGTACTAAATCTTTGACTTAATATGTATGTATATTGAAATAATTTCCAAAAATTCTTGCAAAAAATACATAATGAAGGGGMATTGCTCAAATGAGTAATAGCATTAAAAGAAAAAAAAACCCACAATCATCTTTTATAATGGTTTTCTGAAGTGACAAATACAATTTTTGCATGATAGAATCTTTTATGTCAAAAGCAATATTAAAAAGGGGCTTTTGTATGCCAAAGCTAACAGATTTGCTTTTTTGGCTTATATAAACTGCAATTAAGCATGTATGCCTGTAAAATTCTTTTTCAGTGACCTAATGCTGTGCAATTCATGAGTGCACTGTAAGGCTGGTGTGCATTGGGAATGATAATGATCACTCAGGTTTGATGGGAGCTCCTTATTTGACTTTTACATTCTAAAATGTAAAAGTCTGATGGCAGATCCTTTCCTCAAATGCCTCTGTCCTTCCTCCCTCCTGAGGACACAGAATGTCTCCACATGCAGCAGAATCAGTGCAGGCCATTCAATAAGATCCAAAGTATGTCTGAATGGTACATTTGTATTAATTTATGGAACAAATGGATCCTGTGGAAAGCCAATATTTATTTCGAGCTCTCTGTGTTTGTCCATAAAATTTAGTGCATTTGGCAACAAAGCCCATAAGAAAATCCAAAAAATATTGAAACAGTCTTCAATGTTCAAAAGAAATAGAAATTTATTTTAGGAAATATTTCAATGTTTCTGACATTTTGTACTTCAAGGAAGTTAGATGGTAATATTTAAGATCTGGTTGATTTTGCATTGGTAATTTCTCTTGGATGAAGTTTTGGATGACACCTCAAAGAATCAGCGAAGCCATGGGACAGAGCCCAAAAGAGTGAAGGTAATAGGAAAGACTTAGGATCGTTTAGTCAGAATTTGAATGACAAATTGCCAACAATTTCAAACCTTTCAAAGAAATGGAAGGAATGGTGTCTGCTCTTTCCAGTGGTGGAGGATATGACAGGAGGGAATACATTGAAATTGTCATAGAATTAATTAGTTAATTAATTAGTTAACATGCAAAGTTTTCTTATATTAAGTGTAGACAAAGTCAGTAACAGATTCTAACATGYGAATGAACATCAATAGAAATCTTGAAGATTAATAGAAAGACAGAAACAAATAGATACAGAATATTCTGTCTTAGCAAGGAACTAAATGACCTCTGRAAGCAATTTTTATGTTATTTTATTCTTTAGAGTATTGGATTGACYAGACTACCACTTGAGAATCTGAAGATTAAATTAGAATTTAGCTGACAGGGTATAAGATGAAAAGGCATTGGCTTTTCATATCAACTGGGTAATGCAGTCCTTTTCATGGGGACCTTTTTATGAGGTAAAAATAACATGAAACTTTAAGACTGGTGACTACGTTCTAATATATCAAAAGTTAGTCAGTTCCTGAAGGTCTCCTAACACTGTATTACAGTTGCCCATATTTAACTCTGATAAACATACCAATGTAGTAATGTTTTTGTTTAAAGTGCTCCATAGTAATATGTCTAATTAAATGTTTTTAATACTTCAAGCAAAAAAACAAATAATATTCTAACAATTTGATTATATTTTTTTCATAAAAATATTTGGCAATATAAATGGTACTTCATTAATGGTAYTTTCTGTGAAATTTATTTATGAAARCAGGAATATGCATAAACATTAAAAACTGGTGCTTTTTTATGTAATTAGGTGTAAATCCAGGGRTTCAAGCTGGATAATCTTAAGTGTGCTGCTGTTGTTTCTTTCAAATATTTTGTTTCAAGGAGAATATAAGAAAAACTATGGCTTTTCTGATTGGAATGGGCAGATTTYTATATTCAGCCAAGAATTTCCCTCCAAGTCTTGACATAGATCCTCCATTTGTAAAATTCACCCTTGGAGAAAAAAAGCAGTGAAACAACAGGCAATGAGTGCAGCATGGTTTTGGAGTCATTGAGTAGTCTCTGACCTAACAGATGAGAAATCTATTGAGGATCAGTAAATATGTGTTTAATAAATACATATTTCTCTGACTCAGGAAGCCCCTGAGATTCAGAAGATACTGAGAAAATACTCAAGGGAGGTTTAATTTATTTGGATTGACTGCTGTCAGAGACAGGAGACTCCAGCTGGATGGACCTCTGCTTCCAGTAAAATAAAACAAGCAAACAATTTATTTCAGTCATCTRTGCTGCYTCAAACCTGGCAAGGCATCTAGAAAGTTCCCTGTCTTTGTCAAATTATTTTAGGGATCAGAAGTTTAGCAATATTCTCACTTCTCACTTGAAGCAAGGTAAATGCCTTTGTAAATGCCTCAGACTGTAGCCAACACCAGACAAAGAAAATCACCTTAAAACTCTTTCTCAGTGAGCCAAGATACCATAAGTAACTTTCCAGTGACTGAAAACAATTTCACAATTTGGGGCTCAGCTGACAGGTGGTTTCTGGCAGAACAGATGGGAATTTGGCCCAAGAATCTGATCCAGAGATGTTAAATGCTAAGGGCTGTATTGGAAGTTCAAGCATTTTGAACTTCTCCTCATAGGCTCATTCTGGTGACAGTTTGTTGCATTTTTAGCACTGTTCCTTTCAAAAAAACTTTAATCATTGGGACATTCTTCAGACTAAGGCTTGAAGTAATATGTGGAGTTTAGAAATAGAATATTTAAAAAAAAAAAACCTTATTTTTTTAGTTTAGTGGCCTGAGATATTGAAACAATGAAGAAATTATTTGAATGAATATGATTTTTTAAAGTAAAACAAGCATGCTAAGTTTAAATTTTCCAAGTCACAAAAAACCAGCTAAGATGTTTAAATATGATGACAGGTTAGAGGGGTTAAGAATCCAGCTCATGCACATCATTTTGAAGGCATTCCCTAAAATCCATGTAAAGAGAGAGTTGCACAGCATGGGTCTTGAAAAGACAAGAAAGACACACACACGATGCACTGTTGGTGCTTCTGTATTATTCTCCAGTATTTAATTTCTCCTTCTGGGGAAGAGGGATGAGATATAGGAGGAGAGAGAATAAGAGTTATGATATAGACCAAATAAAACTGACAACTAGCAAGATCACAGAGAGAAATGTGTGTTTTCCTTACATTTTTATTTTCAGCCTTGATTATAACCATATCACAGTCTTGAGCTTTGGCTTATCTCAGCCTTTATTCCTGACATAAATATATTCAGTTCACCTCATAGAGATAACAGACTCACCCAAACTGTCAAGATAGCTAGAAACTTGCCTGCAGATTTCATACCATTCATCATTAAAGAGCTCTCTGTGATGTTGCCAAAACTAACAGACTGATATCTTTTTGAGAAAAAAAAATAAAGAGAGGTTTTCCAAAACCTGTTATCATTGCTACTTTTCTAAATTAGTCTTTGTCTGGTACAAAACTGAAATAYACTCCCTAAAAAGATGTTTTGGTATTTAATTAAATTCTGAAATTTCTCAAGGAATGAGACAGTTGTTTCAAGGAGAAAAGCATAACAGAGAGTTTGAAAAGAACTCTAATATAATTAAAGTCTTTCTTGGGGAACTACAAATTACAGTGCTGTACAACCTGTCTCCAAAGGAACAGTACTTGGAATCTAGTCCAAAAGAGAAGAGCCACCTATCTCCAAAGGCTAACTGTACCTCCTTTTACTGTGTGGTGATTTGCTAAACTTGTGGTTTTCTCAGCCTTTGGTAATTCTCCCCTTTCCTCCCTATTAATTGCATTTGGTACCAGTAAATTCCAATGTATGCTTATGCTGTTGATTTACAGGAATGTTGCAGCCATATCCGTGAACCTTGTGGAATGGTTGTTCAAAGCAGGCTGACCTTAGCAGGGTGTTGACCTGCCACAGAACTCAGAGCAGGAAAATAAACAAAGCCCTCAGCTCCYAGAAGGAGCTGCCTGGGGGTAGAGGTGTTTACAGGCAGCTCAGATACATGAATGAGTCTGCACTTCAGCACAGACACAACTCACACTCACCAGACTCTGGCCTGCCCTGGAAGTAACAACACTTTAGCATGTTGTCTAAAGTGAAAGGTCAACAGCTTTAATTAAAATAAACAACTGACTTCTTATCCACTGTCTCTCCAGATCTATCTTGTTGGCTTCTATTTTTTTTTATGGAGATAAAAAGGTTGTGTCTGATCACCTGTACACTGGAAGAAGTTTCCCATGATACCTTCTAATATGATACCCCTAGAGGAAGTTAGGGGAGCTTGAAAAATTGGCTCCTTAATGACTTTCCCAACTGGGTAACTTCCAACTGGCAAARGAGAATGAGGAGTTGGGTTGTGCATCTAAGTTTTCAATGATGRGAAACCATCTTCTGTTATCAGATGATTGCTTTAGAGGCTCATATGTGCCTGAGCTGAAGGCATATATGATGCCTTCATATATCAATGGATGGATGAATGACACTCTGGTAAAGGCATTTACTCTTTTATTCATGCGATAAAAATACAACTACTGAGAGGCAGTGACAGACAGTGCCTCCCATTTGCTCTCCTTGTTCACTCTGTCTGTGGGAGAGGTTGAGAAAGATGTGGCCTGAGCTGAATTCAACCAGAATGCCAGTAACCACAAATAATACAGGTTTAACAGTCTGATCCAGAATACAGAAAAATTTACATGCTATAGGATTTTTTCCAGGAGAGTTAGAAATCACTGAGAGTCTCCAAACAAGATCAGATGTGAAGGTAAGAAAAGGCCTTTCTCAGTCATACAGTCAGCAAACCAAAGAATCCCAATTTAAGCTTTATGCTATAATCTGGTATTGTAGACATAAGAATGAGCTTGCCCATATAGGGACTAGGAATACAGAGAAAATTCTCACTCTTTGGAGCATTAGGAGTWTGAATGGAGAGGTAATCTCAGATATTCATTCTCTGCACTGGAGGGAACACATACCAATCATATACACTAT
>CADDXX010000744.1:166723-183435 GCA_902810485.1 Alauda arvensis | reverse complement strand
GAATGGTTAAAGCCCACATGGCAGCTCATACTTTATTTCTGAGACCGTGGGTCTGGGGTATGTCTGGGACAGGGCTGTGGGTGTTTTGGGTGGGAGAGGAGAGGAGAGGAGAGGAGAGGAGAGAGATTGAAGGAAGAGGAAGATATCCTCTATCATAATAGTTTCATATGAAAGAAGGAAGAGACAGGATCTCAGTGGCACTGGAGAAGTTTGAATCCTTAGACTCAGGAGCAAACCCTAGCCACTGGAGCAAATAAGAGGAGAAGACACATCCCACCCCTGTCTCACTGAATCTACAGGCTAGRGATAAATCAACCACAGGGCTAACCAAGAATATGATTTGGTAAGASTTCTCCACTGAAGTGAGAAACATCTGTTCTGTTTCTTCTAGGGTTATTGAAGAGGAGCAAGTCTCTTTTAAATATCAAGGAGTTCCAAGAACAGGGGCAGGACACAAGCAAGAGATGTCTGCYTTCCTCTGTGATTTATCTGGGAGTGCTATCCTAGAAAGAGTTTTCCCAACCTCTCCCACAGACACAGTGAACAAGGAGAGCAAATGGGAGTCACTGATAGTCACTGCCTCTCAGTAATTGTATTTTTATCACATGAATAAAAGAGTAAATGCCTTTACCAGAGTGTCATTCATCCATTTGTTTAGATGGAACAYATTGCTGCAGTGTTCACAGCATGAACAGCAGGAGTAGAGAACATCCCTAACCTTTCTAGCCTGCAGTAGTAGCAGTAGTTGAGGCAGTGGGATTTTTCTGAGAWGAGGAGAGTCTGTCCCAAGACAGATTTACATAAAACCCAGTTCTCCCACAGAACTTTGGAGCTAAATTCTGCTTGTGAGAGCAAGGGTACCATATGAGAGCTTTCCTTAATCAAATGAAGGGCTGCTGGTTTTCATTGGTTTCGTTTTGGGGTGTTTTTTGTTTTGTGTGCATCTGTGGGTGGATATTAGGTCCAAACAAAGCCAATTGGATTAAATTTGTCACAGAAACTCATTACAGAAAAGACTTGTCAGGATACCTGATGAGGTTACTCAAAATGTGAAGGCATAGAACCAGAATTTAGCAGCCTACAGAGTTTCACACTTGTAGACTGATGTGAACTTCACCTAATTGTCAGGGAATTTCCTCCTATGTGCCCTTTGTTCAACTCTAAAAATGGATACAGTAGATGCTAAGTATGAATATTTTAAAATAAAAAAAAATTAAAAGGAATTGTCAGGTTTATCCTTTTAAAGTAGCTACATTGCTTTCCTTTATTTGATTTCAATTTTGAATGTTGCATGGCTGAGGCTGATGATTAAATACCTTTGGACTCAATCCTTAGAGCAAATTTGGTATATATAGAAAGATAACTACACACCCAAAACATGCAAAACTTATTGGTTTAAATACAATCATGCATAGTCAAATACCTTCCAATAACACAAAAATAGTTAAGGTTAAGTCTCAATAGAAGACTCAGAAAATCCTCTATAATTTAACAAAAAACAACCTAGGAGAGGAATTCAGGAAGGTCATTGCATTATGCTATTGCCCAATCATGGTGGAAATTAGCCTGTAATGACCATGTTAATCTATCAAAGGATGTTTGTTTTAAACAAGATTAATCTAAGATCTGTCTTTGCACATGTCCATTTCTTTGTTTCATACAAATGGAAGGCTGGAATYGATCCCATCTTCATTCACTGGACTTTTGCCTTGTTTTTCGGGCTGTGCCTAACATTTTGCAGAACAAAATAAACTTCGATGAGATTGTGTTGATAGAAAAATTATTTTTTCACATGATATCTATGATCTGAGTTTAAATGGCTGTACATCCTCCTTGGATCAACCACACCAAAGCTCACAAAAGTCTCATAATGTCAGTATAAAAAGCAAATACTTTTTACTTAAATTAGAAAGACAWGGTTAGCCAGACCTTTTATTAGCAATCAACACTATAAAACCCACTTAGTCRAATAAAAAAAAATTGCAATTTAAGAAAGCACAAAGAAATAAATATTACTTGGTATTCAATGTTTTCCCCAAAGGGTGAGGGCATTAGGATTATTTACAAGCTCTTTACTTTCCCTGATATTTTACAAACATTCCACTCATCACAGATGCAGATCTTGCCAGTTATGTTTTTCTGTCCCTCAACACAATTTGTCYAGTAGGTCTCCAGTGACTTTAAAAGAATAAAGCTTAAGTTGGCTCTGAACTCTAATGTGCTTATCATACTGCAGCCATGTGCAGATGAACCACAGGGTGAAACACTAATTCTGTTTCTCTGGGCTTTTCTCCCTGAATTAGCCCAAAAGTTAGGAAAAAGTGGCAYTGCAAAGTTGGCACTATTTTACACCAAAATCAGATCTCAATCAAAACCCAGAACCAGTCCTGCAGCAATCAGGAGCTTCAGTTCAAGCCACAGAGGTCCAAACTAGTGTGGCTTGAGACAGCAAGTCTGCACAGCAGAAGACAAATTTCTCATTAGCCAGATGAGCTCGTTAGCTCCCAGGAGCAATAGACATCTTACTACTTTGACTTAATTGGTTATTCAGTATTCTCAGATTCAGATTGGTAGAATTGAACCTTTAAAACAAACTTCAAATAAATACTAGGACACAATTTCCTCCCTTAGAAAAAATGGCAATTCGGGGTGTAGTTCCTCTTGGTTGTTCTTGGAGACAAAGGAAAGGAAGTTAAGACTAAAAAGAAACTCATTTCTGATTCAAAGTCAAATAATGCTTTTAGGAGGACATCTCMAGTCTTTCCACTTGCTCACAGACAGGAAATTCTGATCAAGGAAAGAAGGGGAAATGCTGCTCTCATTTACACAATAGGCAGGAAAATAAATTTGTGTCCCTATAAGCAAGAACAAATCTACTTTATCTGCATACAATAAAACTGAAAAAGTAACAAATAAGCAATAGCAATTAAATAATGAGAAATACTGCATTTGTATATTAAATTTTGAGGACTTCTGATGATTTTTTTATGAAATTCCAAATTCACTATGAGGAATAGAGCATCAGTCATTTAGAAACTAACAACTTTCATGGTTGATGTACTTAAGAAGAAACAACAGCTTTAAAAAATGTTACAACTGTTACATCTTATCTAGCATGGATGTTAGAAACACTGCATTTTTTTCTGGTGATATAGCAATAGCAGCTTGGGATCTCACTTCTCAGATGGTGAAGGAGAACTCTTGAGCATRTGTTGCTTTCATCATTCTTRCTGYRTGACATGACTATCTGCAGTTGATTGAAAYCAAAGTAAGGTATATTGTGTGCAAAGAGTAGATCTAAAAATACTACATGAACAATTGAATTGCAGCCTGAAAAGAAATTTTAAATTTACATCAGAAATTTTTGCTCTTGCAGTGGTTAGATAACCTCAAATTCTTTCAAATATATACAGCTTAACTGTCTTCATACCATTTTAAAAAAGCTTAACAGGTAAACTTCGGGTAATTCTAAACAAATAACAAAAAATATTAAAATGATATCGTTCTGCAACATACAGCCATGAGAATTGCAACATACAGAATGAGATATAAAAAATTCTAAAAAATAAATACAATCATAATCCATATGAAAAAGCTGAGTGCTAAATATCACTAAAAGCATAAGAAATATTTTCTGATGCAGCTTTACATATCAAGCATCTAACTTTAGACTTTGTATTCATTTATTTTTACTTAGAAAGTTCAGTAGAACTCCCAAAATTTAATATTAGCTAGTTTTTCTCTTTTTTCTGTTAGCATTTCTAGAGATCACTCAGTCCTTTACTTATAGCAGTCTCAATGAAGCAGCTAAGAAGTCATATCCAGCTCTGTTGGTGAGTGACAGTCACTTTGTCTGTAAACAACCAAACAGGATAATAGCTYACTGCAAACATGAACAACCATCATTARGAGATGTAGAGAACCATCTCAACTACCACAGTTACCTGAGTTAAGAGCAAATGTCRCCATTGCCATAGTACTAAAAATATGAGCAGAGATCTCCGTGACTGGAAATCATAAACATGAGTAATGGCCTATTATCCTTAACAATCAAATAGAGAGAACCAGGAGCCTTGAARTAGGATTTTAAAGATTCAGCATGATGAATGGAGGAGGAACACATCAAAGCTTGCCTTTGGGAAATACTTTTAAGGKATGCCTCCAAATTCCCACCTCAGTTTTGTCTCTGCAGCCTAAAATGTCCTTTCTCCAGCCTGCTCATTCTACATGGCAGGAGGGAATCCCAGATTCTGATCCCTTCTCAAAGGACAAGTTGTTAATTTTGATGGAAATGACCTTGGAAAAAACCTTGTTGCATGGGGATCAGAATCTTGTATCCAGAGTTTTCTTTTCTAAGCTCTCTCCTCACTGGGTTTTAATTTTTCTTAACTTTGGCAGCAACAGAGAGCACCTACATCTCAGTTCTTCTAACCTACTGGTCACCATTTAGTTATGTCCTGCATGTTAGGCATGTGAAAGAAATCTTTGTTTTTAAAACCCGTGACTGACATTACTTTGCCCTCTATTTTAGAAATGTTTGAGGTTGAGGAAGGTTTTAACTTGCATCTTCCATCTGGTTAACAGCTGCATCTAAATTTTAGATAGCTTCAGTTTCTGAAATGAAACCCACTTGTAAAGATGCTGAAGTTGGTAGAGTTTCATGAAATGCTGTGTTAGTCAAATAATCCCATTCATAATGGAATTTAGGTGATWAAGTCCCTTTGTGAACCAAAGCCCACTGGACTGCAGCCACTTGGATGGAGCCAGTATGGAATTATACTTAGGATACTCTTAGATTTTAATTGAAATAATACCAAGTAAGAAATAGAACAAAACCAGAGAGCAGCTTCATTTCAAGTTCACTTTTGGGGGTTGTTTTCTTTCAAAAATGCTTTGATTAGTTATTTGGGAATCAAACCCCCTTTGTTACCAATTAATAAGACATCATGTGTACATTAAATACAGTTAGTTTCTTAGAATTGTTGCCAATGCGCCTTTTCCTGAACATATCGCAAAATCTCACCAAGTCTCTCAATCATGACAGTTGTCCATAAATACCAAAATTATCTCTGTAACAAAGACAATTTACAAATATTCAATGATAGATAACATGTTGTGAACAGGAGAAAAAAAAATCCAAATRATCACTCTAGAGAAATATTGCTGTCACTGAGGTTGAAACTAAAATGTTCACCAAACGCCAGCTAAACATGGAACTAAATATAATGTAGTAACTTTCTGGGAATCCTAACCCTGGTATTTTGCCTATGTACCCTAACATTTTCATCGTTAGTACTCCCACCAAAGTATAAAGGGAAACATCCCTTGTGCCTGCTAGTTTTTAAAATCAATGGAAAGATCRTCTCCTCCCTGGAGACAGAGCATGAGCCATCTGTGGTGACCAGGGAGATCCCTGTGAGTTTGAGCTCTGCCAGACTGTAGAGTAAAARGCATCTTAGTCAGTGCCCTTGTCCAGAATACAGATAGATTACTTGAGCACCCATTCAGATCCTTYTTCTTTTTTTAGGAAATAAAATTTCTTCTTAAACATAACTTTTATTTTTTCTTTGAAAGGTAGAGGAGGAAATATTTAGCTTTCATTAGGGCAGTGCATACTCTCCTTATGAAAACAAACTAAATTAAATTGACGCATATTTTTTTTTATCATGACTCAAGATTAACTAGCTAACAAGAATGTAACGCCAGATGAGATGAATAATTATTAGAAATAAAATAAAAGCTACCCTAAAAGAAAGGAAAATACTTYGGAGAAATTGAAGAAACAAGACAGGGTGGAAGATGACAAAAACTTAGTAAGCACTACTCAGAAAATTTTTAACTCTTGCTAGCTCATTTAATTGAGTTGCAAGAACAATTCACCACCTTGATCACTGCCTGTCTTTAAATGAATAACTGATGTAAAAGTACCAAAGAGAAGCAGAAGGGAACATCATAGTTGGTGATTGGAGAAAACCAGAAATATCAACAATAAAACCTAAGAACACTAATTTCCCCCCACTTCTATCTTTAGTACAAACTTGCAAAGCAGTGTACTTGGTAAATTCATGGACTTTTTATTTAACTTGATTACATTCCTAATAGAGTTTGTAACTGCAAACAGTAGGCATGATGGCTCTGTAAAATGTTGAAAACCTCAAGAATGCAGTAACTCTGACAACTTGAACAGATTTTTAATTTGGCTCTTAATATTCTTGCTRCCTGCACATGAAAATAATTTCTTTCTACATTTCCTTTAGAAAAGCGTAAGACAAAATAACCTCTGTATTTCTCCTCAGTTGCTCTGTAACAATGGTTCACTACTGTAATTATTGTCTGACAGCAGCTCCTTGCCCATTCTCCTGTTGAGACAATTGAAATGTGCCAGCCAGCAAAATATTGATTCAATACATCCAGAGTAAGAACACATATCTGCAAATTTTAAAGATAAAATGTTAATATAAAATACAGCTATAAATGAATGTGATCAGTTTTCCTTTGGAATTGTTTCAGTACAACCTGTCTAAGGGACAACAAATGCTTTATAGCAGCGGGATCCTTCCCTGGAATTGCACACTGTTAACAGAAAAACTTGTTTTCTCTCTAAGAKACCATGGTAATTTTAGCTTGTGTTTGAACTTCAGACCTGACAGGTCAGAGGAAAAAAAATATGTTTATTCTGGACAGTGAAAAAGCAAACAACCTAGACATGAACAAAAAACACATCACACATTGCAGCAAAATACAAAATAATCTAGTAARCCTGGATGATGTACTGGTTGTGAGTTTTTACATACAGTGCAACAAATTTGTTTTTTTCTATATTGAGTTTGATTAATAATTGAGTAAAGCACTGTACTTATTGAGTAAAACTACATTGGGTAGGGATAATTAAAACATATCAGGGTCTCCTGTCAGAGAAATTTTTTCTAACATGCAGCACACAGCCTGTCACCCTGATGTGTGCAGACAAATGGTGCTTTGTCATGGTTTACAAGTGTTTAAAAATATGTTTATTCTGGACAGTGAACAGGCAAACATATGCTTCTATTCCTTGAAATACATGCTACAGAAGCCACAGAAAGTCACTGCTGCTGTGTGAGCTGCTGGGTTTGCAGCTGATGTCAGTAGCATAGTGGTGATGGAGAGGAAACATACAGAAACACTGGGGTTTACTGCTAAAAGAAACAGAAACATATTTAAGGCTACTCTCACAATGATGTGTTGAACAGAAATAATTCCCTCTACTCTAATCTCTCACCGAGCACAGCACAGAAGAGATACATTAATCTGCTACTACCATTTTCTGTTAAAACCATTTTTCAACACAATACTTATTAAAACAAAATCACCCACCAATGTTTTTTCTCATGGAAATCTGAAATGAAACTTTTCAGTTATTAGATTTATTACATTTTTTATTAAATGAAAGTTGAATTCTGGCTACAGAAAAAAAATTCACTCTCTCACCAGCCAAATAAATGCTAAGATTTCCTATTGCTGCAAAAACTACCACTTTTTTCCTGATTCATGGCTCTATAAAACATAATGTTAATCTATAAAATGTTGGGGCTGAATTAATTTCAAGCTTGAAAAAACTAGAGATGATTGATGTTTTAAATGGACATATAAACACTGAACTATGCTAAATGACAATGCAAATTATTTTTATATCATTGAAGATTGATGAACTTCTTAAAWATAAAATACAAAATTAAAAGTTATCTGAACTTTTTCCAAGCACATGGACAAAGCCAAGATTAGAGAAATCTGCTTAATTCAAAATGTAACCTAAAATAAAAAAATATTTTTCTCCCTACTCAAACACACTTCCTGGGTTTGGCTGAAGCCAACAGCAGAAATGCCAAAACTGATTCTTAAGGGATTTTTTCAGCACAGAAAAACAGGGATTCTACAGAGAAAGTAACATTTTAAAAGTTTTTMAGGTTTATATAAGTAATCAGGCCTTTTGATGCTTATCTTTACTGAATTGCTGGAGCTTGTGGTGTTTGTATATCTTTATTTAAGGATCTGTTTTACAGACACTGAAGTYAGAGGAAAAGTTCAGCGAACATTTGTTGGAAATTGGATTTATCTTTAAATTGATTAATCATGTTTAAAAATCCAGTAAAAGAGACCCACACAACTACAGTAAAATTTAAACTCAATACTTCTTCCAAATTATGCTTGGAAGTTCCAAAAGTCTCATAAATACAGTTTGTTGAAATCCATGCAGATATATTGTAATAGTGGATTTCATAAATCTATGCTKTAGTTGTACTGAGGGTGACATTAATTATACACTGTCATCCACATAGGTTATACATTGTCCTAATTAACTGTTTTAGATAAAATGGAAATAGAAAACTGCATGTATCAGCATGCTGTCCATGCTTACTTTTACCCTGATGGCTACTGTGGAGATACTGGGTTTTTCTTACCACGCAGTGTCATTGAGAAATATCATTTACAGGCCACAGTAAAATATTTATCACACAGCTCACTTAACTGAGAGGCATTATTCATAAGCAACTACAAAAGTTACTAATATCATAGATAGATATGTTAAAAATTTATTTTAATCTTTCTGAGATAAGTTGGTGTTTGGAAATTAATGTGTCTAAAGAGTATATGGTCAATGTAGGTTGGGGGGAGGGGTGCTAGGATTTTTATTTGATTCCTTGTGGGGTTTTTGGTTCCTTTTTTTTTTCTTTGTAAAGAATGCGCTGGAATTATGCCTGAAATTATCTATAGTTGTGGTTTAAGAACATTAAATACCCTAAGTCCATCTTTACTGACCAGTTATGTTAATTAAAACTTTGGTAAGTTTTTTTTTTTTTTCAATTAGAAGAAGAAATGTATGAAGAGAACAGTTAAATGTCATTTCTATTTACAGAGATGCAAAAGAATATGTACATATGTACATGCCTAGTTCTTGACGTTCCATAGCTTTTATATTTCTTTTATTAAAAAGAAAAAATTAGTAACTTTCTGGATGGACATGGTTTTTTATTTTATCTGGATACTGGACCCTCACTCTTTTCTTAATTGTGGAGGTTCAATTAAAATTAAYGTTTATACAGCTCAGCAGAGAACTGCAGTCTACTTACAGCAAGCCACTATCCCAAGGATTCATTTCAGGGAAAAATTTGAAGTGGTAGTTTAATTGATATTGGCCTCTCTTTAATACTAGAATATTTCCCTGTAGTTCCATGGTTATGAAACAAGGTCACAAACAAGGCAGTGAGAAAACTGAGCCTTAAGCACCTCTGTCCTGCAGGAGAAACAGATCAAGACCTGCATCTAGTGCCAAAAAATAGAGTTTTCTATGAGAACAAGTGGTAAGAATCAGGTAAGTGAGAAGCAGAAAAATAAGAGGACACCTAAGGATTGGCACTTAGATGATGTCTTTAGATTCCAAATATTTTGCATAAACCAAAATGAGACAATGTCCTTGAAAAAGCCTGTTCCAAACATGTCAGTGGTTCAAGTATCTCCTGTAATGAGTCAGCTGATGKGATTCACTTTAGGGAAATATTTACTCTTCTATGCAGAGAAAGTAGGATGCTGTCATTCTGTTCAAGAATCATGGCCCCTTTCACACAGGCTTATATTGCYTTAAGTTGTGTGTAGAACTCAAGCTGTTGGCTAAAACAGCAATGAGAGGCACACCAGCTATCAGACTTCCTGACTGAAATATGACTACTGAACTTACCTTTTTTTAAATCAAATTGGTTATTGAACACAGTGGAACATCTAGTCACCATTAAGAAGCTATTTAAATACTGAATTTGACAAAATATCTTGGTTAAATAACATTTTTTCCCTCATGTTTCAACTGGAACAAKAGTTAATTGAAACTATGAAAGGTATCTTTCATATATCATAGAATGATAGAAAGATTTATGTTGGAAAAGACCTTAAGGATGGTGGTATTCAATCATTAATCCAGCATTGCCAGATCCACACTAAACCATGTTCCTAAGCATTGCATCTCCACAGGTTATGATGCCTCAGGGACACTGACTCAACCACCTCCCTGGGCAGCCTGCTCTAATGCTTAACTACTCTTTCTGAGAAAAAACTTTCCTAATATCCAATCTAAAAGTCCCCTCATGCAGYTTGAGGATGTTTCCTGTTGTCAGTTCTCACCTTAGAGAAGAGGCTGATCCCCACCTGGCCACAGCCTGTTCTCAGGGAGTTGTAGAGAGTGATAAGGTCCCCCCTGAGCCTCCTTTTCTCCAGACTAAGCACCCCCAGCTCCCTCAGTCTCCCTCTCCCCATGAGACTTGTGCTCCAGGCACTTCCCCAACTCCGTTGCCTTTGTCAGGACATGCCTGAGAAATCCCTAGGGGGTTTGTTTGTTAGTTTTTTTCAGCCTTATGAAAAGCTTGGAATGAATCATTATTGATAAAGGTGGACATACTCTGCAATTAATTTTTCATCMATTTGATTTGATTATTTATTCTTTATTCTGTGCTAGCAGTGCAATCTTCTTTTACAATTGTGCTTTTTTGGGCATTTGCAGATTCTGTTTKAGAATTTTTTCCTGTTGCTAATGACCTAATAACCCTTTCAAATCTTACTACAGCATTGTTTTAATGTGGATGGAATGGAATGAGTTTGCAGCTGCCAACAGACTACAATGTAAAGAAATAATTTAATGAATAACACATTAAAATAAATATTTTGGATTTTGCATAGGATTTTCAAGATTTATGCTGGGATTTATGTTTAGAAATTCTTCCCACTGCATGAATCCCAGAGCAAAATGCAAGGATGTTTTGGGGGTTATTATTTTCAAAGCAAAATGTTAATCAGAATTTTCTTTCTCTTACCTGTGTTTGAACTTGTTCGGTCCTGATGGATAAACCAGTTCACAGTTTATTAATTTCCCCTAATTAAATTAAAGGGCTTTATCTGGTGGCCATATGCTCAGACTCATGACATCAGTAAACAGCAAGAGATACTGAAGTTACTTTGTGGAGGTGGCAGGGAAAACAATAATTTCCAAATATGGAAACATTATAAGGTAGTATTAATTACAACATAATTGTCAGGATCTCTTTCTGACCCTTATATTTTAAATTTTTTTTATAGTTTTATGTCATCCTAAAGAGTGTGCAGTCATAATGAAACAAGACTGATTTGACCTTCWGTGAGAGCTCTGGTGGTCCTGCCTTAACAGAATATTTGATGTGTGCTTAAAAGAAAAAAAATTACTTGGGTACATTGCAGAATGAGGGCCTAAGCCTGTGTAAAAAAAAAAAAGAATTAAAAATGGAGAAGGGGAAGGAGAAGAAGAAAAAAAGATGGGAAAGAGAAAGCCAAAGTTTGTCTTATTCATATAGGATTATTCACACTAACATAATTCCTTTTTTGATTGAAGATTTATTAAGTTTGAAACAGGATGTAAAATAAAAGCATTTRTACACACAAGAATGTCCCACCTTCTGTCTGGATAGTGTGCATCAGGTCTGGCTTGATCCCTTCACTCATTAGTATYTGTATTGTACAACAAGCTACACTTATCCTCTGGCTTTTGTCTCCATTATCACACKAAGGTTAGGCTTTCATTATAAGGGCAAGTATCTAGGACAAGGTAACAAATTTTATAAGTGACTGATGCATAGAGACTTTCTGTGAAATGTTTATAACTATTTGAAAAATAAATATTGCCTTCACTGTTTCCTTGGTTTTCTTAATGCAAAATTAAGTTTAAAAAATGCCAAAATGAGTTATGTGGCACTAAGACCTTGGTAGAAAAATATAAACAGACTATTAAAACATATTTCAACTCCCTTGGCGTCATTTGTGGCCAACAAACAGTCATCTCTGAGTGAAAGGTTAACTGACTGTCACCCATTTATGGTCCAAGTCCTTTCCTGGTGCCACACTGACCAGGCTAACAGAGATCAGCATGTTTTACATGCCTTTTTCCCCCTAAAAACCTAGGTCATGACCTAATAAGAGCTGTGATTCCCAGTAATGATTCCTTTGGTTCAAATGGCATTGAGGTAGGTGCAAAGAGGTTTTACTTCAGTGCAACTGAATTATAATTCTAAATAAAAGAAAACAAACATGAACAGTGCACATGCACTTGGGTCAAGTGTGTTGAACTGTTCCAGCACTGATTTAAAACTGAAAACACTTCAGCCTCGAGGATCTGATTAAACAGAAGACTGRAGACCAGACACTGTATGGTACCAGGCACTTTTCTTTCTTTTTTATAATTATGCTTTCATTGTTGTTGAGTACCTCCTTCTTGCAGATCTTTGCAGACCAACCTAACAGTAAAAACTTCACTGTACTGGATATCACAATAAGTTTGTGCTCTGACATTCAAAATTATCCGTTTGAATGTAAATTAGTAGCTCTTTAGACATGGCGTATACCTCTGCTTTGTGGTCTAACTCATCCACTGCATTGCTGTGGTGGACCAAATAATGAATAATATCACTATTTATTATTATTACCTTAGAGACACCTAAATCAAGTACTCATTTCATAGGAAAAAGAATCCCAAAACTCAAACCCAAGAGAACAAGAAACTTTTAAAGATTGGTGTAATAAATGACTTCTGAAAAACCTGGGATAATTCCTTTGCCAGATTATCTTCAGTCCCCACAGGTACACTTTATTTTTTGACTCATGAAAGAAGGAAACTCAAAAAAATGCCACACCACTTTGCTGGTATTTGCTGAAAATATAGTGAATCAGTGAAGAAAGTGTTCTCAGAATCAGGCTCTAGAAACTTTGCCAGTAGAGCTGTTAATGATAAAAGGACAGGGAAAAACCACTGGCATTGGTTGGCCGGGAAGCTGGCAACAGATTTCAGAGACTTTAACCATGTACATTCTAGATGAAATAGGGGTCACACTAAGAATTTCTGCTTGTGTTTTTCAAGCAGATGAAAGCTTGCTCTGTCAGTTCTCTGGGCAGACATGAGCTCATTCTGCCCACACTCTGTCCTGGCTGGAAGCTGARCTGTCGCGGTAAGCGCGACACTGAACCTACTCACAGGCAGGATGTTTGAGCTTGGGCTCAACGCCACACTGACAGGTCTACCAAGCTTCTGCTTGGCTCAGGGAGTGGGCAGAGACTCAGCAGCTATGGGGGCACACACWGCCCACACTCTCTGAGGGGGCCTCCAGATCCCAGTCTTTGCTTCTGCATTGTGGAGATCTAACTTGGAATGTTTGGCTCATGGTGAAAATTGTGAACATTTCAGAAAATGTTGCAAGCAGTATTTTTTTTTTTTAATCTGGAGATATTGTCACTAATACTAAATAAATTCATCATAATCTTGTAAGAATTTAGTGGTCAACTTCACTTTGATAGAGAACTTGGTCATCCACAGGAAGAACATTTTCTTTCTCATTGAAATCAGAGACACACCCCATTTTTTGTACCCAGATTTTGTACCTTTTCAGGGCTGGCATTTGGAAGAGTCACTTTTTTCAGTTTAGATTGAAGTTATGGGAAGAATAATGTCCAGGTTAAATATTTTGAGCTGGACCTGAATTTGATCCTGAAAATGTACTGCACCTTACTCTTGCATAGATAATAGTGAAGAGAATGATGCAACCAGGGAATCTTAATTAAATAAACTTTTCCAATATAGAAATGTTTTCTAATTGTGAATTTTACAGTGAGATTTTTTCCTCATTCTGCATTTTACTTTTGCATTAGTTTTTCTGCTTGCACTCTTAAGATAAATGCATTATGCTGCAGTACTAAATTTTCTGCATATCAGTGCTAATGCAAACATTAATGAAACTCTAAATTTTCATGCTGTGATGCTGTATCTATCTGTAACATTTGACATGTCCTTACATATATATATTACACTTTGTATGAAAATTTTCACTATGCTAATCTACATTCTGAAAATTATTAGAAGTTTATAATTAATATAATTACATTATACAAGAATTAAGTGAATTCAAACAATGAAAAAGTTACAAGATTATTCAATTTCCAATTAAGAAAATTATTGTAACAATAAAAGTTAATTATTATAATATTAATTTTTATAGAAATTGAGGCAAATGTCATGTCACTTATGTCCTTGTGATCTATAGTCTGAATTAAAAAACCACATGACCTTGGAGATGTCTGAATATTCTACAAAGAGYAGTTTTAACATTAAAAATTTCCTCATGGGTGGCAAATATAAAGAAGTGTCTCAGCTACACAAGACCCTTTTATTCAGGAGCTGTTTCATGTCAAAGCCCATTGGAGATGAAGCAACAATGTTACTGACTTTCATATAAAAATCTACACTAATAAAACCAGTATATTTTAGCTCTTTGTAGAGACTTTGATGGAGGTAGTTTAAAGAAATGTAGCTCTTTTTGGTGTTATTACTGGTAAAAGTGGGAGCTCTTACCTTGATAGTGAAGTTCATTCAGCACAGGATTTGATAAACTTTGTTAAAATACTTGTTTGAAATTCTTTCATTATGTTAATGTAGAGGTGGCATAAAGAAATAAAGGCTTAAAAGAGAGCAACACTCTGCAAGAAGACTGACACTGTAGATAATTAAGATAATTAAAACAAAAGTAGAGTGGAGAAATTGGAGAAGCAAAAAACCCAGTAAATATTATATTAAAGTCTGTACAGCTTTCTTTTAGATGCCACAACATGCTCTGTCTACCCCTGTCAGCTGGGACAGATCTTGTGAGCTYTCCACTGAACTACAATATGTAAAAGGAGATTGCTGCTGATTTCCATTGATAATTTTTCTGCTAATACTGACATTTATTAAAGAGTTCTCTCAGACCTCAGACTCACGTACCTGTGCAGGAGCCCTCAGCAAGGATTTCATAACACTGTTTGGACTAGGATTACGTTGTTCTCACATAAATATACTTTTTCTTCACTAGGTAGTAAGTGGTTGAGCTACTAGTCACTGTTACTCTCAACGTTTCATGTAGGACCTGAGTGACTACYACCCACATGTAGGAGCTAGACTTTTATGGACTCAGCAAGAGAAAGGTTTAAAACCACCCTCAGCATGCCATAACCAGCAACATGTGTCCTGCTGCAAATGAATTACTCAAGATTCACTGAGCCTCAAAGAGCGGACAACTGTAAGTATATAGCAGAATAGTATCCACTGCTTCACAACTACACTGCTTCATAACTACACTGCTTCATAATTACAAAATTTAACAAAAACCTATTTAAGTCAAAATAAGACATGGAGCAATCCCTTTCCCACTTCATTGGCAAATGACCTGGTACCCATTCATTCACTGAGCAGTGAATTCATCCCTGCACAGTGTCAGAGTTTCATGGACAACCCTGTTCCCTGGCAGCAGGGATTGCTGCTTTCTCTTGGGAAGCAATAACTATGGTCTGGACACCCTCTGGCAAATGAATGCATTAACCCAAGGCCTTTCATTTCTTTCATGAGTAAGACAAGACATTGTCTCCTACCTTCAGGCTGTGGGCTGTGAACTGTCAGGAGATATAAATGGATGCCTTGCTATTTTCAGAATTTCCTAATGGTTAACTCTAGGCAGCTCTTTGCTCTGCATGTTGCCTGATTTGGCTTCTGTCTAAGGAGTTTATCTCTCCCCAGGCATGCACAGAGAATTGAGTGTCTCAGATAGGGTCCTGCAGTSTGTTCCTAGGGCTCAACAGTTTTAATGTTAGCACTGAAAAACCTTTATCTCACCTACCTGTAGGAAAACATGTGAATAATCACTTAATTAAATCTAGGATGATGTCTAAGACTAAAAAAAATTTTACTAAATACTCTTTTTTTCATTTCCTTGAGTTTGAATTTATGTTTATTTTATTGTAGATAAGSTTTATGGGAAACTAAGATACTTTTGTTCTTGCTCATATATTTTCCATTTCTTAAAAATTAAATTTAGGAGTCTGGAGGAGGAGATAAGGTCATGCCCACTATGTTCCATACTGATAGCTGTGGTGAAACATATTGGAAAACAATCTTCCCTCCAGTTAAGGGGCTGAAAAGCCCTAAAATGCCAAAGGAAAGAAAAGCTTCTAGAGTGAAATCACACTTAATTGCTGAAAGTCTCTTACTAGTATCCTATAAAGAACCTATTGGGAGGTGGGCAGGCACCTGAAACTGAATATATGGAGAATTATTCAGTATTGATGAARGAAATATATCAGTTTGGAGAAGAAATTGAAAACTGTTAAGGAAAAAGGATAGAGAAAATCAAGAGTGAAGACATCACCAATTTAGAGATAGCTCAGAAGATCTAATAATGAAAATAGATAATAGATATCTACCTATTATTAATGAATAAGTGGATACACCAACATGGTGAGATCATTGTTACATCAAATTTTGAATGTGACTTACACTGGAGGCTTTGYTTTCCTCCTTGAAAACAAGGCTGCTGTACCACCAACAGTGTATACCCAGTAAAGCTTGTACACCAGTRCTTTTCTAAAATCTTAAGGAAATAATTTCCTTGTGTTTATGGAACACCAAAGTTGRTTTCCCTCCATGTCCTAGATACTGRTTCATTAAGGAATTCAACATTCATTTTGACCAACATTTTTAAACAGATGTCTGATAAATTGTATCATTTCTGAGTTGCCTTTGCATATATGAATCTTTTAYAGTATTTAGTAAATAACATAAGAAAATCATAGATAGAATCATAGAACAGTCTGAGTTGGAAAGAACTTTGAAKGTCATCTAGTCAAAGCTTCCACCCCAGTGAGCA
>CADDXX010000744.1:24854-157125 GCA_902810485.1 Alauda arvensis | reverse complement strand
TCCCTTCCCTTCCCTTCCCTTCCCTTCCCTTCCTTTTGAAACATAACAAGACATTGTCTTGCTATTTTGCCATGAATGAACACAGAAGAGTCCTGAAAAAGAAATCCTCTCTAAACATGAACTTTAACATGTTAAATTTCCAACAGCCTTCCAATTCCTCAACAGTACATTGTCCTTAGTTCAGAATAAGGAGCAAAAAAGACCCTGTTTTTGTTAGCAAATASAGTAATTTTAACTCATCCCCTGAGTAATACTCCTTTCCTCTGATTTATCATAAATTTTTGAGCTATATATATATATATATAACTGTATAACTGCCCTTCAACATTTTAATAATTTGACAAGGTTTTGTCTTGTCTTTTCCTTTTGGACTTCTTCTACTAATGCTTAAGACCCCACTTTTACACTGATCCTTTTATGTTTTGTATAAATATTTCTATCCTCTCTTTTGAGAAATTACTTATCTTTGCCTAAAACGACCTCAGATTTCCTGATGTGGGGAAATGGCTTTCCATGGGCAGTGCCAGGCACAGCACTGCTGGAGGCAGCAGGGGACAGAGCTGTCCTCTGTGTGCAGAGGGACAGTCCTTGCTTTATGCAGGAGCCAAACTCGTACTGATTGCTTGTAAAGGTATCCTCTGCGTTTGTAGAGCATTGGCTGCTGCCCTGACAAACCCAGAGGGCAGGGGCACTGCTCTGTGTCCCACCTGGGCACAGCNCAGAGGGCAGGGGCACTGCTCTGTGTCCCACCTGGGCACAGCCCTGTCAGCAGAAAGAGCAAACTGCTCTCACCTCCATTTCGCTGGGGACCCGGGGGAGGGGGGCAGTCAGCATTTCTGGGAATCATGTTACTTGAATTTAAAGRTCTGAAYACCAGCCTAGTTTCACATGCCTTGAATGTYTGAGTTTACAATAGATCTGTTTCTCTACTGAGTCTTATGCTAATTAGATGTGCAGTAATAAAGAATTGGATATTTTTATCCAATTAATTTTTTTCTAGMATTGTACTGTCTGCTCAGATGAAGCAATGATTAAAAAATAGTATAGATGATTACTTAGGTTATCCGCATTTCTTGTGTCTTCAAGTTGTTTCTTCTTTTTTTTTTTTAAATAAGCTTTTAACTTAAAACAAAATATAGGAGAAAAATATTATTAAGAAGAGAATTTGTGTTTAATTTCCTCGAAATACGATCCAACACTCTGTTTTTCCTCTTTATTTACACTAAATTTTAGGTTGGAAATATCAGATGGAAATGGAAATATCAGCATTTTTGGTCTTTTATTCCCGTGTCCATTGTTTCAGTCCTCTGCTTCTGAGGCAGATATCCTTCACATTTTAACGAAGAATCCAAATCTTTTTTCTATTCAATCAATTTTGGGTTCCAAATATAAAAGTTATACAGTTTTTAGCAGTTCTACTAGACAACATGATTAACAGATCCCTTGTTCTCAGATATGTTAGACTTTATCTTTTCATCACTAAGAAATCTGATTTCTGTTTTATTTTTACAATCTTTTATCCACTTGAGATGAAAATCAGCATCATATTATTGTCTTTTCTCATATTTGACAAATGAAAAATGAACAATATTTATCACTCAGCAGAGTCAAAAGAATTTCAGTAGATTCTTACCTGTAATTCTGTTTTTCATTTCCTATGTGAAATCTGTCATATTGTGAATATGCCCGGTTTCCTTCCCAGTCCATTAATTCAATTCTTAGAGAATATTGCCTCTGACTCGTTATTGCAAAGATAAATTCATTTCCCAGCCAATGTTCACCTGATGGGCTACCAAAACCCTAGAAAAAATTGGCAAAATAACTAGATGTAATTGTTGTAATTGGTAGAGCCTTTATACAATAATAAAACCATCATTATATTTTACCTGTATATTCTACCTGCACAGTACTGGCCATRGCTTTCTTTACTCCAGTTTGACTGTCTCTAAAATGATTCTACCTTCTACATGTATGATGTAGAAATGTCATGCAGTTCCACTGGTGTTTGAAATGGTAGCTGAGGTTATCAGCTGGAAATCATTTTACAGGTTCATGCTATTGATGGCATGATGATGTATTTGCACGTCGTTCAGTGGGAATATTTGACACAGTAATATTCTCTAATGCATTAATATGGTATTAAACCTTGTTATCTAGCTCTTCTCCTAGTCCTCACAGTTCATATGTCCAGATCAGATGATCTTATTTCCAGTTAAGCAAAATGTAATTTTCAAACATGAAAAAAATAATAATTAAAGAGAAAGTATAATTAATTTTCAAAAACAATTCCTAGACATAGGTTTTTATACATCTTCCAGGTTKTAAAGTTGTTTAAATTGTAGTAAATATTTTACTACATTAAATTTAAGGTTTTATTCAGTCATTAACTTATTTAATATATATTAGAATAATTGGGTTTTTTAAACTATTAGTTCATACCTGAGAACCCTTCAKTTTTCTTTTTTCATTTTTCATTTAACTTTTACATTTTTCTTTTYTTCTCTTTAGACAGTAAAAATTATTTTCAACTATAATATTTACTTGTGAAGAACTACTCCAACCTTACTGTGCTTATTCATATTTCTTAAGATAGGAAAAATGGGAACCAGAAATCTCCTGATTTGCTTACAGTGGTGTACTGGGGGTGTTTTAGAAGATCCTGTGAAAATTTCCTAGTCAAACTGAATGAAAGATTGGATAATTTCCAGAATGTGCATACTTTTTGAAGAGGTTAAAATCAAGAGACTTCCTTGGGACTAAAGGTTAGATAGTGAGAAATGTGTCTGTGAGACACGTTGGCAAGACATCGATCTTCTCTATATAATGTTTCACTCACTCCTAACATGAGATGAAAACATTGAAAGTAGAGCTCTCTCTCTCTCTCTTTTTTCTGTATTTTATTGCAGTGGCTCCAGCCCTGATTAGTTGTGTCTCTGGAGGATGAAATCCTGCCTCCCCAGAGGCTGTATGGCAGCACAGGTAATACTCAGGCCATGCATAGGTATATCAGCTACAAACTTCTAAAGAAGTTTGAAAAATTTAGTAGCTTAAAAGTTTGACTATTCCAAAAAATAAAAATTGAGGAAATTTTTTTTGTTGTTTCTAGATAGGAGAATTACAGCAGAAAGTACTTTACTCAGGACTCATTTTTGTTCACATGACCCTACCTGAGCATATACTTGGTGACTCACTGATAGTAGAGGCTGAGAAGACATGCTGCATTTGAGTATGCTGAACTGAGTRCACAAACATATTTTGAATAAGCATGTCTGCCTTTTGGCTCAGAGACCATCGAGATGCCCATGAAACACGAGTTTCATCTGCAAGAACTGAAATTCAGTACTCTGTGGCAAGTTTCAGGCTGAAATGTGGGAGCATACTATTAGCTGG
Organism: Alauda arvensis; assembly: GCA_902810485.1. Taxonomy (NCBI): domain Eukaryota; kingdom Metazoa; phylum Chordata; class Aves; order Passeriformes; family Alaudidae; genus Alauda; species Alauda arvensis. The sequence goes on along the minus strand of CADDXX010000744.1, from coordinate 153,735 downwards.
CATTTCCTTTCCTGCAGGTTATTTCATTATATCCTTTTTCTGCAGYAGACTATTTCCTATAGAAGTCTCTGTAAACACTGATTGCAGGTTTTACTGGTGATACCCTGCTTTGAACCCATCTGTCTTCCAGTGTGAGCTGCTGCTCCTGAAGTTTTCCCATTATGATGCTTTGTGTTCTCACTTGTTGCTTTGATGGCATTACATTCATGTTTGGAGCCATACATTCCTCCTAAAACACATAAATACTTGTTCYTCACCTGTATGAACCCTGTTTACAGCTGGCACACCCTTCTGTAGTTATCACTCTTTTCTGTCTGTGCCTTTGATTCTTTCCATCTTCTTGCCTTCTCTTTCTACCCTTGACTGTCCCACCTGGTGTCTCTATTCTAGTAGTTTTGGCAGTGTCATGCCAGAGCAGTTAGTGGTTCATCTCTGACATCTTTCACCACTGGTCACTGTCACTCACCTCAGAGTAAGGCAAAATCTGCTCTGCATAGACTTCCTACCAGGAAGTTTGTCTCCCTAAAATCCAGAAAGAGGAAGTGGAGCATAGTTGTTCAGGTATCAGTCAAATTAGTTTTTCTGGAGTTTACATGGTTTGTTATTCATATAAATTATTATTATCATCATCATCATCATCATCATCATCATCATCATCATCATCATTATATCTTTAAGGGAACCTTATCAGGAAATTTTTTCTTCCTTTTTCCCAGTGTAGGAAAGCAGAGGGGACTCCCCTCTGAACTTTGTGTATTGAATTATATGTATCTTATCTCATTTAGATTACAGCCTATTCAGGATGTAATATRTGTAGTGTTTTAACATTATATGATCCCCTATGTGTTTAATAGAAACTCCAGACACCATATATAATTATTCTGAAGTAACAATTTTTATTCTTCAAATTTTCACCTCCTTCTTCCTTTTCACATGTGTTATTGCACTGAGATGAAAATCTATCACTAAGTGCTTTGCCCTCTTGACTAGAGGAAATGAAGTTGCAGCAACAGGGAACAAATGAAATATAGAAAGAAGTATTAAAAATTATAAGGCAATCCACCACATTAGTTATAAAAAAGGGAATCCTACTATCAGGGGCTACAATACTGAAACTCAGACTAGAAATGCCTAGAATAGGATTTTTTTTTCCTTGACAGAAGTAATTTCTTTTTAAACAAACTATTTGTTTTTATGAAAAGAAAACCAAGGAAGTAAATGGGATATAAAAAATCCTTCTGAAGCAAGGAATGTTCCAAAGGAGAAGCATTGTACTTTATTAAACACCTAATATGGCTAGAAAAATATAAACAAACAAACAGGCACTTGAAGCTTTCRTAGATGTAAACCAGAGAGGAGCAGTACATTTCTGTTAAGCACAATGTTGGCAGCAATTTCTTCAAGTATAATTTTATTATGCCAAACTCRACTGTTTCCAACCTGTATTTAGTCTGCAGTTTACTGCCCACATTTCAGAGCTGAAGAAAGGCTTGCGTGCACACWGTTTTTCCCAGATACTTTGGCTGACTTAATAACTACACAGCTCTTCTTGTTTATATCTTATTTAGACTGTCTCTACTACAAGAACACTACTACTTTGATGGGATATGTAAACTTTTGTTTGCAGAAGAAAATGCCATAATATTGGCCAAAAACCCCTGAATGAAAAACGTGATTTAATTTTGTGTTTCCATTCCCAACCCTGAGGCTGACAAAGAAAATGGTTGTGCCTGAGTCTTTTGATTTACTTTCAGAATCTTCAGCTTTCAAAGAACATTTCAGAATTTTATCTTCAAATACAAAATATCTTTTCTTGTCTCAATTAGAAAACTTAGGAAAACAAACTCATATAACTGTTACGCCTACCTGTCCTTTATACTTGTGACATACTTATTGAACACTTTTGAGGTTTGGTTAAAAATCACACAAAATCCAAGTTGAACAAGGTTGAACACCAGGGAATTGGGTGTCTATGATGAGTTGCTGCTGGGGGAAATGCTGAAGGAGAAGCTGAGCTGCTGCCTATTCCAATTGCTACAAGCAGACACAGAGCAGCCAGCCAAGTGCAGATGCTGAGCAAATATTGCCTCAGAGGYTCTTAGACATCTGGGAGAGATTGAGGGACATGAAAGGGGAACTCAAGCTTTCACCACAGAGAATCCTAGAAAATAATAGGGTTTCAGAAAATTATTAATAATAAGAGTGGGACTTCTATGTGGGACACAGGACAAAAGTCACAGAAAAGCAGGCCTCATTAATTTTGATGTTCATGAGACAATTCAATAATTGTTTGGTAATTAAACTTCATTAATGAAAAATAAGCATTTTAGTTAGCAGACCATTTGGGTTTATACTGCTGCTCAAATCTGTGGGGCCCCAAGTGATAAGATGCCTAAAGCCTTGCCTAAGACCATGCTTGTCATTTATGGATTGATGCCTAAGATTTAGGACAAAAAATTTWGTTTTGAGAATGCCTTAGGGCAGTGTTAAAAGTTAACATTAGGAGTGACCTATTTCAGGCCCACAGTTGTTATTAAATATATTTGTTTCCCAGTACATATATGCACTATCAACAAAAACCGGTTTTTGCATTCAAATAGTTTTAACAAATGCTTCCACAATTATTTGTGTTAAAGTTTTGTGCCTAAACTCAAGGAATTACATGAGGTGATCCAAGTCATCCTCAGCTAGCAATCCACWAGGAAAAGGAACATCTGTATTTCATGAATGTGTTTGCAGTTAACTACATTTTAAGACTCCCTGAAACCCAGTGGGTCTTAAACACTGTTCCAAAATTGCATTTAAAACAACTAAGAGACACTATATTGTCATTATCTTTCTATGTTCATTGTATGTTTCCAAATAAAGAAATTAATTCTTTAAACTCTACATTTTATTCCAAAAATACTGAAATTTGCGTTTCCCTAGAAATTTGCATAATATTTTGAGATGGCTGGCAAAACAGAGGCTRTAAGTTCCCCAAATAGTGCTTAATGTAATAGGAAAAGGTCAATAATTTCCAAAAGTTCTCCTTCATTTTCTTCACTAGCACTCTATGGAAGATGGGAGAATATAGCAGGGAAATAAGCTTACATTTTCATAATATGCTTTCTTATCTCTCCACTATTAGTCACAAAAAAGATACACAAATGTTTCCAATGACACAGCATAAAATATTATGTTTCATTTTTTTTCTCCACAAACAGAAAAAAAATATCTTTTTGCTGCTGAAAATTGCATTAAGATCATATTTTGGCAAAGGCTGATCTGAAATAAGAYATAAAAATCACAAACAATGAGTAAATTCTTTTATCCAGGTTTTGTCATTGAGGAATAATAAAGTAATGTTTTATACTACATTKGAGCAGATTGTTCTTGTCAACATGWTAGAATTTGTTTTCAGAGAAAAAACATAACACAATACATAACCTTASAAACAATTGTAAATCGATTTTTTGTAGTTGGATGAAGCAAAGCTGCTTTTTTTCCTATATAACTATATTGTATAGTTATATAAGAAAAATTCTGACATAATGCTTGACTGCTATGCAAAAAAGAGAAAGATCTTATTGTTCTTTTGTATGGATTAAAGTCCTTAGAACTAGGAATCAAAGACAAAAGCACATGATTCTATAATATTTATTCTAGATGACATCTKAGTTCTACATCAGCTCATTTTCAATTTGGTTATTAACAGAGCCCAAACTACTAAAGCAGTCATAAGTACAAAAAAACAGAATTCAGTACTGGTTTTAAAAATGCCCTTATGAATTTACAAAGTTGATACTTATTCAAAAATAATAAGTAGGGTGCAAAAGAATTTTATTAGCTTTGGCAAAATCTGTGAGGGTATTCTGCCTGAATCATCTTGCTCCAAGTTCATTAAACAATTATCTCTCTTACTTTATTTATTTTGTCTGATAATGCTCACAGGAAGCTTTGACTTTTTATAGACAAAACAAATTGAAACCAGACACAGCCAATATATTCTATGAGTTCATCTTCTGTCAGACAATTCAGTGAATAAAGCAGATAATAATTCAGTGTTTTACAACAGAAGTGACTTTCCAGAAGCCATAAAGAATATTCAGTTCCTTTTGCCTTAGCTGAAAATTTAATTCCTAAACAATGTTTGTATACTTTCTGTGTATACTTGTATATTTTCATTCCCATCACATTATATTATTCATTCTCTTAATAGAAATAAAGATTTGGTTTMTAGAAATTCAATTTTCTCAGACAACATATGTGTTAATTAATGCTAACTTAAAAGAATATTGGAAGACAATTATAAATATTGAGACTTTTTTCCTTGGAAATACTAACACATATTTGTTRGCAAGTTTTAAAAATATATTTAGATTGAAGCCAGAGATACCTTCTCAAAAGACTAAAAATGAAACTAAGCTATTGTCAGTTTAAAGAACTAAATATCAGTATAATCTGCTTGAAAATCKTGTTTGAAATCTGCAGCAATTCAGTCTTCTGCACTTCATTCTAGACTAAATATATTAGTAGACATACAGAATTAGGTTTGTTTTTTGCTTCTTCCTTCCCAAACAGAGCATTGGTAGCAGCGAAATTCCCAATGAATAAAAATCACAGTGACAAAATGAAGTGCAAACCTTACACAAAGGTTACTCCTGGCTGGGCAAGGGGCCCACAACAACTCAGTTGTCTGCATACAGTTCCTACAAATAAAACAAGTACATCTTCCTCAGGCCTGGATTTCAAGCTAACTTCCTTACAATGTGACTGAAAATAGGAGAGTCTTTCCTTTTGAGACAAATTACCTTGAGTCTCTATYCTGAACCTTTTTCACTCTRGGACAAGTGGATGCTRGGAATGCAGAGACACTTAGTGTGGMTCCTAGTAAGAGCATCCCAGGGATATGGGTATGTATTAAAGAAAACAAAAATTCTTTTTGTGCTCTAAGAAAAATTAATTTTGAGCTTCAGATAACTTTCTGACTCATTATTTGCAAAGAAATAAATGGTAAGTTTTAGGGCTAAAAATGTAAAATGGAAGAAGAAAATTTTAAAAAGGTATTCTTAGTCATTTTGGGCAAAAAGAAAAACTTTTGGGATGTAGGACTCAATCTTCTTCTCCAAATACACTGATTAATCCCAAGTAGCAAAAATGAGCGTGACTGGGAGCATAGATGCTACAGCAAAGACCAAAAGTTCGTGAGTTTGTAAAGGGACTTGAGCTTCAGCCCTATAATCTGTCTAAATAGAGCAAGCATCAAATCTATGGATTGTTTTTTAATCTCATGCTTGGCTCAGCTGGTAGTCTAAACAGTTGAACAAGAACAGAAGTTGACTGACATCAGAGTCAAAAAGTCATACTTCTAATTTGTCACGAGCCCCAAAGCAAAGAGCTGCTCCAGTAAGTCCCAAACAGAGCAGGTCACACAGAAGATGCTCCTCCCTGAAGGGAAGTACTGTTCCATGATGACAGTGCACAACTGCTATTTGGGAAGACCTCTGCTACAATTCTACTCGATTTTCAAGTCACAGATTTTAAAAGCMACCTCACAGAATCTTACCTGGATCTTCTAATATAGAATTTTCATTTTGAGGTTAGAACAGCTCTTTAATGACTTTAGTCTTTCTCATGGTGCACTATTAGAGGCTGTTAGCATAATTACACTAAATCTTGATATTATTAAATAAAATCTATTAAGTAACACTCTTTGGAATACCACATGAGTCTTATCAGTACAAAATATGCTGTTAAATTAAAGCACTGGTGGCAAAGCAGGCACAAATATATATCCATGTGTCAACACAGCTCTCAAAACTGATATCATCCAGTGATGTTKGCTTAGGAAAGACTGTGCTGAATATAACACCTTTAAAACACAACTGTGCTCCAACACAAAATTGTGTTTAATTTCACATCCAAAAATATTCTCCAAAATAAAGAGGATGCTTCCTTTTGTAGTAACATCTCTGGTGCCCAATATAGTGATTCAACCCTCTCTGAGACAAATATTGTTTCWTTCTTGCTCCCTTACATAATTCTGTTGAAGCTTCCACTGGAGAATATTCCTTGGTCAGGACCAGAAAAGTTTCATAAGCATGTTATCATAAAACAAAATATGRTCTCTCACCACTTCAGCATCATGTCTATCTCTGCTGAACAAACTGGATTTAGATCTCAGGAGAAGCAGAGAAAATGCTGTCTCTTTTAATAGCAATGATGAAAGTAACAATTATCTGAGTGACTGCTGCAGTCAGAAGGGACTTTTCATTAAAACATCATGACAAACCATTCTTTATCACAGAAGGGTGGGTCTCTGTGAAAGGCRTTACTCACAGAATATCTTAATCCACATTCCAGCCACCAAAAATCATTTCCTTATATCCAGCTTACTTGGTAATTGTGTGAAAGAAACAGATTACTTCCATGTCATCTATCCCAGTCCCTTGAAGAAAATTGTTTATTTTCACATGTAACAAACTTATGACTTTGAAGTATACTTACATAAGTAATGAATTTGCCACTACATGTTACAAAATCGTTTATGTCTTGAGTGTGGCTTTTTTATCCCCTCTTAATCATAACCCACTCTTCTAAGTCATTCTTTCAATATATTAATTCAAGACTGCTGCTACCCCCAACCTGTCTGGTTTCTTTACACTATAGAAACACTACTTTTGTCTTTTCCAAGGTCATGCATTCCCTASTTTTTGCTTTTCTCACAGGTCCATYCTRTTCTCAAGTCCTTCATTTTGCAGAAGGGACCATGCTGGTATTACAAGGCACTTTGTAAACTGCTTTATGCTACTGACAGGGAAAAAAACCACAAAACTATCTGTGCTGAAGAAATTATGGGATTCATCTCCAGCTAGCAGCTAGATRGATAGATGTTGTACAGGTAGCTTTATGAAGGCTCTCTTCCTTCCAGAATTTTTTTCGTTTTCCTTTCCTATTCCAAGGTTATCTTCAAAATGCTTGCCCAGGTTCTTTGAACCAGAAATTCTTTCCCTCACAAGTGTTTCACTAAGACACAGGGGGAAGAATAATCTGTGAAAAGTGCTCTGAAAAATTCCTGTGCTAACAGTGAAACAGTCTCAGATCTAACACCAAAGTAGCCCTGTGCCAGGTGTCATTTGAGAATGGCCCATTACACGTCACTTCCTGGGCATTGTCTGTGCATGTTATTTGAGTCAGACCAAAACTACTCTAAAATTTAGTGATGAGGATCTTTTGTCACAGGACATATTTGAGTCCCCTTTTAAAGAACACAGGGGGACATCTATCAATGCAAGAAAAGTGAAGCTTTCACAACCGTAACGATGCATAACATACCTTAAATTGTAATTCTGGAAAAGGAATGAAAACTCATTCAGAATATGTAGCTTTTAAAAAAACTGAGAATTATGAAAGATATTGTTCCCACAGTGTGGGCTTTCAAATTATGAGCAATTTTTTTTTCTGTCAGAAACATTCTCCTCTGCCAAGCCATATGGTTTATGTAATTTTTGTTTAAAGTCCCACCCACATCTGRAGTTATTTTGCACTAAAATAGTGGAACCAGAATCAATAAGCTTACACAAACAATTGTGAGAGGTGCTTTCTGCATTTTTATGCAGTCATTGTCTCACTTGATAAAGAAAGTGATGAACATAATGTTCTAATTATTGAAAGGGGTTGTAGTTGTTTGATTATTCAAGTGTTTGGGGATAAAATATAACCTGAACACTATTTGTAAATGGATACAACTACAAAAGAGAATTTTCCATCATCAGTTAATGCTCCAAGAGGAAACAACATCAGCTTGAGTTTTTGTCTTTTTGTTCAAGACAAATACAATAGAAATGGTGGTGAATACTTATTTTTGAATGAGAAAAATGTGCAAGTTAACATTGCTACTGAAGCAATATGGAAAAAAAAAAAAGAAACATCAGAGTTTAAAGAGAGGAAAGGTGGGCAGGGAGAATTATAACAGAACTTGAAAGTTGAACTGAAGTGTTCACAAGAGAAATTAAAATTTTCAAGCTTAAAGGCTTACAACAGGTGGAGACCATAAAAGGAATTAGGAGGCCATATTCTAAAACAGGAGCTGAACAGTTTGCAAATAAAAATTGAATGTAAGTAACATCTGGAAGTTTTCAGAAAGAACTGAACAACGGCACTGAAAAATAAAGTCTTTATTGAAATGTTAGTTCTTATGTATTATTCAGGCTTGTTGGACTTGCAAAGACTAGCAGGATGAAAACATGAGGTGACCAGCAACCTTACTGTCACAAACAAGAAGGTCTTCCAGGAAATAATCTCTGTCCAAACTAGAGCTTACTCACAGAGGTGAACTGTAGGAAGTGTATAAAAATGTCTAAAAACCATTGYGTCTAGAAGGAAATCAGAGACCTAGAGTCCAAAGATGTGTTCAGCTGTCTTTCAAGTAAGCAGACGACACTTGTTATAATAGCTTAAATGTACTGAGGCTCAGAGGAAAGTCAGGCTAATCCAGATAACACAATGTAGATTCCCATTACAATTGCATCCAAAAATACTTCCTGAGAAACATGGTGACTACCTCCATGATCTGGCTCACAGTGTGTGAAGAAYGTAAGCCACAGAAGAACATAAATTATCCTGCTCTGGTGTCATACCATATTGGCACTATGGAGATAGCCATACATTTGACCCAACAGCTTATAGGAGAAAAGAAAAAGAAGAAACTGCARCAGAAGTGAAAGTGGGTTTGTAGATGTGCYTTTCAGGTGCACACAAATGCTACTGATGACTTCTGAAACAATTGGCAGCAGACTTGTTTTMAGCACTGAACTGTTGCTGGACTCTTAGATATCAATCAGGAACACGAAATTAAAGGAATGTGGAATTTAGTGCTGAACGTCATTCTTGCCTCAAAGAAACCAAAAGGAAAAACAGCTGCTGGTCAGGAAGGTAGGAAGTGGTTGCCATAAGGCTTGGAAATTCATCTCTGAGTGTACAATGTATAAGTGATCCTAATCTAGCTCATGACATTATGRATGATTAAAAGAAGTGATAGGGTTTTTTTCATCAGAGAGAGGAAAGTAGCAATTAAAGCATAGAGTACAATTAAATACTGACATGCAGGAAAAAAGCTAGCTAGGRAAAAGATTGCTGTGAGCTGGCTAAGGCATGCAATTTCAAATACCTATTGAGAGTTTTTCTCAAATGAGAGAAATCAGGAAAATAATTTTAAATGTCAGAGGAAATTCCCAACACACTTGACCCCRAAGAAAGCCCCCTAGGAAATTAATGGTGAATGCTGGGCTATCAAGTGTGGAATAAATTCAGAGACTTTCACTGGAATKATTAAACTAGACATGCTAGAAGGTTAGAGAATAGGGAATCCAATACTCCATCACCTAATTTGGCAAAAATGGAGACAGTCACTGYGAAAGGTGCATTCATCCAAGAACTGAAAACTGGAGAATGATCAAGAAGTCTCAACAGCCAAATTAGCACATGAGCTAACCATTTACTCAGATTTGATTATTCCTAACAACTGCCTAATAAATGCCAGAAACTGTGTCTTGGACATCAAGCTTGTGGAAAACCCCCTTCTAAAGGATCTTGGGTTTGCAGATGGCAAGCAAAAGTTTTTTAAGTGATACTCCCCTCTAGAGATCAAAACTCTTAATAGTGTTTTACATTTACTCAGGTAAGAAAATATGAAAAATGCTTGAAACTTGCTWCAGGGTGATCTCACCTACTGTTAAAGAAATTATTTGTTATTCCACTTCAATTTTTTTTCTGATAAGCAACAAACAGTGAAACAGAAAATCCATTGCAAAATGTGAAAGGACAGATTTAGTAGCTACTGATAAGGAATGGATTAAAGGATGAATTTTTGGGGTTTTCTCTGAATTTATTCCAATTACTATTGAATGTACAAATGGCCCAAGAGATTTCTTAGTCAAAAATGAATTCTTAGAAGCAAAGGTACAAATTACACTGCACACCATTAGACTAAGAAGAAAATTGAAGGATACTGGAAACATGTCCCTAAGCAAGAAGATACATAACCAATCTTGCATAGCAGTGAATCTACAGAAAAGGTTTTGCACTCATTAGCTGTTGTTTTAAATACCAAAGAAAATGTTACTTTATTTTACAGAGTGGGGCCTGAATGCAGGTGGAAATGGAGAAAAAAGGAGGAAAAATCCTCTGTCTAGTGAGAGTATCACTATTGCACTATCACTGGCTGTGTGGCAATTTATGTATGAATGGAGTTAAATACTTCCTGCTCAAAGGATTTTTGACTACCCTACCTCTCACTTAACCTATTTYTGTATTGGTGTCTAGAACAGAATTGAAGTGTTTCCATGTAAGMCAAAAGCTCCAGTGTAAAACTGCATCAAAGAAAGGAGTTCCTCATTGGAGTCAGGTGGCTCCTGTAACCCAGCAGTGCTGTCACCCCTGCACAGACTGCTCCCTGCACCCTTCCCAAGGAAGCTGCTGTAAGAGTCTGAGTCAGAGCATATGTGCAGTGGCCTCCTAACACCATAACAGCCAACAACTTGTGAGGGCTKTAGCAGCAGTCCAGGCTGGTGGCCTGAATTCCTGTCCAGCTCAGAAGCTGGCAAGTACTTGCTTATAGCTTAAAAACCAACAGTTTTCCAGATTTCTTTCCAATAAGAACTAACTGAAAAAAATGAAGCCCCAGAGACTTATGGTCACTGTTATTACGTTATGATATTATTTCTGTTAACTTTAGAACCCCAATGAGATACAAGAACATGAAGAATATTTTAACAGAACTGGAAATCTCTATCTGAACTGTGGGCTGRGAAAACACACAGCAAGTTCAACTGCTCCAAGTAAGCCTAAGTGCCATTGTGTCCGCCCACAGCACTACCCAGCTTCCACTGGAAGAAGCAGCAGGAAGGAGAGGGGGTGTGGTCCAACAGACACCACTCACCCTCTCTGAACAACCAAAGAATTAAGTTAGTGGTGCTATAAACTTGAAGCTCAGATGCTTTCAGATACCCCAGTAGTACACAGAGAGTCCACCAGCCTCAACCATTCTATATTCAACTCTTGGTGTTGTATGATAACCACAGAAGGGAGCCTAAGATTGTTACTTTGGTGAAATGGTTCACAGAATCAGAGCAAGCCTGAATCCCATCCATTTTTTTTTTTATGACACGTAAGATAAATTGTCAATAAAAGTCCAAAAAGGATCCTTTTTATTTGGAAGAAATAAATTATCCCTTAGAATACAATATCATTCCTAAAGAGAAGCAAAATTAATTCAGACTGCTTGAACTAGRCAAAACCAACAGAATCTAATCCTGTACAGATTCACACTATTGTGAAGGAAAAGGGAAAGAAAATGACTTAATGAAGGGATACATCTGAAAACAGACCACTTGTGAAAACTTTAAAAAAGGTTGGATTTATTGTGCTGCCTAAGAAAATCTCAAGAGATAAAAACTAAGTAAACCATTAATGTGAAGTGTATAAATTTTAAAAAGTCCACATGTATGTTGYACATGCAAATTCTCACTAGTAAAACTGGTAGAATCTTCAATTTTTGGTTCCCCCAAAATAATTTGATGCTTTATATTTTTTGATTCTGAATCAAAATGGAGTAAAACAGGTTTCAAGTTTTCTGCTAAATTAAAACAATATGAATTCTAAAACAAATTTCCAATTTTGTGACTATTAAAAATATTTTTGTCATTTTAACATCACTTTAGTTAATATATATTACTGAATAGATTACATCCTCTAATTATCCATAGGAGCAGGAGTTTCACCCAAATTATTATTTATCTTTTCAATCAGTATAAAAMTATTGAAAATAAAGCATCAATAGAATACAAAATAAGATTTTGGTTCAATAATATGACATTATTTTTATTTGTGAAATTGTTAGTTCTACAACAGAACTTCTTCCCATAGAAATTTTTACTGAACTAAACTTGGTTTTATTTTTAAACATTTAAAATCCTCTTTTCAACAGTGTTTTTTTAAAACTGTAAAAAAACTCTTTTCTCTGCTAGACTGATAACACAGTGCTGAAAACTCTAGGAATGTCATTGAAATCCAAGCCAGTCCTCAGGGACTCAGAGAAAGGAGCTCCATCAGAAAGTTTGATCAGGCAGAGAATGAAAAAAAATGAGAATTTATTTAGATTGGAGTAAATTTTTTTTCAGTTGGCAAAGGGAAAATAGCCTGCTTGAAGTCATGTCATCTTTAATTTGGTAAGTTATTTATTTTCTTGTAATCCTATTTGAAGTATCAACATTTCCAGTACATGAACTTGATTGGCAGAGGTGCTGTATGACTTGGGATAAACCCCAGTAAAAAGTTTTATTCCTATCTGAGGTGCTCCAAATTCTGAATGAGTTCCTCTCAGCTGAAAACATTCATGCCTTWAAAAYATCATCACATGCCTATTACCTCTTCACATCACATCAAGTCAAAACTTCAGAGAGACAGACAGCAGCATTCTGGCTTCATCTCATTTTAATCTCAGCAACTGATCTGAAAGAAACTCTAAATCAGGGGAARTAATACTCAACTAACTGAGTAAAAAGTATTTTCAAAAGTAACACACTTGATGATGAAAGGTAGTTCATCATTCATAAAGACTGCAGGATCGTACAGTATCACTATAGGAATAATTATCTGTTTAGATCAATAGGAAGTAGTATTTGAAATCTGACACTTGAACTGTATAAACTGTGTGGCTGTTGCACATTTTTCACCTTACCATTTTGTATTCTTTCCAGCTTTTCTGAAAATCCAGACTTCCATCTTCTCGGTGTTGTATAACTGTCCATCCTCCTCCAGCAATTTCCATATTGCAAAAGACCTATGCAGTAAATAAMAAAAGAAAAAATTAAAAACCCAAACAAAAAAACCCAAACAAGTTTGCACTGGCATTCTGACCTCTTGGGGTGGGGGGAAGTATTTGAGAATAACATTATTAAGGAAGTATGTTTTCCTATGTACTCATGCACTATTCCCTCAATGACATCCTCATTTGAGGACGAACAGTTCTCTCATTGTGTTCAATGTAATTCTCCCAGCAATGTCTCTTTTCAGTACATCACCAAGAACATCTCCCCAATCATCCCCCTCTGCTTCTTCACATTCCCTCCATGCACTTTTTCTATATTCTCTGCTGTGCTCCTGAAACCACTCCCATCCTCTTAATAAACAAGAATAATTCTTTTAGTGATAATAATGCTTAATATAGCTTTAAGCAGAATGTCATTTGGTCTCAGAGAGAACCTTGAGAATTCTGGCAGGAGACATTCATCCAAGGAGTCTGAAATGTAGCATAGATGAGGCTATTCTGTTTTCCTTTGAACTGTAATATTACCTGTAGTGTTCCAGGCAGTGTCCCAAAATGGGACAGGTGACCTCAGAGCAAACTGACTTACACTGACAGAGAATGTAGATAAAATCAAGCTCAAGAGATGAGGTCTGTGGAACAAGTTCAGAAGTTAAGATCTATCCTGAATATGTAAGATACACCCTGTCACCATTGCACTAAGAAAATTGTAACCTAGATAYTAAAGATTCTGTGTATAAAGGATAATTAAACAATTTGACAATTTTTTTTACCCTTCATATTAGAATATTGTGTAAAATGAAATCTGATACCAATTTAAATAAGCCATATAATAATAAAAATGGATATTAACTTTTATTCACTTCACTCTTTTTCATTATCCTTCCAAAAATATAGAAGGTAAACTGTGAAAAAATCAAAATGCTGCTTCTGCATTTGCTTTTCTTGGTATGTGACAAGCAGTAATAATTTTTGTTCCTGTTTTTGTAGAACACTTGATTYTAAGATCTAAATTTTGTTACTTAGAGGATAACTCATACAATCAAATTCTCCTGACTTCATTCCCCTGTACTCATCCATGCCATATTGACACAGAAGCTATCTTAAATTTAATTTTTTTGTGCTTTTAAAAGCTGCATTTTGCCCTTTAAGTAACAAGTTGGTGTGTAAGACTGTTGAAGAGGTTTAGCTTTTGGCACTCACATCAGGAAGAGTCAATCCACTAGGCACTGGTTGGCAATTTAAAGCTTTATGCTGTTTTGACAAACTGGAGGTTATTATCCAACACAGTTAAATAAAAATTTGTCCAGCAGTTGACTAGAGGACCATATTCTACCTTCAGGAAAAGCCATTCTAAATTTCTCCTTCTCATAAGAACTGTCATGGTAACAATATGCAAGTGTTTTTGTTTCAATTTGCACCAGGCATGCCAAGTGAAGTCCCTGTGAAAGTCAGAAAGGAAATAGAAGACCAGGACAAACATGAATTTGATTCAAGGTAACCACAAGAAAACCCACAATTTTCTAGACAAACATTTTGGCCCTATTCTCTCTTTAGGGAAGCCACTATGAGTCAAAACATTTATCTACAGGATTTAATGTCTTCCAGTCTGATTTATGGTGAGAATTTCTAAAAGATGGATTTACTTTCCTTCTAAGTCATTTCAAGCTCCCATGAATCCACTGCCAATTTTTAAAGCATTAAATCCTTGACTACACTAAGATTACTCATTTTAAAGACACATACAAATTTTGGGATTTTCATACCACAATACAATGAAGTACCTACAAAAAGACTGAATTTTTCTGAATAATGTACCAAATTGAAAGAGATAGYTGCACAGTGAAAAATATATTTGCCAGCAGTACATTTTTCACTTGCCATTATTGTGTGGTCTGGCACTTTGCACAGTGGTAGACACAAACACCTGCCCATATTAGCAGGAGTTCAAGGTGATTGTAGCTGTTACTCTGCATAGCTCTAGCCTTATCCATCCCAGAAAAGATCAAGGCACTCAGCCATTTAACACCACTTAATGTGTTCTGGTACTTAATCCTCTATTAGAAAAGAAAAGGAYGAAAAAAGTGACTGAATTTGTATGCATTAGAGATTCAGATTTTATGATTAATAAAATAACCTGACTTAGAATAGAAGACCATCCAAAATATTGCACTCTTGCTCTTCCTTAAATGCATGGATAAAAATTCTCAAACTCCTAAAATGGAAATATGGCATTGTTTCTACTAATTTTAGGACTAAAGTGAAGGGATACATATAAAAAACATATTTTTTWAAACTTTTAATGGACTAAATTATTAAAAATTTTATAATGAGCATTGAGAAATAAGCTCAATTTTAAAGTAAATAGAAGATACAAAATTTCAACAAATTGCATTTTAAGTGCATGCACACTAAGACCCCACTAGTCTAGCTCGTTGGCATGGAACAACAAGCTCGAGACCAGACCTTTGAGACTCARGGAATGTGTCTGTGCTATGCAGAAACAGCCTGTGACTACCATGTTGTAGGACAGTTAGCACAGTACAGAGGGATGGCCTACATTCAATGGGTTAAAACTCCACCAGATATGCTCAGAGAGAGCATCAATTTAGTGGGAATTCCACAAGAAGGAAAGGGGGGAAGAGTGAAGACCACAGCCATAGCAGCTGCTTTTGCAGAACCATAAAGACACGGACACCCAGAGCCCAGCAGCAGTGGATAATGTCACATTTCCAGTGCAATGCTCTCAGAGGTTGGGAACAGCCACGTTTGTGAGAGAATTAGAGGAGGCAGTGGGCGAGTCAATACATTGATCCACAGGACATGCAATGGTCCTGTTTGTGGTCAGACCAATCACATCTGGCCTATTTTGGCTCCCAAAGGGGACTTGGCTCTTTCAACTCCAATATGGGGACAACCTTACTTTTCCCCCTTGCTCACCAGAAGCCTTGCTTCCCCTGTAGCTCACTCTGATTTTGCTAGGGACYSAGAGGATWCTTCTTGCCTTTTGCTGGGAATAATCATTTGTCCAYRTTATCAGGCACTGCACATACACACATTACAGTAARCTAATTAATCAGCTTTATAGTTTAATTCTACCTTTTTCTCTTTCTATGTAAAATGTATGGAATGTGGGATATTATTAAGACCCTTTTAAGCAGATATTAAACAYTAATTTTTGATGAAGGGCTTGAAGACTAATGAACTATATTAATGAACTGTTAAGGCTAGGAACAAGAAAAAAATTTCAATCTAAAACATATGTGAGGATATAAAAATGAGGCATATAAATGGTATGGAGCTGTAAGCATGAAGGATAATGTGTTTATGAATATATGAATGTGAAACCAACAAAACACTAAAACTAAGAGTAAAATTTGTRTGTATGACAAAGGTATTTTCCATTGAATATCAGGATTCTAGTGTGTCCCTTAGAAAATATAAAATGAAATGAAGGTATATTTTGTAACCTGATGTATGAAATTGTTATAAATGAGATAGCTGCTTGTGACTGTGAGTAATACAGAAGACAATAATATATTAGGGCTCCTAAGACATGTCTGAACTGTGCATTGTATTGTGGTAATCCAGATAACTAAGCTGGCTTTAAAGCAAGTCTGTCTCCATGGAGTACCTATCAGGATATTAGAGCAATCTGACTGTGTCTGCATGGGGCTGCCTCTGGGCTGGTTAGTGCTGGCACAGTGCTGCACTGATGYGATTTTGGAGCTATCTCAGCTGGAGCCAGTTCAGCTATCTGCACAGCACTACTTTACAACCTGTTTAAATGACCTTAATGTCTAAGAAAACACCTGTTAAAGCAACCACACTCCTCACTTGACTAATATGAACATGCCTGGGGTCAGCTCTCGCTGTGTCATTGCAAGGGCAAGACAGAAATGTATCAGAAATGCCCTCAACACACAGAAACRYACTCCTGCCTTTTCTTGTCAAACAGGAACCCTCCAGGAAGATGTAATGCAATGATATCACATGAGTTGTGATATCTGTGTTGATTGATAGCAGCACCTGTAATCAGGGATATAGTGGAAACACAGGATGGCTTCCATTGTGTCACTGTCCTTACACTGCCAGTGAAGTGGGTTTGAAGTCAGAAGCATCAGTGYCACAGTGTTTTCAGGCAACCATTGTCTTTAATTGCAGGCCAATTTCTGGTCATGGTTTATGAATTTCAGTAAGGCTAAGAATTGGTACAATTGCCAATTGGTACATGCTATTTGGACATAGATGTTACATCTCTTTTTGAGTGGAGCAGCATCCACAGAATTTCTTTTATTATTCTTGTCTTGCTAATCAGTGTTTTCAGGGATATCTGCCTTTTATGGCATGTCAATYATTTTGCCATTCACATTCACCAGAATTATGTTGATCTTGGCCCATAGARCTCTCCCACCCCAATTCTACTCATGGCTTAATGAACTCTAATTCCTTGCTAAGCTATAACATCTTGATGTTTWCAGGCTTCCAAAGGCCTTTTGTAATACCAACTCCAGTTAGGAATAAGGTTGGCATATCTTAATAGGATCACAATGTTGCTATAAACAATATTATTGGYAATATTTCTTACAATCTTTTTCTGTGTGCAGAGTCACCATCTCTACTGCAGTAAGAATAGATTCACCAGACAGGAGTGATTCCCTCTCTCTTGTCTGGCCCACTTCATGGCCACCACTGCATGTCCCAGGTAATCAGCCCTTAGTCTTGGTGGCTGCTCCCAACAGTGTCCCTGTCAGAGGGACAGCCACATTCCTCCACAGAGAAGTTGGGTTTAGGTTATCCTCTCATGTTCCTAGTCTCAGCTGACTCAGGTACCTTAGCAACAAAAGCCCTGCAAAAAAAAATAATCTCTTGTACAGACTAATGTTTAATTAGCATTAAAAAAAAAGCCCTCCCGAGTCTCTTTTTTTAGAAGGATGGGATTATACACGCTTCATMATTTCAAGCAGTGCTAGCACTCAGCATGTTGTGCTCTTTACAGCCAAAACTACTTTGCCCTGTCCCCTACACGAGAAATAGAAATTTTTTAAATCCTTATCTTTAAAAACTACTCATTCTGCTATTTCTTTCCTTGTGCTACCAGATAATCCCCTAGATCAACTTCCTCGTTATCACACTTTACAAATTCACTTCTAAATTTTATCGCAGATTTATTTGCAGCCATAGTCTGATTCAACTGAGCTTGCCAAGTGGGAGGAAGTGAGTCAACTACTGAGTGTACGTTGGAACTTAGGAAGGATTTTCTGTCAGCAGGAAAGAAGAATGTCTGAAAYAATACAGTTAATCATTTTCTCAGTCTATTGTACTTTTTAAAGACTAAATTTAAGACAAGCTTCTTATATCAGTACAATATTTTGTGGAATGATAACTTCAATAAATGCTCAAAACACRTCTTTCATTTTAGAGCAATATCACATTAACAARCAAGAAAATAAASCCARKTTTTACCTTTTTAGGATCTGACACATTGTTAATATAAATAGTGTAGACCCCACTTTTGTTAAAACCAGATTGGTATACATCTGCACAGTCTCTGAATGGTTTTTCTTCTTCCTTTTTTGCATTCTTTAGTAAAGCTGCAAAACAAAAAGCATGGCAATATAAGTTACAACAACAGTCTTAAGCATTTCTGTATCTAGGAATTCCACTTTTACACACTGCATCCTTTTTAAAATTACACAGAAGTAATTTTACTGTATTTCTTTCCCAGTTCATGCATTTCATAAATTCTAGTAAAGAACTAGCACAAAGCTTTAGGACAGATGGCAGAGTAGGCACCAGAAGAAGTCATGACACAAATAGCTGAACAGAGCATCCTGCCTGCTGGGAGATAACACAGCATGCTCCTTCTGAGTGCAAAGGTCTGTGCTGCTGCAGGTGCTGCTTCTGACTAAAGCTGTATCTGGGAGGTTGCCAAAGAATGTCCCAGAGATGGCACATGAAGGTAGAAARCATGTTCAGTGTTGTGATCTGACACAGATGCTCACCTAAAACAGCGATGCTGGAAGGAGAGAGTTTGTGCTGTTCATGAAGTAATGACTTTTGAGCAGCATAGGGGATTGGGGCAAGGCAGATGCTTGCTTAAATTTATTTTTTGGAAGAGAATAATTTAATTATTTTTGTATCTACATTCATAAAGGTTGCTAAATAGAACAGAAGAAAAAACAATGCTACTGAAGTCAGGTGTCTAGAGGCAAGAACTCATTTTGGCTCAGCACAGGGAAACAGTTAATGTTATAACACCAGTGCAGATCTTGATCCTGTATATTATAGACAGACTATATATATATATGAGTCTGGGCTGAGAAATCAGGAGTGCAAGATGTTGAGAATCCCAGTCTTGGAACAACCAGGAAATTCCCTGTAGAAGGAGTAACATCTGAGAGTGTTCTTCACTTTGACAAACAAAAGTAGCATGACCCCACACAATAATGAAGAATATGATTTCATTCCAACAACACATATTTTAAGTACATCAGTATTCCCATGGAAATCCATCCATCTACTCAGATTCTTAAACAAGTCCTTAAGTGACGTGCAGGGTTSGGGCCAGCACTTCATTAATCCCTACTATAAGGATACAATATTGAAGTCTTCCCGACACACTCATCCTCTGGTGACAGATACTTCTTTTCCATTTTTGGCTTGAAAGTGTGAGTTATAGATACAAAAGGGACTATGTCTTATTCACTCTGAGTGCARTGGCCTCTGCTGCAAAACTGAGGCTGATGTGCCTCAAGGCAGTGGCCTCGCACAGCATGGGGGGCTGCAGGGGCCATGGGTGGTGAGAATAATGCCAAGGGTGWGCAGTTGGAAATACTATCTCCCTTTGAACACCTCAAACAGTATTTGAGGATGGCAAATTCCTTCCAGAGCACTTGGTATTAATACCATTTCACAGATGGGGAAATTGAGGTAAAAAAATGCTAAAATTTTACTTCAGTCATCCCATGAAAAGGTGAAAATAGAAAAATAGTGAGAAAYCCAATCCTGACTGTAAGACTATAGTGCTCTCCAGATAGGCATTTTGCACAAAAATTATACTCTTCTTTCCCTTTTATAGGTTTTGTATTAATATTTTAAATTTTTATTTTAAAAAACTAACTTATTTCTCCCCTTCTGTGCATTTGCTTCATGTTTATTATTTTTATTCAACACCATCAACAAAAATAAAACCTAATTTATATACTTGCATATGAAATTCAATAAGGAAATCAATGGCTTTAAAACTTGGCCAAATTTGGGAAAAAATAGTGCTGGCAATGCTGTAGATTACACACTTTCCTGTGAGGTGGCAGGGAGTGAGGGAGTGCACATCAACTGTGCACTCTTTCAGAAGTGCCATTTTTTAGGTAAGATGTAGAACTGAGGTCCTCGTGATTTGTGYTAATTAAAGACTTCATGGTACTTTCAGTAATCAGATGGTTTCAGTATCTGTGGCCAAAGTCCAGCCTGAATAATTACTTGGGGCTGGAGCCAAAGCCTAGAGGAGTTAAAGCAAAGCCTCTCATTGATYTCAGAGGGCTTTAGAATAGATCCATTCTTTCTGGCTTGACTTTCTCAAATGCTGTTGTTTCAACTGGAGACATCAGTCTCTTCTGCCTAAAAATTATATTTAGTGGTGCAGAGGCACTGATCATTTCCTTCAGTCTTAAAACACTTATATTTTATGAGCTGTATGCAGTGAGATTGTCTTACCTCTTACATGAGTGTTATATGCACATTGAAAACCACTTGGAAATCACTGCTAAGATTCAATAAAGGGAATTTGAACTTGGGTCYTTTCTAACTGAAACTTAGACAAAATAAGTAATAAGTATATTCTGAAGTTTATATMATTAAAATTTTAAACAAGGTAAGATTTTAATATCAGCTTTGGTAATTTTATAAAGAGATGGATCTCTAGAAATCATGCTTAGAAATAAATTATCTTCTCATGTTTAAATCTGAAAGAAACACAATAAAAGGGATTGTGTGAGAGATGAAGTTGAAAAATGTTATAGATATGGCCATCTTTCCTCTTAGAATCAGACAGCTGAAGTATCTGAGGTGGTCACAGAGAGAGGAAACCTGGAATTTCCTMAAACCTAAGCAATCCAATACCCGTATGGGTTTTTTGCACTGGAGGTTTCATTCCACTGTAGCCAGGAGAAGATGACTTTCCTTGGGTGCCTCTCACCCCTGTCTCAGGAGTTGGTGCTCCCACTGGAAGGAAAGCCCAGCTCCTTTACAAGGACCTGTACTATTACAGATTGCAGCACAGTATATTAAGCATGACTGGCTAAAGTTTAAGTTTTCTTAATAAATCACACTGTAATTTGCAAGAGCAGCCCAAACTTGACAGAAAATTAATACTCAGGAATGTAATGTGCTTTTAGYGTAAATTATGTTTTCTCTAAGGTTTGCTGTTGTTTTTCTAACTTAATATTCCATATAGTTTCCAAACTACTTCTACCTACTATAGCTCTAGACTATTTTTTTCTACAACATTACATAGACCTTGAATCCTTTATACATTAAGTCCCTGAATGATGTATTAGCTCACACATGTTAGATGTGTAAGTAATTTTTTTTAAATAAGAAATAAATTAGTTCTAAAACCAAATATGCAACCATTAAATTCTTGTCAGCTTCAAGATATTGACTTTAAACAAACTTTTAATGTTACTTTAGCTGTTTTCAAATACAATGCTTATGACTGTTWTATGTACCTGAAGAAAAAGGTAAGTCTATGTCAAGCAAAATAATATTATCATTTTTTAAGCCTGAATGCTTAGCCAAGATTTGGAACCCTGGGGGGTTTCTTGATTGTGTTCTCTGGATGAATAAACTGGTAAGGAAGTCATAGTCCTTTAAAGCAATGATGCCTGCGTGGAAAATCCTGTTTTTCTGAACAGGACCTACAGTAATTTCTTCACTGCACTTCCAAAAGTCTTCTGGGTAATTTTTAACCCAATAACTTTCTCCTTGGGCTACACTATTTGTTTTTCCTTACTTAATGGGAATTATTTCTTTCAGTTATCAGCCCTTCAGCTGTTCCTTCTCCTCAGTGCCCTGGATGATGAGTGTGGTCCAAACAGTACAGAAGTGCCATCCATAACTGCCCAGGCCCTGTGGATGCACAAGAACCCAAACCAATGAGATCTCTGTTAACCCACAGGCTGTGCAGCACCAGGGCTGAGCAGCACCTGCTCCCAGGATGTTAACCCTCAGCAGAAAGCCAGGGTCAGCACCTGGAGGCTGTAGCCCCTCCAGTTTTATTAGAGTGGCTTACCTGTGCTTGCAAGCGAGAGAGCTCCGACATGTAGGGCTTTTCCCCAAATCAACAGTCAGGGAAATTTAACTCATTGATAGTTATTTGTGCCCTGTGTGGAGTGAGACTACTTTTCTGCTATCAGTTGTAAAATCGAATCAATAGCTAATTAGTTTATTTCCTAGCAGGTATCACAACTGGAGGATTTTTGCTTTTCTGCCCAGGCTTAAAGAAATACCAACTGATTACTAAGAATAAGTATCTTCTGAAGGATTTAGTAATCTAATATTCTCCTCTGGGAATATGAGATTGAAAACATACAATATCTGTTTTTCCTAGCTGTATAAAAATTATCTAATTTCATCTCAGCTGAAAAAAGTTAAAATAATCTACTTGGTTTTTTTTTAACTGAGATTTATGGTTGTTTTTGAGGAAATTGTCTCATTGGTTTTCAGGTCTCCATCAGATATCTGGTGAATAGCACAGTCTATAAGCAATAAAGAATGTTAAAATGCAGCTCATTATGTTGACTGAATCAATAAATCACAATCATACTTCCTAAATTATTTGAGATCTGTACTGCTATGTTTGTGAAATCAGTTGAGACTGAGTTAATCACTAGACTCTTACATCCTTTAGTGATACTGACAACAAATGGAAAACAGCTGTTTGTTTTTCTGTATGATAGTGACTTATTTGGACAGATATGCAGAGATTTCTTTAGTGTCTGAGTGAATTATTATATTTGCATTGTCTCAATGTTCTATTTACATAAATCTGATTTTCTTCTAGAATAGAAGTACCAAAAAGGCACTTAAAAACATCATTCATGCTTTTGAAGTCAGAAAGGAAAAGTCTTTCTCCATATCTTATTGGCATTTATAACTGACCTAAATTTTAGTTGCACTATCAAAAAAATCTGAGGTAAAAAATTATGTCCCCCTGTTGAGCAACTCCTAAAAAACCAAAAAGGAGAAGATTGTAAATTGATGGTCTTTATCTAAAGCTGCTACAATCCAGGGTCATACAAGGACTGTCAAATGATGGTTTCTGTCTTGATCCTGACTGCAAATAAATTTTGCCTTGATCTTGTCATTGTTCCAGACATATTGTGGGGAATCCCACATTTCTGTMTGTGACCCTGTGTCTCTGACCTCTTTCCCAGCCATTTGGGTGCAGCTGCTGTCACCAGCACAATTCCAGTTACAATGGCAAGTAGTGCCTGGCTTGTGAAGAATCAAATCCAGAACATTCGTTAATGTTATCCAAAGGATGTTTCTCAAACTGTTACCCAGTGAGGAGGCCTGGAACCCTGCCCACACRTGTGTGTGTAWATATATATATATATATATATATATATATATATATATATATATGTTCCCTGACTCAGCAGCAGCAACTACAAACAGATCTGACAGAATAAGGTGAGGGGCTTTTTTTTTTTGTTTGCTTGTTTTTGTTTGGAGGAAGAAAATATGCAAAGGCTGACAGTTTTTGCTGACTTACAGCCAGAGGTATGGTCTGCTGTGTCAGTGTCCTCATCTTGCATATACCAACCTCCACTTGAGAACAAACGTTAAACTGCAACACAATAGCTGACTGTGACACCTGACATTGCCTGCAATAAAACAACCCTGTGACAACACCACTGTGTTGTAAATGTTACACAAACCAAAGGAAAAAACACAAACCTGAAGGCTGATTTCAATTCAAGTCTGCTCTCCAGATAGCTACAGTGATGACTACRAACTGAAATGACAGCTATGCAAGAACACGCTTGGGTTCCTCTTAAAAGGGACTTGAAAGAACTACATATTACAGACTATCTGTTTTTCTTCCACAAAACATGTTTCTGGATTATTAAAACTACTATTGTCACTCCATATAACCAATGTGAAAAATAATTAGAAAATTATGTTCAMTTGAGATGAATGAAATAATAAAAAAAAATGTTGCAGTTACTTATTCTTGATAAAGTATCCAGGGCTTTTTTGCATCTAGCTAGTCAACTAAAAGTTTAAAATGTGAATTCATATATAGTTACTACCCAATTCTAATAGTTATAAAGACTATCACCACCTGACCTGATTCAAAACTTTCTCCAATGTCAACTTTATATTTCCTAGTTTATAAATTCAGTGGTTTTTTTTCATCTCCATAAAGTCTGAAAATCTTAGAAAACCAAAACAAAATTATGTTAGTATGACAGCTGCTTCTGTGTGTCTTGGAGGCCAGCAGTCTTCTCAGATACGTCATTGCTTGTGTACTCATTTTTGTTTACTCGGGGGGTGAAGGGAAATTTAGGACTGGAGTTTGGACATAGATTTTCATTTCAACAAAATATGCATTCACCAAAATGCTTTTTAAGCTAATATTTCTTTGTGACATTGCTCTGAATCTGACAAAAAGAGCAGACCATTGGCAACTTGGAAAGTTCATTTTGACATACTGGAATAAGTTATTTCTGTTCTGGGAACTATTGTTCCATAATCAAGTTTATAGATTATAAATTTGCAGATTCTAGTGCATTAAACTGTATGGTCAAGGCCCTCATTATTCCCAAATGGAATTATGAGACTAGATATCCCAGGATACATTGCTGTTCCAGCCTCTCCTGTGCCTCATCTTCAGCATCAGGGTCCTGGAAGTCATGGGGCTTCCTCACTAGACTTGATCTTTCAACCATCATCTTCTGTTTTTTTCCTCTTATACTCTCATGATTACTAATTTTCTTCTTATTTTCTTTTCCTTTAGGAGTTTTCTTCTCAGGAGGGCCCTGAGATTTTGCAAGAACTTGGCTGACACCTGGCCTGAAAAAAAGACTTCAATATGAACAGATGTTTAAAGCAGTTGACTGGAGAACAGCATAAGCCCAGGAAAGCATATCCAGGAATAACAGTATAAGTTCTTCCTCCACCAGATGTAATATCTGCATCTTTGATAGGTCTTGAAATAATTTTTTCCATTAATTTCTCCAGTCAACATTTTTAAAGCCACGTTAATTTTCATCATTCAGTGTCCCCTGCAAGGAACTCTATTCACATAGTGTCTGAAGGACAATTTCCCTTTTGTTAGCTTTTAACAASAGTGTTCCAGCTGGTGACATTGCATTCTTAGCTGAAAGTGTCAAGTCTGCACCATGCTCTATGAGCCACGTTCAATTTCTATTGCAATCTACTTCTACTATCTTTTCCACCACCTGAAGTATTTGTCARAGGTTTAATTAATGGTATTTCCTATACTCAGTCATCTGTCTTTGTAGACTGTTTTTTCATGCAATGTGGGTTCCAACACTTTATACAGTATTTGAACACACAATGGTTTCCATGGTACAATTTTTTTTCTGATTGACTGTCTATTCCTTTGAAACTATTTTAAAAATAATATTTTCATTTGAGTCATTAACTAGCAAGTAACACCTCCTGCATCTTTCATTCAAGATCTCCCTGGGAGCTTACCTTGAATTCATRTGGGTGTTTTAGAAATGGTGAGAGAAAATAAAACTCTAGAATTTCTTCCTTAGACACATTTATTTGCTGAATGATGACAATACAAAATGCTGGCTTTCATTAAAATGCTCCAACTCTATGACAGTATAAGTGTGTGTATAATACACATGCACATTTTGAATGGCTAAGGGAGCACTTAGTCCTAACCCCAAATGCACCCACAGARTGTCACTCACAGGAGCAGTGCTGCTCTGGCTATATGCTCTCTTGGCTGTGGACTGGTTCCATAGCCACAGAATGAATCAGCTAACAGCAGATCTTGCAGAAAGTGTTTGGATTTGTTGTAGGGGCAAAAGACGGAGGCAACATTAGGGATTTTGCTTGGTTGTTTTGCTGTTTTGTTTCTTTGTTGGTTATAGTTGTTTATTCTGCTGGAGCGGCTCAATGATCTTGATYCACTCTGTGACCTTACAGTCCCTGGGCTGGATGGAGAAGTGGAAGGGTTTTGTTTCCAAGGAAAAAATGACAAATCAAAAATAGCCCCTTTGCTCTCACCCTCTAGCCGTTGATGGCTTCATACATTGCCCTCACTGCACGTGGGAGGCCCAAAGAGGTGTGTGAACCTCATCTAAGCACAACCCAGAGTAACTACCRGGCCATGCTGAATGCAATTAGCAGGGCTACAATGATTCTACCAGCCTAGGCATTGGTCCAGTACCAGATTTGTTAGGAGCACTAAGGTTCATTACATAGAAGAATTTGAATCAATACTTTTAACATGGGGAGGAAAGAGAAAAGGTGTAGTCAATTAGATGTCTCAGGTTAACGTTTATAGAAATGTTTTAGCAGCTAATAGAACATTACTTTGCCCTCCCACACAGCCTCTAAAAGTCTGCAGTAAGAAAGGCAAACAACTGCATAGCAAGAGCACTTGAGCTATCCAACTACTTATTAAATAAATCATTTAAAGCAGAATTTCCCTCCTGTAGGGCTGCAGGAATTAAYTCGGTCTTGGAAAACAACATTAACGTAGAGAGCTTTCACCCTCTCCAGGGCATAATTATTTAATACCTAATAAATTATCTACAGTTATCAAGTTTGTTTCCCAATAAATCCAGCCTTAGTGACTGGCAAGAACAATAATACTTCAAATCACTGTGCATTTGAAAGAAATCACTTTAGAATACCATAAAATGGTCCTCATTAGTGAGCTGCAATAGAATGTCTTATGGCCCATTTACAAAGAGATAAAGATACTTAATTATCCAGCTGCAATATAGTTCCTTAAGAGTTTCTGCTGGAGACAGCAATTTTGTGAGTAGCTATTCACTGAGAGGAGAACTAAAGTCTTTCACTAACTGTACAAGGAGATTWAGCTGCTGGCATTGTTTAATATTTCTAGTGTCCATATTTCTTTAATTGATTTATATTTTTCCGCACAGACACCCTACCCTAATGTATATTTGATGTTTACATCTGAACAATGGTATGCACCCAAAGACATTTTTTACTAACAAGCCATTTGGGTGACAGGGACACTGCTGGTGGTTGGTTCATATGTGCTGATATTGTCTGTGATATCTTTGGTGTGTGTGAATAATGCCAGTTTCACAAAACTGAGTGAAGAGGGATTTGGCACTGACCTATACTGTAGGAATGAGGGTGGGTAAATGACTGTAATATCAAAAATCAAAACTTTATATACACTTCCAGTATAAAGTTCTCATTACAAATAAACATTGATTTCCTACTGTGATCATCAACAAGTTAATAGGGATAAAACATCAGAATCCAAAATTCTGTTTTGAAGAAGTTAAATATTTTCCACTGACATAAATTTCAAATGCTGCACAATCACCTTTACTTATTTCAGATCTGAATCTCTATTAAACTACAGTCTAAGTTGCTACTACCTAATATAATTTTTTGTACTTTTTTATAAAGCATAACTTCGAAATTAAGGTATCCCTTCCTAAGCAGGGTATGAAAATATTTTTATTTTTAAAATATGATCATTTGGAATTGATATTTTTTAGTTTGAGAAAAAATCAACACAGGTAGTGATCATATAAATATCAGCACTAACATTATWACCTTTTAACAGATAATATGGAGAAAAAGGGTACCTGTAAGTCCTCTCATCATGAAATAACTCACTTGGACAGAAGTGACTTCATTGATCTAAAAAAAAGTACAGACCCAAGCTCTGAAGATGTTAGGTGAATCAGATAAGACTGACCCCAGAAAACTCTCTAATATAGCTTTCTGAGCATCTCTGAAAATTGCATATCAGTAAAGAGAGTCTTTAACAAACATAGGAATAGCACCTGAACAGAAAAAGGAAACACAAAAGCTGATGCTGATRTGTCTTTAACTGAGCATCTCCACAACTGCACAAARTCAGACCAGCCTCTGACTGCAGCCCTGCAGCACTTTCCAGYTCATTTGCTCAATAGGATCCAGCCACTGGAAAAGTAAGGGGACCCCWCTTCCCTGACACAGAGTGCAAAAGAAATATTGAGTTTTTCTCCAGCTTTCAAAATATAAATAAGAACAGATCACATATTGGAATGCATCTTTGTAATAGTGAGCTTTGTGAATTGCTTTGAGATATCTTAATAAAAATGAAAACCTCATGCTCATAAAATCTCTAAAGATAGAGGAAGTAGAAGTAAACTGAGAAAATTGATGTTTTCCATAATCTTGAACACATAATGTCAACCTTAGCTGAAGTGACCTGCTTTGACATCTTTGGGGAAGTTAAAAACTGTGGAACACCAGATGACTTCAGTGCATTAAACTGGACTTTGTCTAAAGCTTTGGTGTAGGCATTCTAACTTAGTCAAGTCTGAGGCTTTTAATTCATTATTAACCAATGAAAATTTAAAAAATAATCAGTATATCAAGTGCATCATGTTTTCATATTACTCTGCAGTATATTAGGACATATTGATAATTAAATATCAATTTCTGGTATAAGAAAAAAATGTCACTTCGTTCATGAACTTGTTTCCTAACGAGTTGTTAAAAAAGTTTTTTTCTTCTTTCAAGCACAATCGTGATCCACCTCAAACCTTCAGCTTTCATCCAAAGCTGGTCAGARTCTTCTGTGCACCTGGCACAAAAGATTCTTCTATGTTTCAAAAGAAAAATAATGAAGTGATTGATGTGACACACTCCAAGTTTCTGCCTCACCAGTTAAGTCTCATCATGTTGRAAAAAACCTTAATAATGTCAAGGATGAGGTACCAAGAGGAGGCATGTGCTTAAAGAATGAAATATTTATAGGCAAATAGAATCAGAAAAAAAACAAGCTGTCACCTCAAAATACATCTCAGATAAGTATCARTATTATTCTTTCCATGAACAGAAGAAAAATTATCAAGAACTGTATCATAAAACCTTGCTCTTCAATACTGCTAAAATCTAGAGGATTTAAATATCGTCAGAATTGTATTCCAATATATGGCTGAATCAACACAATAGTGAAAATTTGTCTTCTAGAACACTGTAAAAACACTAATATTTAAAACTTTTTTCTGTCCTTTGTTCCCACCAGGATTTTTGACTTGGTTTGGTTTTGGCTTTTTGTTCCTTTGAATTGGGTTTTATTTATTTTTTTTTTAATTTTGGGTTGTTTTTCAAATACTAGCCTGTATTATAAAAGGTGCCTTTGAAGTCTGTCTGATGAAGAAGATCAGCATCACTACTGAGGCAATTCTGCTTCTGTCAATGGAGATTCCCCTGGGCCTGTAACCTTTAGGTCATTTCTTTGAAGTTCTCAGTCTATTCTCACTCTTTTCACTTCAGAATAAATTTTTACATCACATCAACTTTGGACTAAGCAGTGGAATAGATTGGTTATTGTTTAATTTTTTTTTTCAATAGATTAATTGCTATACCTCTAAAAAGCATGAATTCCATTCAAATAAACTTTTGGACATATTCACTTTTCCTGCCCATAAACTAGGAGACCTGTATCTTTTCTGCARTGCCAGACCCACTGACCATGTTACTTTATGAAGCCAATAGGCACTTCTGGGGAGGTAAATTCTTAGCATATACATGTGTTATTTTGAGAATTAAGCTTAGCATCTTGTCAGCATTCAAGAGGAAGATAATTCTTCATTTCTCTTTTACTAAGAGCTCACAAAACCAGACATTCATGACAAAACTGTCTCTTCTGTTCCACTAGTTTTCTGAGGTAAGTAAGTTTAGGCCAAATATTTTAGCAAGGTATATTATTGTGCAGTCCTAATTTTCTAATAGTAGGAAAACAAAAATATATTTATGGTTAAATATGCTTTCCCACTGAATTTTACCTTCCTTTATCCTGTGGATAGGACTACCTAGGCAGTTATCACAAATTATGCAAATTATTTTTAACACAATATAAATTCAGTAAATTTTCTTCTAGTGGAATAAAAGACAACGTGCTTTTGACTGGGCATCTTTTATGACACTTGGCTTGAAACATAATTTCCCAGTGGACCAATACACTTTCTGAACTAGTTGGTTTGAACTTGCATACACATCTTTGATTGTATTATCTATTGCTTCACATAATTTGTAGTATATTCCTTGTTTTGGGGTTGAGGAGTTTTTTGAGTAGACTGTTTACTTCAGCACAAAATATCTTCTCCATAAATAATTTTTCTGATGTGGCAGCTTAGAAAGTACTTCAGAATCCTATTTACTGTATCACAGATGTGTTGTTTGACAGTGACAGTAATGTGCTTCATGAATAATACTCTAAGACAAATAATACTCTAAGTAGCATGAGAAATGACCAGTTTAAAGAAAACAATGAGCACAAAACTTTTTATGATCTTTTCTAAGAATAATTGGATCTCTATCCATCTATAATTTGATCTCTATTTGTTATCTGCTACAGATGAAGCACATTTACAGTCATGGAGATAATAATGCAATATTGCTGTGATTATCAGGTCATCACTTCTRTGGTTTTATTTCTTCATCTTTTGTTTGGGAAAGATGAAAATTTAATGCATTTTAATTTGGAGATTACTTCATCTTTAAATAGGTTTTTTAATATTCATCATAATGAACAATCACTTCCTTTGAAAGTGTCTGAAAGTGCTTCTAGTTTAGAAATTCTTCTGTAGAAATTCACTGGCAGATGCTGCCAAGGTTTTTGCACCTACCTAAAATATAAAAATACACAAATATACACAGACAATGTGCCAAGTGTGTTTAGCCAGAGACAGGCCAAAATAGAGACATGTGAGTCCCCATGGTGCCCTGCATTTGTTTGACTCTCTGTAGGCTTCGTGACCTGTTAGAGTGTCTGTTTGAAGGATTACATGCAACTGAAACTCTAGAATTGCTCACACTGGGACAGAGGTGGGTGGTATTCTGGAAACTGARCTCAAAAACAATTCCAAGTTTTACAGGTGGCCCTCATTCCAAAACTGGYCTSTACTAAAACTGACACTGAAAATAGGATCTGGATTTTTTATTTTGGTCTTAAAATCTTAAAATCTTAAAAATTWTTCATTTGTTTTGCTGTTAYCTTTTYRGTTGGTYTTTTGAGGTTTTTTTGTTTGGTTAATTTGGTCTGGTTGGTTTGGTTTATTTTTTTCTCTTTCCCATTTGTCTTTATATTTTTCAGAAATACTCCTAATATATGCCTAGGTACAGTGGAAACACCAAAGCAGATTTCTAAGGG
Source organism: Alauda arvensis (assembly GCA_902810485.1). NCBI lineage: Eukaryota > Metazoa > Chordata > Aves > Passeriformes > Alaudidae > Alauda > Alauda arvensis. Next base: position 122,518 of record CADDXX010000744.1, on the reverse strand, counting down.
TTTTCATCCAGTTCTGTTAGCTCCTTAGACAGTTTAACTGAACAAAAGCAGTTTCTGTTCAGCCCTGTAGCTCTATACTATCCAGCTATATTTTTCATAGGCTCCTAGCTGGAAAATTTCAGACAGTACCCCAATTTCTTTAAATTAATCTAAAGATAATTCTTCTGATATGATTATGTCATTACTGGAGAAAATGTATCCCATATTCTGTAATCAAAAATAATTATTATCACCAGATTGGTTTCAAATTTATTGGTTTAGCTATATTATACTTTTAACTTTCACAAACTGGAAAATCCTCAATATGATGACTTCTGAAAAAAAGAAAATTATTTTTCCTATCTGGGACTTATCCTGGTAGAAAATTTACTCATGGATGGATGGACAATTTTTTAAATATCATGGCATAATTTTAAGAAAAAATACAATTACTTACATTTTTAATTTAGGAAAATGAGGAGCCAGTAACACTGAAAACTATTTTCCATTGATAAAATAGAAGACTTGAGTAATTTAGGTAAAGGTTACTTGATATCATTGAGATTGATAAATATTTTTAAATTATTAGAAAGCTGCAGAGATAGAAAAGGATGWATCCTCTTAAGAACTTTGAGTCTTTAAYAGGGACACTCATCTTTGACAGAAAGCACAACCTAAGTGAGGCATCAAGTCTAGAAACCAAATTGYCAAAGAYGAGTAACTTTATAAGCATGAACAARAGAGTTGAGAGGGATTGCAAAGTATGTCTTAACCCTGTGGTATTTTGAGAATGGMTTTAAGTAAATGRTGCTTAGCACAGTTAAATGCCTAAATATAACTTTAATASCCTWCCTRGSCCCTTGATTTTGGACTCCATTACCTTTTGTGTATTATCATGYTCAGAATTTTCCTTGGATACATTRATTATTTTGTGCATATCCATAATAACATTCCACATATCTTCTTTCTCACTTAATAGTTCTGTATGTTACAGCTCCCTCTCCCCATATGAAAATTGTTCCAGGACTGTAATTGTCCAGTGTCCTACTTTTTTCCGGACCATTTCCACTTCTGCTATATCCCTTATGAAATTAGATGATTGAGATTAACCAAAGTATATGACAGAGGAGGTGCCACTGATTTATGCATCACTTTTTGTTATTCYCCATTCCCAAGAAATGCCAGTYCTCACAGARCATTTTTTGTTTTGATCATAAATGYACACMTCAAAATTTGTGTAAGACTACCCAAACTTCATATTTGGGTGTGAATTTAGAGTACCTCCAGTGGTACTTTCCAACATGCATGCATTTCCACCTTCAACATATATTTACACAAACTGAAGCTGACATTAATTTTTGGCAGAACCTTTAGTACTTGGTCTTCATTAGAGTTGTCTTGTGCTCCAGGAAAATATTATTTTAACTTAATCTATCTGGCTACTTCTTCACCTGTGAATGTATCTACCAAAAATATCGTTCAGTTGGAGTTAATCAGACAATTAGAAAGAAACATTTCTTCACTTCAACATTTCTTGTTTATTTACTCTCCTCAAAGAACAAATGTATYCAAGGAAAATTCTGAATATGATAATACACAAAAGGTGATAGACTCCAAAATCAAGGGCTTAGTAAGGCTATTAAAGTTATATTTAGKCRTTTAACTGTGCTAAGCATCATTTACTTCCACAGTTCGTCAGAAGTTAAAAAGATTGTTGAAAACTCAGGTTTCCAGGCACCTGAATTTATACCCAGGAGCCCAATTTTAAACACCCACTTCTGTATTCCTYATTCAAATTTTTTATAGGAAGCAGCTGAAGAAACTAAGTTTAGGAAAAATGTTGGTTTGTTGTTTTTTCCTTTGAATCATATTCAAGACTGTTAGAAAATCTTTTTAAGCTAAAAAGAACTCTCTATATATCTCTGTATGGGAATAATATATCTTTCATTTTGATATTGATTTTAAAATACTCCTGAGCTTTATCAGAACACTCTGGACACAGCCTTGCCAGATTTCTCTGCCAAAAAGGCCATAAAACATAATAAAGGATTTGTATTGCATCACAATGTTTCTCTGCTGATATGAGAACAGCCTACTATGAAACATGTTATTTAATTCAAAATAACAGAATGAGCAGAAGGGAACATTTAGAATGAACATGAGAGGGGGGAAAAGTTTTTTTTTTTTTTAAAGTAGTCTATCAACACTGGCCCAAGCAAGCAACACTTCCAAAGTAAGAGATGTAACCCTCATGACTGGAGCAGTTTGYATTTAAGCCACACAAGTTGCATGGGAATATATAGCAGAGAGAAAACCCACACTGCCTTGAGCTGAATAGTTTGACTAATCTAGTATGTCTCCTGCCTCTTACAGAGAACACTGAATAATGATGCAGGTGACCAGTTTTTAGTTGGGGAAATGGGGTAGTTGTTTGCTGGTTTCATTTTGGTATTTTGCTTTTTAATTTACAGCTTATGGCACTTAGAGCTCTAGAATGACAAAAATCTGCTATGCTAGGCTCTTCAGACTTTGATCCATGCTTCCACAATTGCTAAAGGWCTATCACAACTCACAATCTACAGTTTCTCTCTCTGCTTATCCTGTACCTCTCTCAGAAGGATTTTTAGGTTGCCATTTCTGTATGACTTTGCCTTGTTTTTCATAGTTACTAATATATTCTTCCGAATGTACCATTTCCATTTTTCAGAGTGGTCTCCACCCATCTCCCTTAACCAGTTCTGGTGAAATGAATTTTTTTCTTAGGACATTCTGCTGAGTCTTTGGCATTTGAAAATYGAAATTCTATCTGAATTTCTGTCTCTGTTTTGGCAAGAAAACTGTTTACTAAGAAAAACATAATTGAGGAAAATTGTCCTATAGAATCTTTGCTGAGCCCTTCTTTCAAAGAATGTTATTTCTACCTTTTTTGTTTGGAGCACTCAGAAACAAACAAAACACAGCAAAACAGAAGAAAGAAAAATGATCCCTTATTATGAATAAAATCTAATTCAAGAGAAGACAAAGACATCTTTTGGATGTCTACCTATAGCACCATAAGAGCCTATATCCTAAATCATCACTATGATAACCCATACACWTGTTAAAAAACTCTGAATTACTTTCCTTGGTTAGCAGCCTGTTCTCTCCATTGACTGAAAAGAAGGTCAACAGTAGATGAGGTACAGACATCTGCAAAGTCTTACTTCCAGCAGAAGGAGACAGATACTCATGGGAACAAATCAGTATTGCCAGTGCAAAGGCAATGTAATTGTGTCCTATATCTGCTATGCTCAAAATATAAAAATTCAATGATATTAAATTCAAAGAATCAATATGGCTGTTGGTACAAGAGTCAGCCTCAGCATTGTCTGAACTTTACTTGATTTGTGGGTTCTCATCAGCTCTTTTATCCTCAATTATAATGTCTTTTTCTTTTTTGGAATAAGACCATTAAGTTTCACTTTTCCAAAAATTCAGGACTTAATTCACAAGAAATTTGCTAATACTTCTGATGTTTTATAATGCCACTTTCTTACCTCCTTCCTTGGAGCAGAGGGTGATCAGGGTGTGAACTGTATCCATCAATTCAAGCTGCTGTTTCTGCAGGACACTGTTATTGCTTGTTGCCTTGTTTAACTGCTTCTCTAGTTCCTGGATTATGTAGCTTTGTCGTGTGACTAAGTTTTGTAGGTTCTCTTTTTCCTCCTTCAAAGTGGCCAGCTCCTCTTTGTGCCTTTCTTCCATTTCTAGAATTCTGTGCTCAAGTAAACTAAAATGAAATAAAACAATTARTAGATATTGTTTCATGCCAACACAGTTAATAATACAGAAACCAGAAAACTTTTTTTTTTCAGTGTATAATTCACCACCTAAATCAATAATTCTAAAATATGTCACATCTAGTAATTCAGCCCACTGAGGTTCTCTGTCAAGTAGTCAACCATAATTGATTTCTAAGACTGCATTTTGTGCTTGTTGTARTCCTTAAAGGGCATGGAACTGCTTATGTAGGTATTATTCTGATCTACAAATATCCCTATGCACAAACATAGGGCCAGAAAAACATTGGAATGTAAAAGCTCAGGTAGAAAAGCCTGAGGTAGGCAGAGAAGGCAGAAGGGCAGGGCATTGAARGGCATTGGTTGGCAATGTGAATGGGTCAATATGATGACACAAAAATCAGGGCAAACTGCAGAAGAGCTTCTGAAGGGCTTTGTCACTGAGTGGAGGATAAGCATTATAAGTTATGGACAACCATCAGGGTGCATGGAACTCACAATAAATGTACTTTTTGATGTGGTCTGTGAAGCTGGGATAAGAATTTCACACCAGATGAGCAGYGCCTGCTGTCATATTAAGAATTATACCCAAAAGTTAAATCAGCAGCTTGCATTTTAATGTAGGATTCCCTTGTTTCCCTTGAGTCTACATACATATCCCACTAACACTCCCCAGCCATGCTGGATTTTTCTGCCTGCTCCTCAGACAGAAAACTGTTGGTCATCATGCTCTGTGACCTGCTTACATCAGTTTTTATAAAGAATTTTCTACATGTATAGAAACACTCTATGGATTAATATTCTTTTTCTAGTTCCCTTTTGTCCTGTGCTGGAAGTGTTCAATTTACCAAGATCAGATTACACCTAGAAAAATAGTGGTGTTGCAGACTTAGAGGACAGCTAATATCTGTCAACTGTGAACAAGAAGCTTTTCCCCAACAGTGCCTTGATGCTGTGGTGGGAATTAAACAGAAATAATGTATTACCATTAGATTAAGAAATTAATTCAGTCTCACTGCTACTTCCTCTATGAGGTTTCTGTTGTATTCACAAAAGTTGTGTTTTTCATGCCCACAAACCAAGTGGTGGTTAAAAACTTGCCAACAAACTGCTTCCTGCTCAAGTCAATCTTAGGTTTTATTTATTTGCACTCTCTCCCTACCTTTATTTTTAACTTCTGGATAATAGATCAGTGGCAAAATGCCTGCATAATTTTAGGTCACTTAACCTRACAGAGGAATGTAATAAAATCCATATGGAGTTGCTTCTATCATGGAGCCTTAATATGAGYTGTTAGASATGATAACAATGCAAAGATTAAATTCAGGCACCAAAATTTGCTGTGCAAGCTAGAGTGAGATCAATTTTTTTTTTTAAAGCAACAATTTTTTTGAAATTAAATATTATAAATATGGAATTTACAAAGATCCTGAAGCAAACATACTTTGTAATATCAATATGTCTTGTTCTGTGAAAACCAGAAGCATCTGGGTAAAGGGAGCAAAAAAGAAAAGATGTGAAGGAAAATACATTTTTGTAGGCTCCCAAACACAAAGGAGAATATACATAATTTTAAAAGTCTCATTAATTAGAAACAAAATAGCAAGATTTAGAGGAATGAAATAAGATGGTAGAAAGTTACACCCTGAAAAAAAATATGGATCTTGAGGCCAAAGACTATAAATTATTTTAGCACCTTATCCAGACTTTTGGCTGATTTTTCATCACTTGAACACTAACATTAAACATGGTCTAGATTCCCATGGATTTTTTTGAGAATATGTATGTGGTAGCCTTTGAACATTTTTATGTAGAAAGTCAGATGTAGTTTAGTTTGGCAGAAGCGGTTGAAAAATCTTCAGATAGGTTTGGTTCTAGTCATAAAACACTGTCAAAGAAACCCACTTCCTTTTGAAATTTATCAGTTCTACCCACAGAATAATTCTATTCACTGCTAATTTTTTCACAGAAAAATTGAAATTTTTGAAATTATTGAAATCCTGACTGTGACTCTAGATTATAACTCCTCTGTTAGACTAGTTACATCAGTCCAATTGGGAAAGGTGGCCTGATGATAGTTCTATGATAGAACAGGTGCTAGGTGGGGCCTCATCCCAATCTGATGTCTTACAGTCCCCCAAAATGTCRTTTACTTTCATAGCAAGAGAAGATGTCATTCAGGAAGATAGACTATAGCTTTATAGTTATATAGTAAGTAAAGACAAAATGTCCCCTTTATCCATATAGTGCAGTAAAATGCATTTCCTTAATTCCACAGAATCCTAACTGCATGTCCACAACTAAATAATTTCCATTTCTGAATGATTTCAAGTCAAAGGAAGAGCCTTTGAAAGCCACAATTTGTGCACTGAATTATTTGTTTCCCACTGTGGTCTTCCTAAGGCCATAGTAAATGAATCCAGGGGGATGACAATCTTATTTGTGGCAGCACTGGCCATGTCAAGAAAAGAGAACTGACAATATTTAGAGCTCCACATCTGCAGAGACAGACAGGAAGCAGATGTTTTATGACTTTTATAATAATACATTCTAATAGTTCTGAGTGGTGTGTCAACATGTGGTGGAAAGATGGAAGTGTCAAAGCACTTGCTTCCTTAAGTTTTCTACGTAGATTAAAATTCCTGTAATTATAAACTGCAAAACTCTGCTGTTTTCAGGAATGCAGATGTATTTATGCAATTAGCTTTCTATATCCATAAATCTATATCAGATAAAAGAAAGTCCTGAGGATAGGACAACTCCCTGTATTCCTGGGAGAAGTCCAAAACATTCATTTTTGTTTTACTATGAAACAATGAGAAAACTGGTAAAATCTCCAAATGATTAAAAGCAAAGTCTTCACACAGATTGGGGATTTCTGTTCCAAAAGGAAGAAATCCTTCAAYAGCGTGAGAAAAGCTGCTCTTATGGCTTCTGACTCCAATATGACCAGAATTATTMRTTTGTRTTGATATATTATTATTTGTTATAAATAATTTAAATTTTAAAAAAATTAAAAACAAAGTGCTAGAAGGTTCAAAAAATCTTGAAACAAATTGAAAGATATTTAGGGTTTCTTTAACTGTGGCAAAACTACTCTGTTGCTTCTTTTTTGTAACATCAGACAATTGCTAACTGATAAATACCATTAATAACTTTGCTGAGTGCTTGGTAAAGTTGTTTTGTAAAAATTTTAAAGAAGCATTGTGAAAACAGAGTTGAAATTAAAATATTTTTAATAATTTTCATTAATGGCTATTGTCAACACAAAATATTAATGAAAACAAAAAGAAGGCTTTTTCTGTATGAATGAGTCCAACATCCTCAAAAGGCTGACTGAAAAATTCTTTTATAACACCTTCCAGTAAAATGTTAGGCTCTTTATCAGTAAGTTTCCTGTATTAATTTCCTATACATTTGAAATTACTATATATTTGAAATTTCTAAATTTTTGAAAAAACTACTAATCTGGACATACGAAACATTCAGGGGAATTGTAACACAATAAAAAGAAATCACCATTCACCTGAAGCATCATATATTTATACATATGTTTATTTATAAAGATGAACACACAAACACATTTATATGTGTTTTTTATARTTGGAGCTTTCAATCTGAGGAAATAAATCAGGCATTTGGGGAACAGAATAAACAAGTGCTGTTAACAAGAATAAATACCAACATTACCCACTGAACAATGACACTTTGGAGTCATTATCTAAGAGAAAATTAATTTAAAATCAAACACACACACACACAGATCTCAATCACAGGCAAATTAAATTTTTCTAAAGGTTAGCTATGTCTCAATGTCTAATGCAGGGGTTTTGGTGGRGCTAGAAATCTATTTTCAGTTGTACAAATGATGTCTTTAGTTTGTCAGGATATAAGCCCACGGAATGACTCGGTGCAATGCCTCAGTGCAACTGTGCTRTGTCCAGCTGATGCAGAAAAAAACCTCTGCTAATGCTGGAGAGGGCAGAATACCCATACAGGAGTCAAAGAATGACTTCTAGTGAAAGCTGTGGTCATTTTGAAAGGTGATGAAATAGAACATGTAGGAAACGCTCTGGTAGCTGTCCAAGGGGGAAGKGAAGTCTGCTTTATAAGGTAGTTTAATCACTAATCCATTCCAGACCACAGAARTTTAAGAGATTTTTTAASAATCCTTGTTTTCAGAATCCTCAGTTTAGACATGTGAGAACAGGATATAGACCAGACCCAGAAGATGGACATCTTTTGCATTAAAAAAATATTTTCAAAGTTTATGATGTATTAAATAGATAAAACAGATACTTTGTTGAGCCATTTAATAATTAAAGACAAGTAATGTCACACCAGAAAAAAAGTTATTTGGCCAGATATATATATAGGTTTCTTTTATTCAGTATGTATGGGAAGACAAATATGTATGGGCAGAGGATTTCAATGCTTACTTTTTGAGTGCAAGAACATTATTTTACCAAAGAAAGCATGGGACAAAGCAAGCTTCTTTGTATTTCCTTTTAGGTGAGTGAAATTTTCCCTATGCTGTTAGATGCTGACCACTCATACTTCCTTGTGAGCCTGATARTGTCTGATCAGTTCAAGGAATATGAAAATATGTGTCCCCATATTTCACAGGGCCAGTAARGTAAYAATTCACTTAGCACCATTAARCYTSYTTTTTATACCAGTGACAAGATAATTCCATTGGAATCACATAAGTGTAAAATTGGGATTTATCTTTTCAGTATATGCACAACCTTCAAATAAAACTTGTCAGACAGATTGTGTTTCCTCATCTTCACACAGTCTGACAGAGAACCATTCTTGAGTCCTTGCTTTTTATAGCATACAACAATTCATGTACTGAACTTGTAAATCCAGTACTATTTTCTGTCACCTTGAATTTTAAGCCTTCTGATAATTTGTAGTTTGGAGTCAGTTTTCCCATGGTTTTTTCATGTAAATAACAGGTGTTGTTTTCTAACTAGCTTGGATGTTTACATTCTTCTTAGTGGGATAGATTTCCTTGACAAGCATGTATATTAGCCAGTGTGTGTGTAGAGGTGGGAACTATCTCACCCAGTTAGAACTTTTTCCTTTCCCTGTATATAAGAACCTCGATTTTATTAAAGATTTCCTTCTTCTCTTTTCCCTTGTGATTGCTGTGTCGTGCTGTTCTTTCGTGTAGCAGTGCGACAATTTTCTGCAAATTCAAGCAAGATTTTACATTTAAATTTCACTTCCACTATTTGCTGATGGAAGATCCAAATTCCATTATRTTTTCCCTCATTTGCTTCATTTTAGCAAATAGAAAGGTTTTTTACACTTGCATATTGAAACAAATGGCAGGCTATAAATTAAATGCAGCTGGTGCACTTTGGGGGGAAGAAAAGGGGTGTTCATCAGGCACTTAAGAAGGGAAATCTTTCAAGAATAAATCAAAATAGTATTTAGAAAGCTCTTGTGGGAAAAAAATGGCAATGGAAGAAACCACCATTTACATTATAGTGGGTGGGAACCCACAAAACCAAATTATTTATGGCATGAGAACACTCAATAGACACAGGATTCTAAGGCAAATGTGACTCTASTTATGCCATGGAATATCTTCCAATTCAGTGGAATAAAAAGAAAAAATTGGCCCCTCTTCCAAGCAGAGATAGGCCAAGAACAGACATATTTCTAGTCTAAASAACATGCACTGCTCCCTAGTTGATACACAGTGTTAGTTTTATTTAGGGATAATATGCAAGTTACTGTAGTACATCAAWGATCAATTATTGTTACYGTAAGATTTTGCATTAGTTTMATCCAAAATTCAGTTCTCTGAATGTGATTAACATCTTAATTTTTATTTTATATAAAGGAAATTTTAGCACAGAGAAAATTTATCAGCCTACAGTACACTATCTCTTTTGATTGTTTTTGCAAAGACAATTGCTCCTGCACTAGTTCCCACTGTGCTGTAAAYCTGCTCAAAAGAAAGATCCTTTCCAAAAAAGCTTACAGTCCACACACATCATGTGGATAAAAGGAGTTTCCTCTATTTATTGGTGTGAAAGTGATATGGAGARGGATTAGGAGTACCTAAATGCAAATAGCTACTAAACACAGCCTGGTGAGTGATCTGCAAATACTGTTTAAATTTAAGCAAGCCAAAATTGTTGGCATGTCCAGAAGCCTGGTATCTGCAGAGGTCACCAAGATTTGTCCCACAGTCAACCTGACACACACACAGTTGATTTCAGGTTTAGAACTTKCAAGGCCAAGACTACACACTTCTTTGTGAGGAGTAGATGATGATACCAGAGTGGATGATCCATATTTTAATGTAATTATAATACTGAGTTCTCCCTAATTTTATCAGTCCTGAGGAAATTTTAAAAGAACCCAGACAATGCATGCTTTGCTATGAGATGAACTTCTTAATGCTTTTCTATCTATCCACAAATACCTATGCCTCTGAGACTAACAAAAAAATGTGCTTTTAAAAATAGCCCTCCTTTTCTTCTGACTTTACAAAAAACATTTTATCATAATGTCAGCCAAGTCAAAGGTCAATTCAAGTAGTGCTTATTTGTTTACTGACGTGAAGGCTTTTTACTCTGATTCATTCCCAAGGTAAATAAATAAATCCAAATGATTAAGTAGGTAAGATGCAGTCTCCTAAGCAGCCAATGAAATTTTGTTGCTAACAGGATTGCAGCAGATAAAAGTACAAGTACTTATATACTTAACTAAGGCTTGAATTAAGTCAGTTTTGAAATAAATTTGTAAAATATGTAGAATGAACTGCCCCCTGCCCATACCCAATCTGTCTGTGGATCACAGGCAGAGCCCACACAAGCAGTTTRGGTGAATTACCTTGTTTTGAGATTGCTGACGACAAAGTTAATCCCACACTAATTTATTCACATTTCTATTTGGCTAAGGGACATCTGTGGAGTTCAAGAGTTTTCAAAATAATACAAATTCTTAAGCAAACCTTTTGCAGGAATTACTGGTTACAAATGGTTTTTAGATTAAACACATTAAATTRGTTTTCATAATCAGTAGCAAATAATGATATATTATTCAACCAGCTTTGCAACTAAACAGTTTTAACAAACACATTTCTTCTTAACAATATTTTCTATTTTTCATCATTACCTGTATTTTACCTTCTTTACCCTATAGCTCCTTGCCCACCATGGTRCTGGTCTGCCTTCTGCATAACCTTGGGCAAGGTTTTTGTGCCTCAGCTGCTGATTCCTGTCCAGCAGCATGGGGTCCCACTGCTCTCTKTGGAAGACTGATCTCTTCAAAGCTGTTTGTCTCATTTCAATATCAAATGTAGAGAGAGGAAATAGAAACCTTAGYCCTAGTCAGATTGACCTCACTGTAGTTCTTTCCAGAAGGGAGCTGAGAGTGAGGCTGAGGAGTCAGAGCACTCCCTGCCCTCCCTGCTCACACCTGGCCATTACAGAGACAATGGATGTGTGTTGGATGTTTCAAAGAGCAGTCAGGATGGGGAACTTTTCCCACTGTCCTGGGTGCCAGTGCCCAGGTGCAGCTGCTGTGAGGAAAGGCCAGAGCTGTGCTGGGCACAGCTGRTTCCAGTCAGAGTACAGAGTGAGGAGTGAGGGGAAAAAGGGAGAGAAACAATGCTGCAGACACCAAGGTCAGAGACGGGGAGGGAAGGAGGCACCAGAGCAGATACAACCCTGCAGTCTGTGGGAGARACCATGGTGGAACAGATATTTCCCAGGGAGGACCCTATACTGGAGCAGATCTGTCCAGAAGGAAGCTGACACCTGTGGAAAGCCCACACMGAGCATTCTTATCCTGAAGTAATCGAGCCTGTGAGAAACAACCATGCTGGAAAAGGGAAAAAACATGAGGAGGAAGGCAAGACAAAGCGTTGTGCACTGTCTTCAACCCCAATTCCTCATCCTCTTGTACTGCTCAGGGAGCACGTAGAAGAATCAGSAGTGAAGCTGACCCTGGGAAGAAGGGGAGGTAGAGGTGAAAGGTCTTTTTGGGTTTGTTTCTGTTTCTCACCATTCTACACTGTCATTAATTGGTAGCAAATAAGGCTGTTTTGCTCATGACAGCAACTGATGAGTGATCTCCCTGTCTTTATCTCAACCACGAGTTTTTCATCATATTTGCCCCCTGTTCTGATGATGAGGGGGAGTGAGAGAGTGTCTGGGTGGGCGTCTGGCATCCCAGACAAGGGGCGTGCTCTCTGACACACTGAATTGCTAAGCCCAGTGACTTCAGGTGCTGAGACCTTGTGTCACAAAGGGAACACTGGGACTGCTTCCCAACTCTCAATTTATTACTTAAAAAGTTGTGTTGCTAAATAGTTTTTTTACAACAGCTTAAACATAACCCCCAAATGTTTACCACAGGCTTCTTAAARTGGAGCATGGCTACAAGTATGCTATAGATAATTGAGTACAAAAGCAGAGAGAGAGATCCTTCCATATGTCTTATCTTTGAATCCATTAAAATTAGAAATAYGAACTAATGAAGATTTTCTATTTCTGATGCACTTTAAGGTAGTTGAATATCTCATAATTCAWTATTAATATTTTTCTATGTGAAAACACTCTTAAAAGTTATCCCTATGCTTTATGTTGCAGGAACTGTGGTCATATGGCTGAGTTGCCCTGAAACATGGTAAGATGTAAATTTACAATGAACATGAAATGTGTTAAAAATCACATTTATCACACAGGACATAATATAGTGAGTTCACACCCCAGGTATTTTAGTGAGTTCATAAACACTGCCTATGCTGYCCACTTGACATATTTTCTCCTTTCATCTGTTGCTTAAAACAAAGTATACACAGATCACTTTGTATGAACAGAGACCAAACTCTTACCTGTTTTTCTCATGAATTTTTAGGATTTCGTGTGTCTGTTGTAGCAGCTGTTTTTCTAGCTTGTATGTTGACAGGGAATTTTCCAGTAGCTGAATTTCAAGTCTGGATGTTTGATTTAGCACCTTAAGGATAAATTAAAAACATTAATGTTTATATTGTCCTGGATTTTTTGCTTTAGCAGCATAACGTAATAATTTCATTCTGATTTGATGATATGACAAAAATTGTTTCTAGATCCCTTTTTTAACCTCAGCTGCTCAGCTGATGCAGATGAACTCAATCAAGCTACACTGATATGTACCAGCTGATATTCTGGCACTCTGTTTACTGTAGAATAGTGGTAGGTCAGCAAAAAAAAGGGGCTGCCAAATAAGCTTCATTTCAATGGAAAGAATAAGAGACATGCCTCAAACATGCACTCTTACAAAGCATGCTCAAACCAGAAAAGTGCAAGAGTACTTAGAATGAGGTCAATGTTGCATCGGCTACTTTGTAAATAGAGCTCCTAGTTCAGCTTTCCCCTGCATTCTCTCTTTTGTGGTGTTGGCAGTTAAGTGCCTTATTTTTGTTTGAAATCGTTGACATTCACAAAGCAATCTGAATTGTCCTTTTTTGTTGTTCTAAAAAGCTTAAAAAATTGGAGAATTATTGATATACAGCAACARCAATGAAGATCAAAAGCTATGATTTAGCCTGTTACTCATTATTTAGCCTGACACTTGTATCATTGACAATAGGTAGSTGTTTATTGAAAGTCAAATGCTGATCTAGTTTCCTGGGCAGTCTTACCTTTGTTACACACACAGAGCTAAATATGCTAACCAAAAGAAACCAAAAGAAAGGCCCACAACAAGGGTCAATCATCAATGCTGTTATTACCAGGAAACTGAATGTGTTTCCTGGGCCCCTGTGTTGAAATGTTTTGTGTGGAAATGCATTAGAAAGGAAAGAGTTTGGGAAATGTTCTYTGCAATTAACAGCTTTTTGAAAACCACTCTGGGAACATACCTGGGTTTCAACATCTGTGAGTTTTCGTGTCTGCTCTGCTGTCTGGCTGAGGAGGCTGGTCCCTATCTCGAGCATGGTGGCAGTGTGGTTCTGCACAGCATTCTGCTGCAGCTGCACCATCTCTGATTTCATGTTTTCCACTATGTAGTTCTCAAGCTGTAAAACAGAAAAGGTTGTAGCTGTAGTATGTTTACCTGCTTGGGCATTCTGGTGTCACAAAGGGTGCATAGCTGGCATTCTTGTCACAAGCAGAAATTTTAATATTTTCAGGGGKGTCCCAAGTCTCAGTTGACCATAGGTGGTAGGGATCTTACTACCTTCCCCCTTTAGTCAGAGTCCCAAGATTTTTCCAAGTGTCATGGCCTGCTGGCATGAGCTGGAGCAGGCCCTGCCTTTATCTGTCTCAAGGTTGCAGTGAACATTTGTCATGGAGATATCACAGCAGCTTCAAAATGGAACCCTAACAGAGCAAAGAACACTAGAGGAAAACATCAAACCCTATTTGTGTACATCATAACTTACATGTGAATCTTTCATGGAAGACATCCTACCATATCCTTCATCTCCTGGTTTCTCTGATTCAGTCAGTCAGGAATATGATTTTTTTTTTATTTGGTTGAATCCCCAGAAAGATTTTTCACAAATTCAGCAATAAACACAGCTTAGATTAATTGAGATAAACATTTGTAAAGGACTGGTGACACTGTCACAGCAATAAAAGAAGAAAGTTGTTAGCCAAAAAATGTAGAAAGTTGGTTTGCTGCKTGGTTTTTTTGGCCCTGGTTTTTGGTTCGACTTGGCAAATTGCTGGGCAGAATCTGAACTGGGACCCTCTAAATACATTGGGTACCCCAGAGAGGGGTGCTTTTTGCTAAAGATTGTTTTAGTCTGTGTAGGCACAATCATTCCCTTCTAGCTGACAGCATCCTTGCCCTGCCAGAGCAGGCCATAAACCAGGGCTAGTCTATAGTATGAGGAGATTGTTTCTTACTAATATAAGCATTGTTCTGGCTTGATGTCTTCCAAACAGCTTTAGCATAAAGATAGGTGGCCTGGAACATAGTTTTCAATACCTTCCACTGAAATAACCATGTGGAGTCCAGCTGCTTTAGACCCAGTGAAGATTTAGCCCTTGGTTTTGTTTTGTRACTGATGYTCTTTGTGGTCAGCTGATTTCAGACCTGAGCAGCAACTGTTYAACCTAACACTGWTAATCACATTGGACCTGCTTCTGGAGCATTAAGCACATTTCACTGTGAAAGCTAAGTTGCACAACKAAATAGTAAGAACCAGATGGAGTGGATTTAAATACTGCAAAAAGGAGCAGTAGTCAGACGTAGAGTATGATTAATAAGAATGKCTGCTTTCATTTTTTCTATAGGTACACCTGTGCCTAGGGGCCACCACTGTTAGATATTCTAATGAGTCACTTCAGTTGAGCTCACAAAATATTTATTACAAGTTTGATCAACTATATGCACCTACTACTTTTATGAACGTTATTACAAAAATAGGACACTGCCACAATGTAAAATATTTTCTGCATAAGGCAATTGTTGATGCTTTGTTTGTTTATTTATTCCAGTTTAAAGAAACAATAACCATCATGGTCAAAACTAAAGCGGATRTCCTACAGTTTAAGAAAATAAAAAGTTTGCTTGAATTGCCAGGTAACCAATCTGGGCTGAAAACCTGGAGAATGTTTTAAGGGGTTGGTAAAATTTATTTTTGAATACATAGATACGTATTTAAATGAGATTTAACAGCCAAAAAAATTGTGTATTGCAAAATAATGTCTATAATGGATGTCACCATTTTCCACTCCTAGTGTAAGTTTAGTGTTTTGATTTAGTTTATTAAGGTGAGACATTTTACAGATATTACTCTGGTTCAAGGGAGAATTTGTTGATCCATTGCATTATTTTATTTTCAGAAGTGTTTTGCCTGTATAACTCTTTCTAATAGGACATTTTTAGTTACTCTTTGCTTCTCATTCTTCTWAACAGATTTGCTTTTTTTCCTCAACCTATCTCTTGGTTGCAAATGGTCCTTGTGAATGAGCCCCATAAACTGGGTGATTGTCCTTTTCCATATTCAGGTCCAGAATATGGAGACTGATTCTGGAACATCTGAACAAGAAGTTCAATTTCTCTGATGAATTTTGCTTCCTAATRAAACACAGAGTTCTCCAGTCATGGTTACATGACAGGTTACCAACACACACATTTCCTCAAGTCCAATGTCTCTTGTTTGCAGATAGGAACATGGCATGCCTGTGCTGTAGCTGTACAGTGCTTGGTTTGCTAACCTGGAGCTTTCTGAAACTGCCTCGCTGTACACGAGGAATGTGGTGCCCATGGGCTATGGATGCCTCTGAAAACCCCTGCAAAAATGGTAACTGCATTTATTACACATCAGAAATTGGATGTTTTCACACATAAATAAAATGTCCACAGATAGAGATATAAATATGAAAAGAAATATATATTTTAAGTAATTTTCTTTGCCTGTTATTTTAGTCACATTACAGAGAGGATTGTGATTGTGATTGCATCTGTATGGAGCTACAGTAGTTTTGAGGAGCAAGAACACAACCTTAGATTGAGGCATATTGTATAACTCATAYTTTTAATTATTCCAGTCTAACACTGTCCCCATGGTATCCAGTCTTTGGCAATTGCCCTTGGTTACTCACCCCTAAAACAGCCTCAGATTGAATCTGAGACTGACTCATTATAATAACAAAGCTGACTTTCCTGTTTCAGAATTACTCATTAAATGCTTTTGTAAATATTTGGTGTCCAGAATGCCACCACTATAGTTTCTGTGAGCACATCTCTGGAGGATCAGGAGCTGTTCACTCAGGCAAAGGGGGCTTGAACAAGGACTGAAATAATGCAGGGGGTTTGTTACATTAATTCCCCTTCCTTCCTCCCTTCACCTACTTCTTTTAGTTTGCTCAGTAGATTTATTGGTTGCAATACTGGCCCCATTAAAATCAATGCCAAAATTCCCGTTGGCTTCCATAGGCCAAGATTTCACCTATTATTTTTATTGCAGGAAGCCAACAATTTACCAGGTTCATTATGACCAAGCATGGAATTTCATCTGAGCCTTCCCTTCTCTGGAGGCCTTGTATTAAGTGTATGAACTGAGCTTTCTTTGTGGYTAGTTAAGAGCAATAGCATCTATTTACTAGAGTGACAAAAGGATCCTTGCAGGGTGGCCTCACAGAWGATTTGACACATGGAAACCTATTCACAGAAGCAAATTAAAGAACATTTAGGAGTTTAATTAATTTTCTAGAACTCCTTCATCTTATAATTAATTTAAATTCAATTCCTCCAGRGACTCTGCATTAAATAAGTCCTTAACTTACTGTATCTATTTATTTCAGCTGCTTTTTCTGCAAAAGTGAAATAGAATTATATTCTGCATTCTTTTCCTCTCATCCCACACCTCTAACTATATAGATTTCAGAGCAAATTGATGTCCTTGTTATTAATTTGGCTGCATCTGCTTTCAGTAAGACTCATTACATTGCAGAGAAGTKGAGGGTAATGCTGAATTACCAGTGGGATACATAAGAACATTATAACATTCTCAGAAATAAAACTGTCGGGAGGTTCAGTGTTATTGGTTAATAAACATTCCAGAGGATAATATATTAAAAGTATCTAGCCTTTTCTGGACAATGTCTATTGAATGACCTTCATTGAAACCACCCAAACACTAATAGAACTATTAAAATGGAAACTGTRACTTTCTATGCCTATGTAATGATAAGTGTTTGTGGCAGATGGCTGACAAATAAAAYAAGAGCTTTTTCCTTTACTGGTCCCAGGTAACAACTGTATGTTAAGGATTGGTATGATATCCAGAAGATGTTTTCATACAGTGCCTTGCAACACAACTACAAGTTAAAGTAACAATAATCTGTTCTCCTACCATAGACTGCACATCATTTGGAAATACAGAAAGACAATGACCAGTGCTATTTTGTAAGAGTGGTTTTGTGTTGTCTTGTTTTGCAAACATGAATAAGTACTAGTAATGCTACACCACAACCAATGAAAGGTCAATTGCTCTTTCTTTATTTTTCTGTTTGAGGGAAGGTCATACCTCCCCACAGTGACAAACTGCCTCAGAGAGTGAGATATAACAATGACATTTGATGTGATTTGTGTTTTCTAAATACACAAACAGCCTTAGTGGGAATTAGCTGGAAAAAGTAGAAATGTATAGAATGCCTTAGAATTCTTTGAGTTTTGAAGAGGCTGAAAGGGGTTAGGAAAGACATAATCACAGAAAAAAGTTATTTTATTAATGTGTTGGAAAAGCCAATATTGCATTTCTTTTAAGATATATTCTATAGGCTATTTTTCAATGAAGAAAAATTGATTAAATAGTAAATTTAAAATGAATCAACCTTCATGTATTACAAATCCAATGAGTAGAGTACAACAATCCTTGCACAATTTCTGTTGGTTTATGATTACTGGGAATCAAGGACAATGAACACGCATGGCACACAAAGGCAATGAATAATACACAAATGTTAAAAGTCTGATCTGTACCACTTTTGAAACAACCTTAGCTGATTACCTACATCAAGATGATACAGGATCATGTGGATAACTTCAGTAAATTTGTGAAAACAACCTTGCAAGCTCAAGTGAAAGCTTTAAGTGACTGTTACACAAATTGGACTCATAGAAAGGCATGCTGGGATATGTGGGATATGGGGCTTTCACAAAATCATTGGTTATGAAATACATTGGTTATGAAATGCATTGCTTATGAAATATATTTGTGGGTTTCAATTCTAAGAGGAACCACCAGTTCCATATGTAGTCAAACACTTATAAGGAAAGCTGTCTGCAYAAACTTTTTTTTAATTCAATGTACCCAGATTTCTAACCTAAAAGCAACAAGAAAATAGGCCTGTTAGTTTTTCAGATGCACATTAACAAAAGTAAATATTAGTATGATACTTGCACAATTATACTTGGTTTTACGTTTTCATAAGTTTCTGTAATATTGCAACTCATCATTTTGACTTCTTGCTCAGATATTTTTTGTATCTCAGCCCTCAATCAAAATAGTGTGGTTTTCCAAATTCTGTTCCTGACAGAGAAACAAACAATGACTTGCAGGGAATGTATGTTCCTTTCTGAACTGAAACATTGAATTGTTTTTTCCAAACCAAATGTTCCAAACAGATAAATGATACTTTTCCTTAAATCCTGGATTCCTTAAATGTCTGAATGTTTGGCATRCCATATGTTTACTGTCTGGCTATAAGGCATAATTCAGTAGATGCAATTCCATTGTGACCAGTGAATCTACAGCTGCATTCTCCTCACACAATGACTAAACATTGTTTGATTCAGCTCCAGCTGAGTGATACAGAGATTTCTTGTCTGGTTGATTTCCAGTACACTAATAACACTTGTCCTCATGGAGGCTGAGCTTGGGTTTATAGCTAATTTCAGTGAAATAAAAGTGTGTATAAATTTAGAAAAATCTTTCAGCTAGCTAAAAAAACAAACAAACAAACCAAAACCCCAAATCAAGCAGGTTTTCCTCTTCATAAAAAGACCAGATATCGTTTTGTCAGAAGAAATCAGGTGTAACACATGTATGAGATTATTCCAAAACACATTAAGTAATCTTTCTGCTGCATCAGTATAGTGTCTGCACCCGTTTTGTTTTCAGTTCTGTGTAGCAATTCAAGAAAGATACACATTATTTAGAAAAGTGTACAGAAGATCAAGAGTTGTCATAAATCTAAAATATTGAAAGACTTAAAAATCCTCAGCTTGATAGGAAGGCTAAAAAGAAAATAACTTACTGGACTGACATAAAAAAAAAGGTAAAAATACAAAGGGAAAGTAAATACCTTGTTTCCCACATTCATGAAGCTTCAGTATCAGATGTTTAATTTTTACACATTGGGTGAAAGGTTTTCTAACAGTACAGGTAATAAAATACTGGTAGGGGTTATTCTGTGAGCAAACTGTGAAAAGTCCATTGTTGTGAAGAATACTTCAGGTAAAGATCAGAAAAATTATGTCATTTAATAGTTCTTTCTAGTCATATGAATTTCATTATTTATGGAGTTTTTTATTACTGTGCTTCAGACCTAATCTTGCAGGCTCAATATTTTGACTCAAACTCCATAGTAAAATCTCCACTGAACTGAGAAGCAGTTTGGAAGACCCATCTCCTGATGAGACTTTTCGAAGGATATCAAGAAAACAGAGGAATCTCCTGAATTAAAACCACAAAAACTGGAAAAACAGCAACCAAACAAACAGAAAAACCAAACCAAAAACAGCAAGCCACACATAATGTGTGGTATAGGAAAAAAAAATGTTCTGGATATACCAAAATCAATCAAATTAGGACATTCATTGAGGAAGTTTCTGAGTGTATGAATATTCCTCCATAGGGTGGCACTCTGCAGAACCACCTGAGAAATTATTTCATGAACTAGCTTGGCAATTATAAACTGGCAGAAATACCTTAAACTCAAATTATTTTTATTAGGCTACTTTAGTAAATGCAATCTCTAAAAAAATCAATCAATTTGTGGATCCTGAAGGTTGTGTCAGTGGTGTCTTGGCACCTTTGGACCATTTTATGTTGTTCAGTGTAGTACATAAAATGTAACAGGCAGTAAAAGATAAGGATGGTGGAAGAATGTACTATGTGGCATCCCACTAAAATCTTAGGAAACCAAAAGGGGAAGTATTTTTTTATTAATTACTGTACTTCATTATGAATAGAAATAGAAGAGATGAGCAACACATTGTTCTTTGTTTCAAGACATTTAAAGACATCCCCAATTAAGTTTACCCAATAGAATAAAATTCAAATACAAATGTCAGTTCCTCATTWAGTATGTGGCAAGAAWTATTTCCAATATGTTTTTGAAGTTTTATTTCATTCTARAAGTGCAGCCATTTCCAGACCTAACCCAAAAATCTGTATGAATAAAATTTGTCACTTGAAATGACAGTAATTATGTCTTCTACAGAAGCATATAAAACATTTAGGAATAAATTTCAATATTTTTGTATGAATGTTAGTTCATACAACTCATTTTTTAACCTCATGGCTTCATAAAGTCAATAAGCAGCATAACTGAGAATCACATCAAACATGATTAAATGGGTCCCACAAGGAAGCTTCTGATAACATTTRATCATAACAATATGTTTTCATTTTCTACTGATTAGTAATATTTCTGGTTCAAAKAATTATCTTGTTGAATGTTAACATTTACAAATTTTGCTACTATGTGAGTGATATTTTCCTTTCTTGATCATTTTCTAAATCACTTAATTCTATAAACTAAACTCTTTTGGTTTTGCAATTGACTGAAAATATGAAACATCCTCAATATGCCCTGAAAGAGAAAGCATAGTTATGAAAAATACAGCATCTKTCATATCACCCTGAAAACATTAACATCTGTGGGGACTTTTTAAAAAATTWTTTTCTATTAAAGTGTGGAATTAATTAAATTTTCTTGAGCAAGTRTACTTTTGGTGAACTCCATTTTTCAGCAACACTGATTGTAGAACAACTTCTGTGTAGAAGGATATTTAAACACCTTTTGGCTCATTCCTAGCTTGTACTCATATGACATAATCAAAATGAGTTCCACTGACATATTCCTTACTGCATTGCATGTGGTTCTTGAAAAATGCAATCTTAAACTGCATAAATAGTTCTGGTTGCTATATTGCTCTGGCAGCTTGTATCTAAACTTTCAATGAACCTGGGAAGCTGGAATATAAGTTTGGAATCTATATAAGAGATAATATAATGATTTAACATTGTACTACTTAATCTATTTTTAATTCTGCTTGGTTTCTGACWCTCATCACTATGACATATGGGCACACTTTTTCTGAGAAAGGTTGTGAAATAAAGACTCAATGGTTTTATGCTCTTGTCTTTCAATAGATTATTTTTTTCATGTTTTATATATGTATATATCATAGAAGCAGAATCTCTTTATTCACTGCCATGTGCTCTGCCTTCAGCTCTTCAGATCTGTCTTAGGYTCTTCCTGATGAAAAGATCACAAATTCTTTTTTTATTACCATTTTTCTCTCTTTCCTGTGCAGGTTGCAGATTACCATTCTGCCTTTCATTAGCATGATATGAAGTCTCAAAGGCAACTGAAARCCCAGTACATTATGTCTACTGCCTACAAAGTGCCAGTTTTTAATCCTTTTTGAAAGCTTAAATTGAAGTTTAGATGGCATAAATAATAAGTTTAGGTGCACTGAAACCACTGAAAATACAAAATTTCAGTACATTTGGCCCTACAGGAATTCAAGGGCATCCCCTGGTCCATAAAACAACTTCCTCACTCTTCCAGGAAAATACTTATTTTTACCTTCATCCCAGAGAGATAGACAAAACATCCACTCTAGGCATCCCATCAATCTTATAACAGTAACCAGAACTCATGATCTGCACACTACATGTTCCCATCCTCTGTGTGTCTGCTTCTRTCATAAATCACCTACTGGTGAGGAGAAGTGAAGCCTCTCTCAGATCTTTTCCAAGGTGACAGGGAGTAATGAAAGCTTCCTCCAGTTTGATTGTTACGGGAAATGTAAATCTGATTGTGCACTCCCTGTTCTGTGACATCTCAGGTGTCCGGGGTAAGGACTGAATCATGGTAGGGTTTTGATTTGTTGAAAAAAAATGGATAAAGTGCTGGAACACTGTGTGTCCACAATTACTGTTTATGCAGCTAACTTTACCTCAAAACTCATGGAAAAATAGAAACAGAACAAATCTGCATGGACAGAATGGTTCAAGGTCTGCTTGAGAGCAGAGAATCCTGCTACCAAACTTCTGACTCGATGAAACCTCTGACAAACTAGAGCAGCTGAAAGGACAAGGTATTTGTAAGCCTATGAGATTCCTCATCTCAACCTCTCTTATTTAGCAAAAAATGTATAGAAAAATCCTATCTAGACTACAAAGAATACAAATAATATTTTAATCAAGAACCCTGTCCTTTTCTTCTCCTTTCCCTTGCCTAATAATGACAAGCATTATTTTGTTAAGCTTTATGTCTTGCATTCAGATTTTGGTTTCTACTTAATAATGAAGAAAGGTGTTCTTGTCCATTGGTACCTAATATAGCAAAAAGCAAAATTTCCATGTGCTGTAAAATCCCTCCCTCTGCAGAGCCCAGGGAGACTGAAACCTGAAATCTGCTGAACCTCTTTAGTCAATAAGAACTTAATATCYAGACAAGAGTTTACATATTCTCATGCACAGTATTTATGTGCACAGATTTACATGAGTATACATAATCTCTCTTAAATTATGGGGTTTCATCTACGTAGGCCACAATGTTCATTTGTGTCCTATAAATTTTGGCTATATTTATGGTTCTAAAATTTTATTACAATTATCTGGGCACAAGCACTTTAATGATAGATGTTCTGGATACGTGGTAGTGTTTACCTTAGTTTTAATATAATTTTAATATATTAAAAAATTGATACATCTCTGCTGGAATCACTTTATAAGAARTACAAATAAATGAAATTTCCAGAAGTATCTGTAGTAGTAAACTAAGACCTTCGATTTCCCACAGCACTATAAAAAAGTCAACTGCTAGTACAAACTCTAACACCTTTTCTTCCCATTCTTGAAATTCTATATATACCCATTAATCTCTAAGTGCCTCCAGACATACCTAYAATTCTCAGCACTATAATGGATGTGTAACTGTATACCAGGGAGATGGTCCTGCCAAAATATGTGCACCCCCCAAAAATTTGGTTTCTTCCCATGCTGATGGATCTGATTGACTTCATACATGTCAAWCAGTGTATTAAAATACATAAATAAAAGTCTTGCCAAATACTTCCTTCYAATAATTATTTAAATCAGAAAAATGCATAAAAATCTCAGAGTGAAACTGTATATTGAGTACACATTCATACATATTTACGTATGCACATACATGTGTGTATACATAAAATAAGGATGAGTTAATTCCACTGAATAGATTATAAAAACTGTTTTACAAGTAGCATTGGAAATAACTGAAAGTCACTAAACAACTTCATGAACTATCATGTATTTAAATTGGCCTGTAGAAAAGAATAGRAAACCTAATAAGATAAAAGTGCCTTGGTTTTTCTGAAATTACATAGTTCGAGAGTTTTTCCTTTTATGGCTTTAATAATTGTATAGAAAGATAAGACATTTTTTAATAGGAAATATGACAGCAGCCAAAGCATACAAAGACAGTTCTGGTCCCTCTTTTCATTACATTCCTYCTGAGATCTTGAAAGAGGGCAATCACATCTCCTTTTACTAAATGTGTGCTAATACAATCTTCTTCATCCGCAGTCGTTGGAGTGAGATTCAGGGTATGATTACAGGGATCAAATCCTTGCTCTGAGTTTACTTCTTGAACACCACAATCTCTAAACGGAAAATCTAGAACTGTGGGTTTCTCTAGACAGCTCAAATAGAGGGAATAAGCATTTTTCTTTCCAGTAACTGCTAAAGGAATAACCATACTGGAATTGCAATGATGAGGAGTAGAATTGGGCTGTTCTGTACTTAACACTGAGCACAAACTCAGCAGTAATAACAAGAAAACTGAAAATATCTATTTTAATGTAACTCTGAGGAATAAAAGCCATTTCAAACATTTAAATTTAGGGAAAGTCTGAAAATAAAAATCTTTTGGAGATATTCCTCCACTTAAGTCACTGTAAAGAGGARACAAATGAAAAGGAATTATGGAAGAATCTCTGTCCTAAAGCCTTACTTTAGGAGAAGAAATTTTCCCCCATTTTTTTTTCCTAGAACCTGGCAAGAATATTCCCTCCTACTTCAGTTTATCATAATCACAGCTTTTCCTGGAAGAGGATGTTATTGTGATGCATTCTTTTCTAAGTCATGAAATCAAGAGCTAAAGTTGGGAAGCTTTCAGCCTTCAATTACGTCTGCTAACTCACTGTCAGTAGTTTCTCTTTTTATGGCTGATGTAGAGTTTCTATCATTGTTCTTAACAAAGACAGGACAAATAAATTAACCAGTCTGTCCCTGAGCACTCATGCAGTACAGACATAACAAATGACAGAGGAACAGGGACATAAATCAGAAATGGATTGGCAAACAAAGAGATGGGCATTTTGGATGCAGAAATTTGAAAATACACCTGGTTTTACAAGGGAAAAGAGAAGCCACCAAGCATATATTTGCAAATGCTATTCTTAATGGCCACAATTAGACATTAATTGTTTAAGACTCATGTTATTTCAATACAAATTCAAATCATTACGTTAACAGGGAAGAGGAATTATTTTAATCATTTTTTAGTAGCAAGAAACTGTTCAAGTCTTTGATATGTCCTTTGGAAGATCTAAATATGAATATATTTTGGGTGTTCCAGGAGTCCTGGCACTTGTGCAGCTCCCACATTCCCAGTGAAGTGGCAGGGTAGCTGTCAGGCTCCCTCTGTCACTGATTAAGTTGCTACTTTTGTTTGCAAATTTCTACGCAGTGTCCCTGTGCCCAAAGTGATAATGATCACAGCCACTTCCGATTTGTAATCCAGGAACATGCTCAGGCCCTTGCCCTGACAGACCTTCACAGTTCACAAATATGGAGTGACAACCCYTCTGGCATGATTAATGTAGTGCAAACACAGAGCCATGAGCCAAAGATGAGACACACCAGTGATTACAAGTCTGTACTTCACTCASATCTTACACTAATTCTTAGCATTTATCACTGGGTTTTCTCTCTTGCTCTTCCTTCTACAATATTTTTAATTTTACAATAAATCCCAAGTAGGTCATGCATAACAATAAGACTAATGTTTTCTTGCCAAGTAAAACCACAGTCAGAWGGGTGGTTTAGTAATAACTCAGAAGCATTTACACTGTAATAAAAAATACATTGAATAAACCAACAAATCAGAATAACAGGGCTATTAAATAAAAGGAAAATATCCTAGGCCTTTCAAGCATGTGTAACTCTTCAGAATCAGAGGTGACTGGGGCACAAAATCAAATATAGATATTCTGAAACTTTCAAGTATTCCATGTCAGGATTTTACTTCAATCTCATTTTCATAATGATAACCATGTGGTWCTGCTCCTCTCCCTCATGGGTAAGGAAAAATACCTGTTCTACTTTCTAGTAGACTTTCTAGTTGTTGTATATAAATGCAGTCTTTCAAGACATTAGTTTAACCACATGTGCAGAACAGGAATTAGGATAACATTTCCCATGACTACAGCTATTTGATTAAAAGAAGAATTGACAGCAATAATGCTCATGTATTRTACTATAATAGYAGAGAACAAGGTGTYCATGTATCCCARGGAAAGCTTGGCAGCTGTTTCACTGAACTGTAGATTGCAACCATGTTCATGGTTATACATTCTGCCCAATAGCTGGCAATAATGTTTGTGCCCTGTAGTCAAAACTTTACAGCACGGCAAATTCTTCAGTACTGGAAAGTGATAAAAAATCCTGTCAGGTACTAAAGGAATGTTTTAACTGTGACTCTGGCAAAGTCATATCTGCTGCTCCTGGAGGACACACAGAAACTGTATTGGTGACATTTGAACCCCAATGTCACCTCCAAACTCCTGTGYCCAGAGCACAGAAAATCGAAATATAAGCCATAAAWRYATTGAAAAATATATGTSCTGAAACAGRCATTCTCTTTTTCAGGACAAAGGTYTTCCATGTCTGRTATTGACMCTGATAGAARCAGGTTAACTCTGTGCCATGCCTGAAGGTTTGATCAGATGAGGGGGGCCAAGAGTGCCAAAGCCAACTGAGCCATACAAGAGACCTGGGGGCAGGAGGTCAGGAAACTCCTGATTCCCCAGTGCATCCCTGTCTCAGCTGGATCCAATTCATTGCATTCAGGTAATGCCATGTTTTCAATGTCCATCAGGTCAAATAATATGGGCTTAGAACACAGAGTGTTTGGGGGCAAGAGGATGGCACAGGAAGCTTTTTTGAGGGGCAAGGGATGGCACAGGAAGTCTGGAATTCTGACATATTAAAGTCAGGGGAGGTTTTGYAGGTACCCACAATCTGGACAGGATTTCTTTCCTGAGGCTTTCCTTTTTGATTTTCAGCTCCAGAACAGGTAAAAATGTCTTYCCAAAGCCAATAGGAATGCTTTTATTGTATTTTTTTATTAGCTGGCTACAATTCTAATCTGCTCTAAAAACCAAACACTGGGGCTTTTCCTTACTCTAAACCTATTAACATGCTATTCAAGATTATTTTCTTGTGAAAAGTATGCTGCTGACCTTAGTGCAAGTGTGGACATAGGGATTATAACCCATTATTACATTTGGACTAAACTTCTAACTTCTAGACATGAAAAGAAAACGAAAACAGAAATGCTTCTGTTCCACTTGAAATAAATTACCMTGCTACCACAAATTCCCAGCAGGAAAAGGGAAGGGGAGGTGTAAATTTCCTCACAATCTGTAGAATGTTTAATGGATTTCTGTGTGATAACACTGGGAATAGTGACATTGTTCTTTTTGTCAGTGTAAAAACAAAAAGTAGGAAAACAGGACTTCATTTCTTTCTTTGCAAAGTGGACTGCAAGGCCACCATAAAGGTGTTTTCCTTAAAAGGAAGAGTGCAGAAAGGATTATGTAAAATGAGCTGCAGAGTTCCAGTTGAGAACTGAACTTCCTGAAAGGTYAGGTGTTGGGGGTTTGTTTGAAGCTTATCTTTTTGCCTCTTTCCTGTTCAAAGCAGATCATTCACAGCTGGGCAGAAGCAAGATCTCTGCTTTCATGGCATCCCAAAAAAGGGGATATTCCCAGCAGACCTGCAGTCCACTGCTGCTACATGAGAGAAGATCATGGCATAAAAGCATTTTCCTCATTGTCATCCCCAAATCTGTGGCATGTGTGAGTAGAGGCTCAGCTGGAACACTGCAATAGCTTGAYTGATCTGAATAACTTTTCCAGGTAGGACTTCTTCTASTTGCCAAAARGAAATATATTTAAAACATCTCAKATATATTACMAAACTCTCTTCTAGATGAAAATCCYTTATCMTAACRTGGAGCTGAGTGCTTAGAAAAYATGATTCTATTTCCTCTCCTTCACACTCTTGTTAACATCTGTGTTAGTCTTTGTTMCTGTGTTACTTTAACCAAGATGATTGCACAGCTTTTCACTGGTGAACTGCCTGCCTTTGTGAGTGAAAGCAGATTTTTGCAGGAAGTATAAAGAAATCTCTCTAATTGGACTACCAAAATTCCCCAAAGATTTATTTTTCAATATTACAAAAATGTAAGAGAAAAGTAGTCTAGCTTTTTAATCACCTCCCAGATACTCAGTGCAGATGAGGGATTCACCTAGTTATATGTGAATGTGATGCATTCATAATCCTGCTTCTATTTATGTTGTGCAGAAGGGATGTGGACTCTGGATTTCTGRTGGTTGGAGCTCATTATTCCTGAGACAGCTCAAATCAAGGGTTTAATCCATTCCCCACTTCCCTGGTGGTGACAGTGCACTCCTGTATGTAACAGCTAACTCTGCAMTATCTAAGAAGTAGCATCTGTTTCTATCTGTAGCTTCTATTCTTTCTGTTTCTATCCTGCCAGAAAAGATTGTGTTCAACAGATGGGTCCATGAATTTATCAGGTAAAAAGGAGACTCACACTGATAACTCATCCATTGATAAAGTTAAGAGTGAGTCCCTGTTTAGTAACTACAAAGCACATGGAAATACAAGGAGTGGCTAAAAAACAAGTGATGTTTGAACTTACAGCTTCCTGGCTTCTGTGAGCATTCCACAAGGCTGCTAAATTGTCTGACAAGAAGTCTCTGATAACCTGTGAAATAATAAACTAAAACATGGGCTGTCCCTGTAATTTTCCTTTATAAGGCAGCCCTAATTTTGTTTTGAAAATAATATGTTAATATGTTAACACCGTATTTCTGAAGGTAGCACTGTGTGAACTATCAAAACCAGAAAGCTGAAGTTATATGTCACATAATTGCTGATAGAAAAAAAAGGTTTTCTACCAGTTGTTTTTTACTTCAGTGCTGTTTTGTATTGGTTAATAAACAAATATTGTCATAAATGTATATGGAACTCTTCATACCTGATTAAAACATGGTGCCAGCCCCATTTGCCATTTTATTGTCAAGATGCTTCAGAAAATTATTAGTGATGTGTAAAAGACTGAAATGACCAGTCACAGATATGAAGAACAGCTCAGTGGTGGATGTGTTTCATTGACATGTTTAAGAATAGCGAGTCTTGGCACAGACTGCACTGCACATCAGCCAACCCAGCTGAAGAATGTTTGAACCCTTTGCTGCAATGGATCTTCATAATCCCCATCTTTTAACACATGGTTCACAAAGCCAGTGTGGTAAGAAGGATTTTTAATATAAACTGGCTTTCTGAGACCTGAGAAGTTAATCAGATTGGTATTTAATTTTATTTCTTTTATGCTTAAAGCCTATTCTACTTGTGCATGAACTGTAAAGCTTTTATTGAGAAGAGTGAGCTGAATGCTAAAAATCAAACATGCAGTACACAATTAGCTATGGCAGACTYAGTAGTTGGAGGGATATACTTTAGGAAATAATCCTGAGATTTCAAGGAAGGAAATAGATGACCAAATAGTTTTATTCAATTTWTAATTCCTGGGATGCTGTGAATAGTTGCCCTCTGGCAAATCAGCAAAATGATTGCTTAATAACAAATCATAGAAACATAAAATGCTTTGGTTTCTAAGGGACCTTAAAGACCATCYAGTTCCACCCCCACTGCCATGAGCAGGGACACYTCCCACTAGAACAAGTTGCYCAGAGCTCCATCCATCCTTGGCCTTGAACACTTAGACAGATGRGGCATTCACAGCTTCTCTGGGYAACCTGTTCCAGTGCTTCACCACTCTCACAGTAAAGAATTTCTTCCTAATATCCAATCTAATTAATCTCCTTTTGCAATTTAAAGCCATTCCWCATCCTATCAYTATAGTTCCTGATGAARARCCCCTTTCCAGCTCCCTTTTAGACCAGCTTCAGATACTGGACAGATTTATTATTTAATTATGATCATTTAATAAAAAATAGASTCAATTTTAATTGCTATAAATATCCTTCCAGAGTAGTTTTGTGCATAAGATATAAACACAAAAAAAAAATTATTCTCTCTTGAATGATTTAAAATTATTTAGAAGTTATGGGTTATTTAAAAATAAAACAGTATGGTAACTACTCAGAAAATTGTGGGAGATAAATACATTGAATTTCAAAGTGCAGGCCAGCCTTTCTGCTAGAAATAGTCCATTTMACTTAAAAAAGAAAAACCTGTAACAGAACATCAGAACTGATGACACAACATGACAGTTTTATTTATGATAAATTCCACATTCAGATTAAATCAGATATTTTAACTGTCCTCCTAATTTTGTTTAAAGTTGCATTTTCTTCTCAGATTTAATGAAACTTGAATACCATTAAAGGACAAGTTAGTTAGCTCATTAAATTAAATTTAAATTCATACAGTTTTTCCAACATAAATACATAATCCAAATATTTTTATCCARACAAATCTCATGTGATGTTCAGTCAAGAGAACAGAACATTCCATGATTATCTAAATCCACACAGTGACTAGAAATATTTTTATAAAACAATGCCAACTTAAAATTGATCTTCTCTTTAAACCTTTGTTACCTTATTTACACTCTTTCCAAGTAATACCAACTTACTCAATAGGTAAATGAATGCTGAGAGAAAGAAAGTATTTCTGGTAAGTTTGTTTGGGTTTCATAGTTAATGACATTTTGTCTCTGTTGAATTTCTACTCACTTAAATGTGTGCCCAGGAAGAGCCATAAATAATGTCAAGATGGCAGTGTCAGTCTTCACATAAGCCCAACTCTTAAAATAGTCAGACAATTTCAGACAGAGACAAATTGATATAATTTCTGACTTCTGTTCTTTGAAAAAGAAGAAGGACTTCTCAGCCCCAGTCTTTGCTCACGTGTTTAGCCCAGCATTATCAAGTGCATGTCTGACTGCACTGGTACATTTGTATAACAGTTGAAATAGTGAACATTTGTTATTACATGGCCTGCTCTCACAGACATCTCAGTACAGGATGAGGCCATAGGAACTGAAGAKAAGCCAGTAAATTATTTCATCAAAYTCTCCAAAATCTGATAAATGGARATGCCTTTGRCTGCACTGACCTGTGTGGTATTTTACAAGCGAGCCGATTATGATGGGATGTCCTGACCATTAATAATTTTCTGAGCTGTGCAGTTAAACCATAGGAAGTCTTTCTTATTTTTCATTCTTTGCTATCTGCATAAAAGGCTAATCATGATCTCATTAAAGAGTAGCTCAAGTAGGGGTTTTGTGGTGGTTTTCTACCTGTTGGTGATCTACTCCTTTACAACATAGTAGTTCTTTCTTTGACTGTAGGAATGCATATCATTATCTCTTCAAAGACACCCTCAACTTACTTAAAATCAGATACTCAAAGGTTTATATTTACKTAACAAACCTTAGCATCTCCTCAGAAAGAATTAGGAGATTATTTTGACTTARTTTCCACTGCTGGGTTTTCACTGGACTTGTTTCTGCCACTGAAGCTCAGTACTAACTTTGTTATCTTCAGCCACAGAAATGTTTCATCACCATGGCTACACAGAATTGAGCACACTGGACACAGTGCTGTAMAAGCTGGACATTCAGCAAAGCCTGAGGCCAATCCAGGCCTCAGTTTAAACATGGAGTGTTTCCACAATCCCTGGGATGATTCACAGGCTCACACACGATGTGTACTCAATCTGGGGAATGAGGAGCAGAGTGYTCAGAAGGCTGCTGGATCCAACCTCTGGGCTTTATCCCACACATCTCCTTCATTTCCAAACTGTCTTCAGTGTTCTTAATACTGCATCACTTTTCCCTCCTCGCATCTTCAGCTTTATTTCCAGTTTCATTATCCACTTGCAAAACAGAAAGTTAAAGTTTAAAGCCTAACTTTGGTCTCAGATGTCATAACATAAACAACAGATCAAATATTTCTTTGGTGACCACTAATCTGTATGTAAATCTTCTGTTGAATCAGAGCTAAAAATAATGACATTCTGTGTTATTTGGCATAATTCAGCTCTTTACTTTTATACTCTGGGAAAACAGAAAAATATTACTAACTTGAAGGAATTTCTGACTTTAAGATATCTCATAGATGGTTCATTGTATACCTTACCTCCATGGGAGGTATGGAGGAGCAGCTCTAAAGTCTGTTTTACTGCATTTATAAAAGGTAGATTTTTTCTCTTTGTTTGCTTTTCTTAAGGAAACAGTGTGTGTCACTCAAATAAATTTGTCAGAATTAGCCCTCTAAGTTCACCTCTTTTACAAGGGTTTTTAGGTTTACAAGTTGAGGGTAAAGCTTTACTACGGTGGATTACTATTTCCTTACCCTGGGCACTAGAACAATTCTGCATTAATGGCATTAATGCTGTCATTTCACTAATACTGCCCAATAGGCCATGGCAGGAGCTGTTATATGATTAATGGTTTTAGAGATGATTGTTGAAATCCTAACTACTGTTAAAGTAGCCAAATGCAAACCAAAAAAAACCCAAAAAAGCAAAAGAACAAAAAAGTACTTTTCAGCCAAATGTTGCCAGTGGTACAGAGAACCAGCAGTGCCAAACTAAACTGTATACATRGCATTGACTACAGAACATCTACCTTGCCTTCCTGTAGATTGTATTTTTCCAGCTACAAAAAGTTCACTGTCTTATTCCTACAGGATACTCCTCTATAGTATAAAAGCTATTCATTATGTCTCAAGATTGTATCTTTTATATAAATGAAGAGGTATAGGAACATTTTTAAGAACAGTCTTTCAGGACAAGAATCTCAAAGATGACCAAGTTTATATCTATAAAGAGAGGTTTGGAACAAAGACCAATATCTGAATTTCTCATACAATAAAAGATTAAACTCTAAGGAACATGATTAATGGGAACAAATACAGTGAGCAGTTCAGGTGTGTCTCTCTGTTAGATATTTCCTCATAAATCAGCTCTCACTTACTAGTTTAGTGACAGCAAACTAGTTACAATTACAGCAAACTGATTTTTATTTTACCTGGGTTAAATTTTATTTGAAACACCATCACATGGAAGACTAGAAAACGGCCTTCTACTCCCTCCTCAGTCTGTGGGATTACAGGCTGACAAATCCTCTTCAAAGCAAGAGTTTAGTCCACAGAAATATTGGCTAGGATGGGTCAAATGTGTTTTCTGTTCTGTTCTCCATAATGCCTAAGCCAGACCAATATGCCATGAAGAGCACAAGGTTCAAAATGCTAAACAGGAGGTGCTCAAGTGCTCTTCTGCTCTGACAGCCCCTCAGTACCTGCATCAGATCTAAGAATTTATCTCTTTTCTGAATATTGTTTATGAATTTTGCAGGGATTATTAAATAAATATGCAATTTAACTTCTCTTGATAATTAAGCTGTTAAATTTTAGAAAGGATGTCACTGTACATCATGGTGAGTTTAAGATTTCAGATATGCAAYAGGCCATGGCAGGMGCTGTTATATGATTAATGGTTTYAGAGATGACTGTTGAAATCTTACTAGGACAGTTTCTGAAGACTATGTTTGAATATACTTGTGAAAACATACTGTCCTGAGGGTTCTCACATAGGGTGATCCCAGACAAATCCATTGTAAATTATCAAAATGCTTAAATTTATGTGCCTCCATATCATTAAAATTTCATTGTAGGCATCATTAAATTTCATTTAATCTGTGGCTTAGGTCCATACTGTATTTCTGTACCTAATTCCCACTAATTCCTTATTTRAAAAGTAGAAAAATATTGAGAGAGTTGCTCTACAAATTTTCTGCAGAAATAAAACTTTTGCTTGAAATATTTTGATTCCWGGAGYTGTCACAYCCCACATGCACAASAGTTGCACTGCATTCAATTCTGATAGGACTCTTCCAAAGAAATCAGAAGACAGCTCTACTGGACATCCAGCCTGTAATGGTTTTTAGAAGCAGAACTAGCTATCTGTGGGAAACAGGGTTACCCCTTYGGGGGTCCCTGGAGGCTTGGGACCCTGGGGGTCTTGGGACAGAACCAAAAGAGCCAAAAAATACCTATTCCTTTGATCTGACTCCCTGGAAAACACTGCCACGCGTGAAAGAGGAAAAGAAGTCCAAGTGGGTTTAATTGGTATGATTTTTGTTAGCTCACGGGGTGAAAAAATWGAATTTTTAGATTTTACTATATAGATAAAATGGAGCAAAGATGGAGGAATCAGGGTGTGTGTTTTGTCTTTTTCCTGCTTCTTCTTCCCCTCCATCTTTGCAGAGGTGGTGGCCTTTTCTTGACTGGGTCATGGTAAGATTTCACCGTCTGACATGGGTCATAGTTATTGGTACTTAAAGGAAAACATTGTTAACGTAGTTTAGATAATAAAAGTTCAGGTGCCATTGTAGGAGGATCAGCTTCTGCTTTTCTGGCTTCCTGGGAACATCACACCGGACTGAGAGAACTTTTAGAGATAAGAAAAGAATAAACAACTCTTCAAAGCAGCTGCCTGGCCTTGGCTCTCTTTCAAACTCTATCATCAACTCTCAGGGTGCAAAAAACACCAGAAAACCTGAAAGCTATCCTTACAAAAAATTATGGATTTAATTGGACTTGGACCCCATAAGATTTCTTTGAAACTGCTTATCTATTATGTGGATGTCTATACACAACAATCGTAAAATGCTCATCTAAACCATTCCGTTTTTTGCTGTGGACATGTTTGATATTTACAAAACTGCCAGCAGCTATTTTTAAGAAAATATTCTTTCAGACGAAAGTGGCAWTGAAAAAAATAACATGACACAGCCAATAAAAACAGGTTTCAAATGAACTGCTTTTTATCAGTCATCACATTAAATGAAATAGAGCTTCTGGCTTTCTTTTYTCCCAAATAATATGGTTTCTGATATTATGTCCACTTGAAAGTACTRTTATCAGTTTGTGACTACCTACATGGGCTATGATTGTGGAAACAAAACTGACAAGAGTTTACATTTCACATGCAAAACATTTTTTCCCAGAGAATCCATTTAGTTCTCTCTAATAGTTCCTGTTCATTGGGTAATAGGATTTTTGTTTCCYGTGATTCAGATAAGGAACAAGGAATATCAAACTATCACATTTCAAGAATGCAATTAAAGACTTCACCTTCAGCAGAGACAGCTTGATWACCACTGAATATGCTCATCTAGGCTTTAAAGTATGACTTGGTGTAAAGTATGATTTGGTGATAGGGGACCTCATCCTCAAGTGTTATACCCCACYACAAAGCTCTGTGAAATTGCTGTCAAGGCTCAGGAGACTTATTAATAAATTGGGGATCTCCAGGTTGCAAAAGAGCCCAGAAATATATAATCACCTCCTACAAAGTTTTCACAGATGAGGTAATTTATAATTGACAGATAATCACCTGTCATTAAAACAACTGTRGAAATTTTCATTCCMGTTTCCACTYTCATTATTTTTCTCCTTTCCCCTYCCCCTCCTCTTATTCTTTTCTGGCTTTCTCCTTCCCTTCATAATACAAGGCAGAGCTAGACATTTTGTCTGTCTTTCATGCCAGGTGAAAAGGAACTCCCAGAACTACTAACTTCTTCCAGCTATCAGAGCAGTATGTAAACATATTGATTGGTCTCTTACTTTRGTGCAAGCAAAATTTGAAAAAGCAAAAGCCACTGGCACAGTATTTATTGGGCTACAGAAAAAATATTGAAAATTAAGGCCTGGCACAATCATATCAGATCCCTCAAACTGGCAAGAACTGAATTGCTGCAAGAATAACTCAGAAACTGAAATGTGTTATTCATTCCCCATGTCTTTCCTGTCTTCATATTTAACACAAAARTTTAATCTACTGGCTTCATTATCTCTTTTTTAATWGTGGAATTTATAGTATTCATCTTAKGAGYTTATTCATTCCTTTTATTTCTTTGATGAAGACAGGATSCCAAATACAGTAAATTCTTGATTTCATTAACCAAAATTTCAKGTTTTCCAGAAGTTTAGAGGATATGGGATACAGTACCATGATGGTATAGTACTTAGCCTTTTAGCCTTTTAGCTGATACTTAGCTCATATTTAGYTTCTTAGGAGATTTAGGAGCATTTATAACCCTGCCCTCAGGCTGAGACTGCAAATATATCTTCCTGGTTTTACCTGCAGGAGGATTTAGAGAGCGCAAACACTTCAATGAATGCAACATTGGCAGACTTTGGTTTGAGGTAGCATGGTTCAACTCAAGACATTCAAGACATCTTCAACAACTATTTATTTGAAAGAGATGATAGGCATTGATAAGATGGAGCTTGTTTTTCCTCTGCTGTTGGCTGCCAAGACATTTTGTTAACAAGTGATGATGACAGTTTACAGGTTTATGGAGATTTGCCCAAAAAATACAACCCCCCCTCATTGATTCCTGTTCTCTTTTGCAATCTCTYTGAAGAAACTAATCCTGCATAGTTTGCATTCCCTTATTTACATCACAGAACCTTCTTTCCTTTTCACACTTTGTTTAAAGCTTTCCTTTTCWTTGTGGCCATCTGACTATGTATGTTATGTCTATATGTTTAAGCAAAAGCATTCAGCACAATCTTTCATCACATCATTATCTTTTTGCATGGAAACCTCTTAGCCCTGTCTTAGCAAAACCCTAACTTTTTTCCTTCAAAACCAGTTTACTTTAACGCTGTGAAATTGAGACAGATTGTATTTAATGGTGGAATGACTAAGTTGAGAAGCTTTTATTGAAATGTATAGTCACAGAGTAGATAGTCTTTACTGTAGGTGTCTCCTGGGGGTGATTTGGATTAGGTGTTTTCTAGCCGAATTAAGTACTTAACAAAAGAACTATTTTCCCRTCTATGAATACAGCTTTACTGTGCAAATACCATTACTGCCAGTTGAAATTACATAGTTAACATGCATAGGTCACACKMACAATTTCTACTGATGTTAGAGGAAACACTATATTTGTATGGAAAAAGGCTACTTCATGGTGCTTAGAGAGAGTGGGAGGAAAKAAAATATTCCAATACAACATGAGAATGAAGCTAAAGGCCTGGTTCTGCTTTCAGTRCAATTGTTTGGATTTGTATGACTTCATTCCAGCTTACTTCACAAGCAGTTAAGTTACTAAGAATTTCCAAGATCAAAAGTGGTAGTTTATTTAAGAGGGGAAAAAAATGACCTTTGAAAGCAAGCAACTGACAAAGACAAAACTTTTAAATTATATAACTGTAATGTTTCTGTTTTCATTTAAATTTCAGATCTTATCTTCAACTCTCTGACTCAGCTTGAGATAGTGAACTTGATTAGTGCTGAATAAGGATCTACACCTTTAACAGCAGTTCATATTCATTAGTCTTTAGCCAATTGCAGCATGGACAACCTTCTCTGGGGCAGTCTGTGCAAACAGGTCTCAGAGCAGTTCCTGTAGATTCTCAACGGAATGTGATGGTGTAAGTATAAACCAGTTCAATATTTAGCAATTTTWAAAAAGCAATTATTTTTCCTAAAGAGCAATGGAGTATTTATTTTGGTTAAAGTGTGTTGCAAGCTGTGCTCTTGTTACACATCCTATAAAACTACTCTGGTTCAACAAAATGGCTTCCATCTTCTGTTAGACTAAAAAATCCACTGTGGTAATTTGAGAATAATTTTATGAAACAAGCTGACATTTTAKTAACATTTTCTATTGCTTCATTACCTTGGGAAATAAATTTGTGGGTTAAAGGAGAAGGTAAATAAGAAACATACTGAGAGACTGTACCTACTTTAACATTGGCACTAATTAAAGTGTTTTCTTAAGAAATTAAAAATTACAAAAGCAGAAAGACATAAAATGCAGAYTTATGCCACAGCTTATCTTGCTCAGAATCTTGTTTCTGACAACGATCAATACTTCAAGCTCATGGCAGTATATTCTCCAAGATATCCACAGATTAGCAATGTTTATGAGGTAAATTCTTATGTAGACAACTGTAGTTTTTGATCACTGCTGGACTCCGTCCTTTATCTAATATAATTTAAAAAAACATTTCTAATTTTGGTCCCCAGAACATCCTGTGGCAGAGTTCCATAATTTTCTTMTGCATCATGAGAAAAAGTACTCTTSCTTTTGTTTGTTTGTCCCTAAGGGAACCAGGGACAAATGAAAAGGGGCTGTATTTACACAGCAACCAGTAACGCTTGCAGATATTTGCAGAGCTGCACAAGAGGGTGCTGATTATTACCAAGGCTCTGTAGGCAGGAGAGCAAGGGGCAGTCACAGCACAATCCAAAGACTGARCTGRAATTTTGCATTAGGAGAAAGCAGARAAGTCCTTGTTTGTAGTGTGTCTTTAAAATTTCTCATTTTGTCAATGCTCTTTTGAGTCCTGGATATCTGTGTGCCACAAAGCAGTGCCAGATGTTTATCTGCACATATCCAGCGAGAAATGGTAGTGACTGAAAATAAGGTTTTACCTCCTGTACACTCCAGTGAATAGCCCCAGCCTGTTATAGAAATACATGAACAGGAAATTGTATGGGTCCTAAGGGCAGCCCAGAGTACAGCCTCAGTGTGGTGAGCTGCATGTTTTCATATGCTGTGGTCTGTCCTTTTTGAAGGGACAAAATGAGCTGAAAATACCCACATTTAGATGGGAAACATGCATGTAAGTCTGCTGGTGGTGAATTTCCACTTAGGGGAGTGTGACTTACTTAATGTCYGTTACAACCTGACACCCTTACACCATCCCTTTCCAGAGACAGAAAGCAAAACCCCAACACTTCTCAGCTTATTCCCACATTCCTTCTGTTTACCAAATATAAAGCAAACGTACTGTACTTACCTTTTCAATGCACAAATGACTAAAATGTCACACTGTAAAACTGTTAACCACAGAGTTTGAAAATTGTTATTGCTTAACTGGAAAGCATTCTGTGTTTTTAGACAGAAAGTATGGCTTCACAGCTGAGGACTTCACAACTAAGGAATGAAGGCTGTGGCAGCACTTTTCAAACATAATCTATAATCTATAAGCGTTGTTTTTCTTTAAAAGTAAATGRTGTTTGCTAAATTACCTAGTGGGGCTGAGATTCTTGAGGCTTTTCTCAGGCTTGGGAAGTAGGACTACCTGATGTGGTACAAGGTGCAAAAACTGGCTTTGCACCTTTTGGCTGCATGTCAAGCTTCCAGTAAATAACAGATATGAGTACTGCAATTAATTGATTGAGCAAGGAAGTTTCCAATGACCAGTTACTGCTTCAAGTAATTTTAGGAAACTGAGCACCTGGAAAGCTGAAATAGTTGTAAATAAGTGCAGCTGAAGATCTTTGGTGTTTAGGAATTTGCATTAGCCAGTTGCACTTTGTCATTCTTTTATTTTTTGCAGTATTTCAAGTAGTTCAGACCACCTTTGTATTCTAGTGTCTTACCTTTCCTTAAAAACAAGTATTACCAGGCATTCCCTGAACAAAATAGCTTGTGGGGGTAAAAGGGAGAATAAAGTAACAAACAAAAGTGTTTACATAGAGTTAKTAGGATATCTGTCTTTGCTTATTAATATTTTATGAACTAGAATAAATGACAGCAACATTTCACATTAATTGCTTGTCAAACCAAAGTGAGTTCTTCTTGGCAGCAGAAAGAAATCCAGAGAAATATATGAATGAAACTGAATACACCAAAATTCAATATATTATACTCCAAGAAAACATGGAATTATAAAAGCTACTTAACTGATTTTTTTTTTTTTAACTCCTTATTCTACTATTCTATATAGTCTTTAAATAGGCTATTATTATGCTA
Organism: Alauda arvensis; assembly: GCA_902810485.1. Taxonomy (NCBI): domain Eukaryota; kingdom Metazoa; phylum Chordata; class Aves; order Passeriformes; family Alaudidae; genus Alauda; species Alauda arvensis. The sequence continues at coordinate 82,950 of CADDXX010000744.1, read as the reverse complement.
TGTATCTATGTATAGATAGATACCAAAACTTGTTTGCTGACAATGCTTACTGAATTATGACACATAAAAGTGAAGAGAAAATTTTCATCTTACCTAATTCAGGTAATTCWCTAGTGTGGCTAAACAAATACAAAGTCCAATGAAAGACAAAACTTTCAAATTAAARTATGTCAAAAAATGCCAATATGCTGGTGTGAAGAAAAAAAAAAGAGAAGAAAGTTTATTCCTTACACATGTAAGGAGAYATTTATTATTTAGCCTAGACCAATTGATAGCAGCTAATCAAACAAAAAAGACACCCTCAGCAAAGYGAAGGYAAAGTGAAAGTATCCTTATTTCAGYTGGGATCTTAGTGAGGRTAATTTTTAGTAAGAAAGGCAAGAGATTAGTTTGAACATGAGGTTTCAAAACTTGGACATCAAAGAAAACTTCAGGGKGCCAATGATGCAAAGTTAACTTCCATCACCAATACACAGTCAATATTCAAAGGACATCCAAYACTCCTGAAAGGYCCCTCGAATGAGAAGTTCTCAAGGTTTTTCAACAGAAGCCTCCAAATGACATTGCCCCAGGTTATGTCTCCTGCTTAAAAACTTGTGTCATGATTGCCACCTTCCTGGAAGCAKGTTAGCTAGTCACAGGGAAGTAGCACCTACCAGCACAGCCTCACAAAACACAGTTTACTGTCCTTTCTTTTCAATTCACTTAGGTATTCAACAAGCTCCTATAAATGTSTTATCTATTTTGAACACAATGATTTTATTTAACTGTCACCTTAAGCTGACTTAAAGTATTCTTTTAAGGTAACTGGATAGCAGAAATCTCTTTAAGGTGGTATGGAAAAATGTATAAATGTCAGAAGTGGGACACYTTTTAACTTCCCTATCTCTGCAGTAGTTCTTCTAATATATTTGAGGAATAATAGATGACATCTCAGCTTCAGTTTCAAGTTATTAGCATGCAGTAGGATATTGGTAAGTATGTGTGAACATTAAGGCCAAAGGGGCACATGGCATATGTGGCAGGCTCAAAGAGCACAAATCCAGCTATTATTCAGACCACCTGCCTGAGGCAGGGCACACTGGTGTCTGTAAAGGCTGACTCACAGTATTCTGATCTGCCTTACCCTTCACGGATTCCTTCTTTCTTCACTGCTTATGTAAATTTTCTRCACTCTTCATATACCCAAGCAGCTCAAGTGCCTGAAGCTGTACAGTAAACATACTATGGTTCCCTTTCCTATTCTCTCTGTTCCATCACATAATAACAGAGCTGAGGTAGTTGCAGCTTATTTTTGGCTTGCTTTGCTAGASCCTTTCTCATTTTAAATAGATGTGATTTTAGCTAGCTTCTAATTGAAGCTGTTAGAAAGTGTGATCCTGTGGTGTTAACTTTGACGTGGGGCTGCCCATGCCAATAGMAATCACTGCATGACACACTGATCCTTGAAAGGAAACTGAAAAATAGCATGTGATTTTCTGAGATAAACAGGCATAATGGAAAAGTTCATTTTATAGTGCCAGGCTGAATAGACACAGTACAAATTAGAAATTCCCGTGGTCTCGATCTTACTGTGCCACTATCTTCATTTGCCATAGCAGTGCTTTAGTTTTCTTTGCAAGAAAAGGGATTATCTCACTTGTGAATAAAATAAATCCTGAGCTCTAAGTGTTCCCAATAGGTTTTGTTTTTTTTTCAATTTAGCTCTCTTGTAACATTTCTAACAACCAAGGACAATGAAGTAAGCATCTAGCAGAACAAGTCTGTAAAAATAATCATTGTTACAGAACAAACTCTCAAAAACTCAGTAGATCTAGAAAACAAAAAAGACTTATAAATGAGTCATCAGTTCTCATAAAAAGCTTAAACTCCAGTTGTGGTCATTCATAAAAATGTTCTGAGACCAACGGGGTGTGTTTCAACTTAAAGCAATAACATCTTTCTAACTAGTGAAGGCTGGCAAGATCAACTTTAACCCACTTTTTATTTCAGATTTTTCAGCCCCTTTCTTCCTGTATTCTCTAAAACWTTTAGATTTAGTCTATTATAAGCACGAATTAGCAAATAAAATCAATCAGAAATTGTGCTGATGGTCCAGAGACACTTAGGTGTTACAGCCATGAAAGAAGCAGAAGTTCTCAAAGTRGATACATCTCCATTTTTGTACCAGAAAATTATTTTTATTTCCTTACTCAGAGGAGTCATTTCATACCTAAATTACAGACCTTGTGAGGTGACAGTCCAATGTTGTTACTCTGATAGTGCCTGAAACACAGCAAAGTTTCTCCTGGTCAGAAAAGTAAGAAGACACACTGCTGTAGTGTAGTGAGCATAGCACAGCTGAGAGGCAGGGCCCACATGTAAACACTGTTAATAATGTAATCACTTAAACCCCTGACATTTGTAAGTCATTAGATCTACAGTGATGATCCTGAGAACTCTTATTTTCTCTGACTTACATGCTGCAAAAAACTTTGGTCTGAACGTGGTTTTCATTCCCTTTAGCAGAGCAGTATTAGAGTATTAATTTAAAAAGTATTATTAGTATTACAGTATTATTTAAAAAGTCACTTCCACAGGTAATGGTGCAGAAAACTGATTGTTAATTTTTAAGGTTTCATTAATTTAAAATTTGTTTAGTTTCTTTTTACAGTTAACAAACTGAAATACGTCTTTTTCAGTGGTAGAGGGTCAGAGGGTTTAGCCACTCAATATTCAGAATGATGACCATACCTCTTAGATATACACTTGAAGGGAGTATAAAATCCTTCACTGATGCAGACAAAGCTGATTTTTAAATAGAAACCTTCAACAGATAAGTAGTATTATCTATACATTTTTGGAAAGACACTAGGACTCTGTGTTGGTGTTGGTATGACTGCAGAAATGTCTTTGTGAAACCAGCCACTCTGAAACATGTGATCTTTTCTGGAACGYTGAAGCAAATTGAATTACTTTAAAAACCTTTTACTTAATATTTTGTCCAAAAGTTTCAGTTAAACTCTACTGTACTTGTGCTATCCAGGAATCTGAGCAGAGACTGGTGCATAGCATTGCACACTGACAGATGAAAAGCAACAGTCCTGCTCCAAGGCCTTGGACATGGATGGTCATTYAGCATCCAGCCCTAAGGTGACAGCCTTGGCTGATTCACAAGGGACACTGGGCTCCTGTCTCTGCTCAGAGCAGAAGGAAGATCCTTGCCCTTGCTATCAATGTGCTACTAAAGAATAGATATGATGTTCTGGGGCTGGAAGGAGAAGACTTCATGTAAAGTGATCAAKGCCAAGAAAAGGGCAATGGTACAAAGCTGATACAATCAATAATCCATGCTGGAACAATAGCACAAAACACACCTCAGAAAGATGTTGAAGGTGTAAGGAGCACAAGGAGTGTTCTCCTCCTTCTGGCTGAAGGATAGAGTAGAACATCTTTGAGAATTTTAGAAATCTTCAGTGAGAAAAACCTCTCTGAAGATCACAATAACTGAAGAAAAGTTCTGCTTCCTGTGGAACTGACCTTTGAGTGGTGCAGAAAGATCACTGCAGAAGCTGGCAGAAGGAGCAGGGGCCACCAGCCCACAGAAGGTCCAGAACATGCAGAGAAAGTCTGTCTGTAAATGGCATGAGTTGGCATGTGCCRCATGATCCTTTCAAGCAACAATCCATCCAAATGAGAAGAAAATGGTTGGGCCACATATGAATGCTTGAAAGGATCATAAATGTTGAATTTGTGCTACTRTGGTAGGCAAACAATGGAAAGAGAAAGTCTTCTGCCTGACTATTTTCCATACATATTCAGCAACCTCTAGGGTCAAATTCTTACAATAATTCTACTCTCACTAGAACATAAATAAAGAATATCACACTCTCCCTGCCCTGCTTCATCTCATGAATAACGAACTGGTCYCCTAAAGACACACACAGCAAAAACACTATTCATTTCAACAAAAGCAAAGTGTATATCCCAGCTAGTCCAGCTGAGTGGTAAGTCAGAGTATCCTATCCTGCAGAGTAGGATCATTGCATGTGCTGTTGCCAAAGTGAGAGATAGTCTGAAGGTGGCTGTGAAATGCACAGATAAACAAGAAATTCTTGCTCTCTGCACATCTCCTAAAAAAAAAAAAAAACAAAAAAACCCACTACCCTAAAGTGTTTTAAATAAGGATCTCAGTACCCTGAAAATCCCCCATCTCCTTCATCTCCTTTTCTGCGAAAGGGACAAAGTATCCTCCTGGCAGGGTTATTTTGGGATCAGGCAGATGGGGTTTCCCACTCAAATACATCTGTCTGACATTCAAGCTAGTTCCTAAGACTAGGCATTGAGCAGATGACTGGCTCCAAGCAACACCATCCCTCATTCTGTACTCATCCAAAAGGCCTTTTTGGTTCCACTGGCAATTCTGTCTGCACACATAGATAAGGTCAGTCCAAAAAGTAATAAATAGCCAGGCACTCAAGGCTCTCTGAATCCCTTTGGCAATCACTTTTGGCTACTACTTGAAAAGCTGCTGTGTCATCTGGATGCACCTAAAGGTGACTGTTTGGCTAACATGCTAATAGCCATCTTGAAGGATCTTTACCTGTTTCCATGGTGAAATGCCACTGAAGAAAAGGTGTCCTGACAAGAATAAATATGTAAATTATTTACTTTTCAGTCTGTGCATGCCATTTTGCATATTCTTTTATTCTAGCAATTAAAAGTCTGTGTTGCATCAATGAAATCATTGGGCTAAGTGGAAAGGTAAACACTGGAAGTCTGTATTCTTCTGGTAGTTGACAGCTTCTTTCCTTGGAGAATAAAAAATTGTCTATTTTTACTCTTGTCAAAAAACAATAGAGGTTGCATTAGTCACAGAGAATATGGAAATCTCCCAGGAAAAGAATATAGCTGTACCCCTGTTGAAGCCTAATAAAAATGTCTATTGGGCTTTTGGAAAYGACCCTTAACTACCATCCAAAGCACAATGAAATTGGCAAAASACAAAGAAGCAAAGTCTCACTTTGCTTTGCAGCTTTCAAATGACCCACAAACCTCATTAAAAGGGATCAGCAGTGGCAAATGTAGACTCTGCCAAAATTTTTTGGCAACATGTCCCAAAAAACTGAAAGAGAACAGGTTTACATAGAAGCAACAAGCTTGCCTGWAAGGTTAGCTGCTGTCAACATCTCTCACACTACAGACAGAAAAATCYCTTTTGACTTGKTTTCTTAATGAGTTATCCTGTTGAGTTTATTTCATCCACAGTCCACAGGAGCAGATAGTGCTGCTCTTTACTCAGATAAAATCCAGATGAAGCCAAGGAAAGGGTTTGCTGCCCAGGGAAGGAGGACAGCAGGACAGCAGACGGGAGGACAGCACTGGACTTTGTGGAGCAACTGTTTTATGTTAATAGTAAGGAAATATTATTTTTTTAAAGAACAGCGTTGCAGAATATTTAGTATTTTATTGTGCACATTCGTGTTCATTAACTATAATTAAGGATAGATGTTGCACTGAATTAAACAAAATCAAACTAAAAAATTATGGAACTCAGTTCTCCCTCCTTGCTAGCTGTCTATGAGAAGACAGAATCAAGATTTCACCTTTGATTACCTTCTAGAAAATATGGTCAGGATCAAGTGCAGCCAATGAGTTTTTGGACAACTTATTTAGGTTATGAGAGAGCTGCCCAGCTGTTCCTCTCAGATCTTGAAATCTGCTAGCTTTTGAAAAATTTAGTGTTCTACTGTCAAGTTATGAATAAAAAAATCCTCCCTTTATCTTTACAGAAAAATTGCAAATAATATCATGCTCAATTGGCCTCACATGCCCTTCCATGTAAAAAAAAAAAGAGAGCAATACTCATGCTTAGCCATACTGAGGCARCAGGGTGGAGAAGGTGTGAATATTTGGACTGGTGAGGTTTTTGATGGGTCTGCAGAGCTGATTCATCTTTAGACAGTCCTGAGGCATCGATTGTGCTATTGAAGCTCAGAGGAATACTTCCAAGAGTATGGTTTATAACACTTAACCATCAGATTATAACAAAGCAACCTGTTTTTCCCTGAAATTCCATGTTTGTAGAGATCTTTATTCAATGTGTGTCTTGCTCTGTTTGTGGACTGTAATTTTAATGAGCCACATGCAGAGCTCTTCTAAGGGCCAGCTTTGCAAAGAAAAATGTCACACTGAGAAAGTCCTTGTTTGGAGCTGTTTTATTGTTTTGTGGACAAGTCTACCTTGATTTCTCTCCATATATTTCCTTCTTCCTACAGTATAGAGCTGGTAAGTTGTGCCCCCACTCCCTCAGCCCCCAAAATTCAACTTCATTAGTCATTCTCACTTACCCTCCCTGTTTTCCTTCATGCTGAGGCAGTAAAACAKCCTTGAAAATCTGTCAACCTACATAATTCAAAGACATCACTGGAGTTTGAGTGATTTTGTCCTTGCTTAACACTRAAGTTACAAACCACAAAATATTTATTTGGAAAATCAAATCTGAGGTCAGCCAAAAAGYAATGGAAAGGTCTTTCTGAGTAAAAATAATAAAAATCCAACAAACCAGTGCTCTTAGACATTGCCTACTCTAGAAATAAAAGAGGGATACTATGGACCTTMGTAGTTTCACTGCTTGTGTTTTTCTCTAGATATCTTATGGTCATAACGTAACTAAATATGGGGCAGTATGGTGTTTAAAAATAATTGTGACATACAAAGTGCCTGTCTGTATTTCATAGCTGGCAAAATCCACACTCTCAACATGACTAAAAGCAGCAGGACTGGGGACAAGGGACCAGGATGGGCCCAGGAGGASGAGAAGCTGCCATGGGTCAGTGTATGTGCTGTGGCTTGGGTGGCTAGCCCAGCTCTGAGGAGTTCAGACATTGGCTGTGTTTCCCAAACCCAGCTTCTCGGTGGTCTTCTCAGGGTACAATAAATCCACATGACATTTCTGTGCTGYGCAGACCATAAAGACAGAAAAGATTAAGAGTCATGTTCTCATTACAGAGGAGGTCTTTGTGGAAACCTGAAGATGTGACCAAAGCACAGGGATAAAATCATCTGCTCATGAGCATTACATGCCTAATTAAAAAARGAAAAAGAAGACAGCATACAAAATTGATTTCACTCCAGATTCTGTTTTAACTTTGCAAAAATATTCTGGTATTTTTCTAGCTTTCTTGTTCCCTGTATTTCCTGCTCAGACTGGAAATGGAAGGGCCAGACAGTTCTTCTCTTCTCAAGGGATTTTCAGAGCAATTCTGAAGAAAAGAACATKCATGTTTTTCAAGTTGGTGCTGACATTCAACTATAAATCACAGATCATCAGTGATTCTTAACAGTGAGATGTACTGGCCAAAATCCCCAAGAATCAGAGGCATCAAAGGCAAAAGGATCTTTGTAATCAGCAGAGGGAAAATCAGGATCAGAAGAAGATTAAGATTTGTATCAGAAATTTTACAAGTTTCCATTATTTTTTTAACAGGAACATTTGTTATTAGGAGTGGCTTATTTTATCATTTATAAAATAAGTGAAACTCAAAAATGTGTGAATGAGCACAGGGGAAATTTAAAAAGCACATTTACTAAAGTATAACTTGATTCTTTTTTTCTGTCTTTCATATTTGTCTTTTACAAGATTTAGCTGCCATTTTATCTTTACTGAATATTCTTTTGGTTCAGAATATACTTATGGCACTATTTTTAAGGTATATTCAACAGATATTTTCGTTCATAACTTTTCTTTAAGGATTGGTAAAAAGTGTCAAAGAAAAGTAAATCTACTTCATATCAAAAAGTCCTTCATGTAACATTAGAAAACTGATTTGCAAACCCCAAAAGTTTAAAATCCTGTTAGGTAAGCAAAAAAAAAGAAAGGATTTATAAATGCTTACTCAATTATAAACTTGCTCAGATCAGCTCATTACCAGTTAATTATTAAATACACATTATAGTCATTCTTTAGATGAGATATTTGGGAAGCAGATGGCTCCTATCAGCAGAGTTAAAAATAAATAAGACTGTCTTCAGGAACATCTGGTGCTGGTGACTGTCGGAAACCATGCCAAGCTTAAAAATTCAAATAAATTCATGGAGTTTGAGGTCTTTTATTCCTGCTTGTATGACCAAAAGGACCAAAGGAAAGATCTAACTATGAAATTTCATTTGGAATCAGATGTCAAACCCTTTTTTCAAGGTACTTGCCCATGTTAAGACCAAAGCATTTTTTCTTCCCTTGGCTTTTACCTACCACAGCTAAACACTGAAGCACAGGTACATCTGTTACTTCATATCGTGTCTTATGACTGAAATTGAAATGAGTAATTTKGGGATTTTATTCTATTACCTTTTAGCAGTTGTACTTCACAAAAGCTGTTTAATTTTCCAGGTAACAGTGTTACAGGAGTGACATGAATTTCAGTAAACCTTTTGACCATATCTCTCACTGTGACTTCATTAATATTTTTTGGTGAAGGGATGGTATTATTTATCTTGTTGATATTTGGATAAGTCTCTAATTAATTTTCTTCTAMGGGAGTAAAAACAAAGTCAAAATGAAATGTGTTTCAGTATTGTCTTATTTTTTTATCTATATTTCCAATAGAACTGTTGAATTTCACCCTAAAATATATCAGCTTGACCACCCATGGGTATAACCCTCTCTTTCCAAAGAGTATGTCCAATTTAACCACTGATTGTCCTGCTGAATCAGAGTCYCCACTTTAGAAGTTTATTTTCAAAGGAAACAGAATGGGGGCAGAGCTGGAATTTTGTGTGTGGTGTGTTGTATGAGRTTGTGAAATCCTAATCAGGGTCCATCTGGAAATGTTCTTTCWCTGAAATATCAGTTAGACAAATGAATTCCAGCATGATGCTGCATATATAGGGGACAAGTCTTCCAGGAAAGAAGGAACTGGAGCACAAATGAGGGCATATTTTCCCAATTCCAATTATGACTTTTCCCAAAATCCACATTCATTACATAACTGGTCAAAAATAGACTCATCTTGCACAACCAAAGAAACTTCGGATAGCCTCTTGCTGTTTCTCACTTGGCCTGTCAACTTAGTGGGTCTGCATTTTTGTCTCCACCTTTCCCTGAGTTCAGGGTACTAACCAAGATAAGTTGGGCTTTGTCCAGGCACACAGGTGTGATGGGAGGGTGGGAGGTGTGCAGGCACAGCCCCTGGTTGCTGCTGTACTTGGGTGACTCTGTGACTGCCTCTCCTGTCATTAKTGGAAACTGCACAAGAGTCCAGGTRTCTCCTCTGCCACCTGCTCCACAACCACAGACCACACAGGCTATTAAATAAAGCCATCTTAGACTTTCAGGTTCATTTTYTGACTTTGTTTCCCTTGGTGTGGTCTGCCAACGTGAAGTGCAAGCCCAATTACAGGGGTTTGCAGCTGTTTGATTTTTACCTGCTCGCTCCCTGGCACAGGAAGTGTGTGACACGTGTGAAAGCTGTCACACTGTGCAGTGCTGGCCACCACGTCCTCCCCTTGCTGCCCCTGTAACACCCCTTACTGTGTGTCCTTTAGAGCTTTTGTTTTCACAGTCAGACAATTCACAAGGTCTCATGCAGCTCTGCTGGAAAGTAMAGGAAATATGCAGGGTTTTCAGTTTGAATTTGAATTTGAGTTTCAATTTGAAGCATTTAGCTTGACTTTTTTTTTTCCCTCAGCAGAGTGTGCCGCAGGCCTGAGCTTTGGTGGTCTGGTGATTAACACTGCTGTCTAGAGTTTCATGATACTGGGATTCCTCTTTCTGCTTTACCACAGATTTCCTGTGTCCTTGAGAAAGTCACTTAATCTGCCGTTCCCTCAATACCGCAGAGAAAACGATGCTGYTCTTCCTGAGCCAGGGCGCTGGGAGGACACCCCTGCTCCCTCTCAGAGGAGAATGTGGGGTGCTGTGGCACTGAGATAGGCAGAAAAATGGAACCTTTAAACTCAGTGATAAAGTTGGATCATTCATTGTAACATAAAGTCATCTGTAAAGGACAGAAAGGACCATCTTGTCTACTCATAGGGGAGATAAAATTATTATAGAATTCATTCTTATGTAGATTTATTTTCATGTTAGCTTTTTATGTAAAAGTCATTAAAAACCCTGCATATTTCCTTCAACACAGAATAAATCTCTAATAAAAATACAACACAGTTGTAACTGTATGTGTGAAATTATCTGTGCAAAGTTAAAACAAATCTGTAAGTATCATTCAACCATTAACTCAATTTCTTTAGTTGTCAAAGTGGTTTTTGAGGTAGCTTTGTCTCACTCTGCTTCGTCATAGTCTGTCATGTTTTGTACCTAAAAAGCATCCTGGCACTAAGAAAGATCTCAGATGGCAGGACACGAGTTCTGGCCTGACACACTTTGAAAGTACATTCCTGTCTCCCCAGATTCCCCTGATTACTAGCAATTTCACTTAAATAAATTTCTAAAAACTCCTTTCTACTCAGTCCACTGATCTTAAAGCATCAGATCTTTAGACAAAAAATAAAGCAGAATGGATTTTGGATTTGGTTTCAGGAAGAGCTGTCAGATTTTCAGGATTAGAGACTGAAGTGACCTAACATTTGGAAGATTTTGGCCAAGAACTTTATCAAACTCCAAGGAACTGTTTGAATGAAGCAAAATTATATCAGTGGCATGTTGTAGATGGTTGGTGTGCAGCCTACCATTTCCTAAAGYTGAGTATTGGCAAAGTGTGCAGCAGACAATGGCCATTGCAATGAACAGAYACTCGCATGACCCGAAGCTCAGGGAGCAGTGGGTGTGTGTGCCTGAGGACAGGGCTGCTGCTCAGAGAGGCTCCAGCAGCTCAGGGAAATGGGCTGACAAACCTGACCAAGTGCAGCCTGGGTGGGCACAAGCCTGTTCACCCTGAGGGGACAGCCCAGGCCATCAGTGCAGGGAGGGACAAGTGGCCCTGGYGCTGCTCTGCAGAGGAGGCCCAGAGGAGCCACATGAGAGGGTGTCTTTGCAGTGGTAAAGGCCAGCCACAAGCACAAGAGAGGATCTCAGTCTGCAGGCTGAGAGGCTCCCTCCCTGCTTGGCACTTTGCTGAAAACAGCCCTGAACTGTTTAAAACTCACAAGACCATACTTGGAACCCTCATCCCMGTTTAGGTTCCCCAGTACAAGAAAGCCAAAGGCAGACTAGAGCAGTTATCCTCCAGAAGACCCATGGCAGCAGAAAAAAAGACTATGTAATCTGGGCACAAAGTAACTGAAATTCTTATAATAATCTACCTTTGAATTCAAGGCGTCTTAAATGTTGTAATCTAAATTTTTCCTGTTTCTACAGTTTAGCCACATACTCCATATTGGATCCATACATTATAGTACAATTTCTAAAACATCTTTAGGTGCCTATTAAATGTTCTACAACATATATTCATACACCTTTTGGAATGAAAAGAGATGAGAAATAAAATGAATACTAAAAAAAACAACAACAACAATAACAAAAGAGAGAAAAAATCCACTTAGAGATTGCTTTCTTAGCTTGGATAAGTCTGTCTTTCTTTTCCAGAGTCCTTCTTAAAAATAAAACAAAACACTTTTCAATAAATCCCATCACAGAAGGATAGYATTTTCTTCAAAAATCTCCCCTTCTTGATCAGATATTCATTCTCATGTTCCTGAACTAAAAATGGCATGTAATTTAATATACTTTTCAATCTCTTATCAAAGTAAGTTGATTAACTGAACTGTTAAGTGATGCAAGCCTGTTTGTTAGTTTTCTTTCTCTGTAATGCTTCAGTTTCTCCTATTGGATGAGTAGTGTAGTGTGTTGGGATACTCATGTTTGGGATAGTGCTGTGGTGTCCCCAAGCAAATGCACTGTGTCAGTGCACAGCTATGAAATTGCAACATCTAATGTGCTTTCTTAATAGAAGTAGTCAATTAAAAGATCAGTTTTTTCTTAGCAGTGTAAACTTCTGTTAACTTATGCAATACAAATTGTAAGAATTCCCTGGAAATGTAGTGACACTATTTCAACCAAATGCATAAAGACTCACGGAATACGAAAACTTTTCCTGACCTAGTTTTAAGTTTAGTGAGTAGTTATTGCACGCTTGAACAAATATAAAATTTAGTATTTCAGGTATATTAATGAACACCTCCTAATATAACAAACTTTTTGTTTGGGATTCAAATAAGAGCACTGCTTGCCAGTGGTTTGGTTAAACATGACATGAATATAATCAGTAGAAAGTCTAAAAATAATTTGTATGATTTCTCAATCATACATGTAGAGGTATCTTGTGTTTTGTATTCCAGTATGAAACACTTATTTAAGAAATTAATATAGTCTAAATTCATGGGCCCAGAGGAATACTGAGGGGAAAATGAAAGAAAGGTGGAAGGTAGAASAGGCTGTAGACAGAAATCTGGAATTTAAGCTCAAGCTAAATTTAGAAGGGAAGCACTTCAACTGTTTTCTTCAGAACCTTCTTTACCAAATTTATCAGCAACTGTATAAAAAAATATCTTCATCCTAGACAATGAGACTGAAAATGAGGTTTTCAGTGATAGAGAAGACAGTATGTGAAAAAAATTTAAGGAAAAGTGAGTTAGTTGTAGATGAAAAATAGATGTTGTAAAATCCTGGCAGATATTCCAGAAACAGGTTAACACAGTTATATCATTTCTATATGGCTATTTCCAACCTCAGATYTCCTGGAGGTTTAGAGGTAGACAAACCTGGAGTTCTGGACCTAAGGTAACTTAACTAGATACCATGGATGCAGAAAATATAACCCAACTTGTCAAACACACACTCTAGAAAAGTTCAGTTATTGAGGATATGATCTAGAGACCACATTTTAACACTATATATGTAAGAGTCACTTCATGAGCAGCAGGAAGTTTACCTTGGATTCCTGTAGAGGCTCTTGCAAAGTCTGTCTGAGCATATCTTYCCTGTTAAGTCTTGATTATCTGGAAAACTTGAGTATCTTTGCTCTGAAAACCTGCTCTGCTCAACATGCCCGAATTAATTGTTATCAGCAGTAGATACAAACAAAACATTAATGGCTTTTCAAAATCTTGACCAGCATTTCCTCTTAGAGTCAGCAGTCATTAGAAACCAGAGCTGGTAATTTTTTAATATCTTACACACTATTATTTTTTTCTAACACTGTGTTAATGACAATGAAGCAGATTTATATCCTGTTCCCTTATTATTTTTCAAAGCTTATTATTAACATGTTTTACAGAAATTATATTTCCTATGTGTATGTCTTTGTAAAAATATGCCATAAAGAATTTAGGTATCACCTGAGCAGTTTAGAACAGCTTAAATTTGGAAGATGTTACATTTACAATTTATATAGTAGTAACATTACACAGAAGTAACATTAATAGTTTATATATTTTTCTAGTACAAATRTTTTGTTTTGGTTCACTTTTTTATTTTTTTTAATTTACATTGATTTTAAGGCATAAATTTTTCTGCACAATCCAGTTGTAAAGGCCAGTTTTCTTGGTTGTAACAGGCATGTGTCACCCAATTATAATAGGTTTTATCTGTCTTGCAGTAAAAATAACAAATTAAAGTTTGCCTTTCTAATAAAGTGATTAATAGTAGGAGTGACAGAGGCATAGGATCCTTTCACATTGTATTCTTGAAAAATTTTCCTGCTTGACAGAAAAAAATTAGTACAAAAGCACTTATATTGCTATTTTGTTGACTAAACCTGACCACCTCTCACCTTCAGGTTCAGCTTTTTGTCCTTTGAAACAAAAACTGTATATAAAAKAATCTGGAGAACCAAATATCTAAAAAATGTAAATACCCCTCAGTATTTAAATGGCCACAGTTTCATGACAACTACAGTAACTGCACAAAGCTTTTTCTTTTTATATGGCTATGATCAGGATATGGTAAAGTGCTAAATGTGCAAGCAATTATGAACTTGGCACAGTAGCAGTATTTATTTTAAGCTTTACTTGTGCTGCTTTGGTGGAGGATGTTTACTTAACCAGACTCTATTAAACATGCTGAAGACTTTGTACTCTAAAACATTTTTAATTGATGAAACACAGAAGCAATCAATCAACACAAATGGTAAAGAAAGGCAGACAGGACCAGGCAAACAGAATAAGATCTGTAGGTGTCTTTTTATCTCTTAAGGGGAAAAAAAAGAAAAAGTCTATTTGTGCTGCTGAATTAAGTGTTTGTGAAAAGAGAAGACTTGATAGTGGTGGAGACTGAAGTCTTCTATTTATTTACAAGTCGGGCATAGTGGTGGGAACTGTTGCATGGTCTCTTGCCTTTCCTATTCAACCTCTGACCTAATGGACCTGATGAGCTTATYCTCTCTTGTGACAGGAAAAATCCATGCTGAGTATACAACCTGTGGGTCTAACTTACCCAAACAATGCTGAACGGTGATGCTTGTCATGCACCATTTGTAAACATATGAAAGCCATTGCACTGCCTCACATTCCTGCTCCAGGAAGCAAATTCCAAATAACCCTGAGCACCAGTAGATGGGAAGCATTTCTGCAGCTACCTTATTCTCAAACTGCATCTGTTCTTGAGCTTCCAGATGTTAATTCTAAATGATGTGCTCATAAATGTTTTTTAAATGTGAGTTTAAAAAAATAAATCAGAATACAATTCTGTCAGAGCACATMTGTTCTTTGAAATGGAGTTTATTGGCAGCTATTTCTTGATGAAGAGCTTAAACCTAGAACACTTGCTCAGACTAAACTCCTCACTTCGGTGGGAACTTTGACCCGAAGATGATGGCAGGACTATCTCCATAGAAGAAAAAGTTTAGACACTTAGCAAGTCAGTCAGAGAGGTAGTTCAAAATGGTGTAGCCACTTATGCATCTCCTAACTGTGAAGTTGGAAGGAAATATATTTATATTAATTTCATATGTATATATATTTCCTTTCAATGTCACATGAATAGATTTGTATTTATTATAACAAGTGCTTCAAGTTTTTATGTGTACAAACAATGGATTGAAACACAGAAGAAACATTTATATACAAACACATCCATGAATGTGCACATACATTCATACATGTCTGCAAACCAGATTCCATATGAACAAGTATTGGAGCCAAAAATAATGAAATATTAGTGTGTATGCTTTAATTCCAAAGTACCTAATACAGTCAATACAATCTTCTTAAAATGCATACGGGTCTTAGTATTTCACTGTGAGGTTTTTCCTTGTATTTATATTTTTTCTTATTGTTYTATATAATTTTTATATTCTGTATATATACTTTCACAATATTTATATAAATTAAAATGTCCTTTTACTAATGTCCCAGAAAATTAGAATGCCCTCTGCTGTTAAAGACTCCTAAATTCTTGTAAAACTCTTTAAATTTTTACAGGCAAATTTATTTAAATTACTGCTTTCTATTCTAACAAGTGTGATTGCACTCTTATATTTTGGAAAATTCATATAATGAAATAATTTGAGATAATGAATACAGTTTTTAATTTCAACTAAAATGATTTTAAGTACTGATTCATTCTTCTACTTTTCAAAAAATAAAATGCACAACTGAATATGACATCCTGAGGATGATATCCTGTGGAAGTTCACAAGTGGGTGCACCCTTGATAATTTCAGATGCAATAGATTTTGGGTTACTGCTCAAAAAAATTAAGGATTTAATATCCTATTTAATGCAATAGAGATAAGTGATTCAGACATTGGTTACATGTTAACGTATAAACTTTTTTTCTCTTTAGCTGATAAAATGTTCAATCCCTATTCTAAGCAGGTAGCATAAGTGGTACAAAATGAATTATTACTTCCAGATTTCTTTCATTCATATGAATTTGAAACTTAGGTTGCAGCAAGAAGAACTTGTATTATTTCTGTGTTATCCAAAGCCTATGTAAAAGCTTGTGTTACCCCTTAAGTGAGTAGGAAAATCAGTCCAGTTCATAACTTTTAAAATTTCAGAGCTGAAATATGAGTATTAGTCTCACAAGTTTTCATGGTTCTGTTATTTGATAACTAGATTTTTCTGCTTCTAGGCCTAAACTAATAAAWTTTTTTTTCTGGCTACACAAAGAGGAAGTGTGCTCTGACCCAACTCAAGTGGTGTATACAACAATATGACAAGAAAGGAATTAGTATTTCATACTACTTCTGTATTTTTGAGACTTAGAGAGATCTATAATTTTATAGGGATTAATTAAATTAATTTCACTTTTTTCCTTTATTTTCTGGGAATGAGTCACATGATTGCCTATGCCACTGCATGTTATAAGGCAAGGAATGTTGGCTTTGAAATGACTGCTGTCAGGACAAAGCTACCCTCTTCCACTATTTTCTCCAACCAGTGTAAAACAAACCTCTCCAAAACTCACCATCTTCCATAAATCTTTACATTAGCAATGTAAGATGAATTCCTGGTCGATGAATCTAGCTTCTGAATTTACAAGTGACAGCATAATAGTTTGCAACTGCATTATAATGTTCTTTATATTCTTGTTTTCTCAGAAACAAGTGAACAAAGCCAGTTCCTTCAGGGCCACTATAATGGTTTGTTGACTTTAATTCTTTTTAGAAAAAGACTTTTTTAGAATTTTAACTTGATTAGCCTGCCAGAGCCAGCCAGTTTTCTGGAACCATTTTATTTCTTGAACTAACTCACTGTCTGTGGTTTGTGCCTGTCACTTTTGTTGTACCACAGCAGCARCAAATGAGGAGCCAGAAGACACCCAAAAGCTGAATGTGTCTTGTGAGCACAGACTGCCCTGCCTGGGGACAGCACCTTCTCACTGCCACTCTGTGCCCAGTGTGCTCCCCTCTGGGGACTCAGTGCCATCTAAAATAAAATGTATTTTTTAAAAATGCGCATAACGATGTATCAACATCTGTGATATGGGTGAATTATTTTGTGAATTACAAAAAAGGAAAGAGAAACTTTAAAGGAGGGTCATAACGGAAAATATTTGACTCTTTAAGTGACAGRTCATGACTAGTGCCCTGTAAATTAATATCAGCCAATCTGTGTGACACAAAGTGGCATATTCTTCCACTATATCATTTAACATGTGATTTCTGTGTTCAAATCCATCAAGAGTGATACAAAATAAATTTTAAAATATAAAGATTTTTATGAGAACAGGTTGTTTTATRTTTAAAAATAGTCCATTTAATAAAAACATGGGCTTCAAAAAATTTAATAACTTAATCAAAACATCTATTAACTTYTAAGAAARATCCAYGTGGTGTCTAGTTCTTTGTATTACAATATTTTCCACTGATGGAAATATTTTTAGCTAAGTCATTCTGAAAAATAGATGTCTGTTACTGCTGTTTATTTATATACAACMCTACAAACAGCTTTTACCCAATTCCCTGCATTTATTTTCCTTAGCAATCATCTCTGTTCGTGGTTGAATTATTTGCTTATGTGTTACCTATATAAAATAATCTCAATTCCCATTTGTATCAGTATGGCATAGAAATTAAATCTTTTAAAGAATTCTTTTTTATCAATATAATCAGAATAAAAAAACAGATGTAACTGTCTGACTTCAGTGAGTTACTGACCAAAGTTTATAAAAGAATCACCTCAAATTAGTGATGACCCTTTAATTTTCTTTAGCATAATACAGAAAATGGCTGSAGAGCAACACCTTTKCTAGCTGTTCATTTCAATTGASAGAAAGCAGAATACAAACTTTTTCAATAATGTGAACAATTCCTAGCCAGGTCCTCTGAAATTATAAACCTTTCCAAAATCCATTTAATGATAATTGAATGTTTGGCATCTATTAATGCAAGCATTCAGCACAAAGTAAACTTTGAATTGCTATTTTGTTTGTATAACTTTTGCTGATTATATGTGCTATAAAGCAGGCAGAAGTGAGATCTGAATTGAATAAGATTTTTATAAGAACAAATAAACAGAGTTTAAAAAAATATTTAAAAAGTGGTAACACTAACAATTTTTCCAAGTCTTTACCTGACACTGCCTATTGTTTCCTTTTATTGTTTCCCATTATTTGTTTCTTTCTTCTCTAACTTCCCAATTAGTACATAAACATGAAGCATGCTATTAATTTAGATTCACATCTAAGAAAACACTTGGACATATGCATCATAAGCAGTGTAGAGATAAAGACATAACCTTGTGATAAATGTTTAAAGTCAGTCTTAGCCTTCATTCCAGCCCTTGAGACGCAGTACTTACTGGTACTTATTGTTATCAGGAAAAAGTACAATACAGCATTTCATGTCTTTGGGGTGTTTACACAGTCTGAGTCACAAGTTGAAAAGATGCACCTTTATGTGGTCTTAAGAGACCAAACTATTCTTTTCACAAASACATGTAGAAACATTCTTTAAAAGTTGTGATCAGGCTTTATATATTCTATTATATACCAAAGTCTTGCTGACACCTTTCTGATCTGTAGAAATTAGCCTAATGAATACAGCACTCTCAAGTGCTGTAAGAACCTCCTCAGCAGGAGAGCATTTGGTCTCCCACCTTCCTACCTCTCACCACATCAGCATAGTGTCAGACCGAGCAAAGTTCTTGAATAGCTGTTTTTAAATCATTAGAAAGATTGCAAAGTAGGTTTTGATTAGTGCATCCTGAAATATGTTACCTCTGTTAAGGAGTAGTTTTGTTAATTGGAAGAATGTAGTTYCCTATTAAACAGAGACACAAAACATTAAGGATCAGTTTAAAAGTGGGAGGACCTTCATACCATTACTGGTCCTTCCTTTTACTCTTGTATGCAATCCTGAATCCACTAAAATMRCTGTAGTTGCTGGTTTCATGTAACRAGCCC
Organism: Alauda arvensis; assembly: GCA_902810485.1. NCBI lineage: Eukaryota > Metazoa > Chordata > Aves > Passeriformes > Alaudidae > Alauda > Alauda arvensis. Next base: position 64,163 of record CADDXX010000744.1, on the reverse strand, counting down.
TATATGTTAATCTGTAGTTTAAGATGYCCTATAATCACAAGTGATTTTAAAGCTAATAACTAACCTCCATAGGCAGTTTTCTTTAAGAGAAAACCACAATGAGTCTCAAGCATGCTATTAACATTAAACTTTAATGTTGCTCAACAGAATCTTGACTGAGGGAAAAAAAGTAATAAATGTAATAGCTTCTGCTTTTTCTGAGACACTTCATTTGACCATTTATAATACCCTCACTTTGCAAAAAATATTATTTTGATGTTTTCTTCTCATATTCATCTTGGCAATTGCATCCTGTGATTTTCAGTTCTGGAGATCTATATTAAGCAGTAAATATACCTCTATCCTTGTTTTGACAGCTAAAAAAGTTTGCAATACAAACTCAAGGTATCCATCTACCTTTGTATTAAAGCATAATACAATGTCTTTAAATAGGTTTCTGTGGTTCTAAGCATTTTTAACTGCTTCTCTGCTCATTGAATTTTAATAAAATGCTGTCCTGGTTCCTGCAGTACCTAGGATAGAACATGGCTGGGACCTGGAGGTTGTTCTATACCACCTCTAGTCATTGCCAGGGGAATGGGAAGGGAAACCCTTTTCTTCCGGGGAAAAGGGTTCCATTCTGGAGGGAGCCATTCAGTATTACCTGCGGTTGGGGAGAGGTGTGTGGGTGAGAGTGGGGTTCTGTGTGAAACCTTCCTTTWCTTGTACCCTCTGTYATTAGCATTGTTGCAGTTACTGTTCAATTTTTTATCTCATTGGTGTTACAAGTAGATTGCTCTTATCTCAACCTGTGATCTTTGCCTTTCCTGCCTCCAGTTCCCCCCTCCATCCCGCCACAGGGGAAGGGGGAGGAAGCAGTTTTAKTGGGAGTACTAAATTGGAGAATACCATTCCTAAACCAAAACATATGCCTGAAAATAAATACTGTGATTCTAAACCTTTGTTTCAAAAGCTGTTTTCCACTGCACTGTCCTGTCCAAAAGCATTAGTTCAGTTAATAAGGGTTAACTGACAGAATCAAACAAAGCAGAGCCCAGTCCAATGGCAGCAGTTGATGCTTTTGAACAGCTGGCCCCTCTGGTCAGACAGACTTCCTCTCCAAGAGCTTTTCCTACTTCACAGAAGATGGTTTGAGGGACCAAGGCTGTAGCTTTTCTCCCAGTTCAGCACTGGGAGAGCAAACAGAAGAATGGGATGAGTAACTTCTTCCTAGCTGATGGGTGGCAGTGCCAAAATTTTCTGGGAGACCTCTGTGTGCTACAACAGCCATACAATGTAAAAGTATGTGGTTTTAGGCAAACAGCAACTGCTGATGAGAAAACCCAAGAGTCCAAACAGACTGGACTAAGCAGGACAATACCCAGACTTTTTTGCCCGCTCATATCAGATCATACACTGGACATTTCAGAAAATTCTGGTAAAACAAAACCAAAGTCTAAGATAAAAGACTGTTTCACAAAGTTTGTGGCTCCTTAGCAAAAAGTATTGGAAATCTTAAAACYAAAATATTTTCCTATGGAATTCTTGGCCCATATAAAATTCTTGTTATGTAATACAGAAGTTGATACATTTCTTAGCCCATACCTACTGAAATATTAAGATGCAATAAGCATCTGAATGTTTGGAGTTTTGATAGAATTTGATCTTGAATTCTGGTCTCGTAACTAAAAGTGACTTTCACCCACATAAAGTTCTGGTAAACCAAACTACTAGGGAAGCGTAATATTCTGCATCTCTAGCCAGAAACTAAAGATRTATTTCTTTCTGGAAATATATGCCCTTTAGAAAAAATATAATTAACTAAAGCCAGTAAGTATCCACATAATGGGAACCCCAACAACCTTGTCACTTTCTTTGGAAATCTTTTTCTTTTCAGTTTTTCAGTTTACATCCACAGATTAGACAAAAGCCATTCCAATTTTTAAAAGCAACAAGCCTCACAACCATTATAAAAAGACATAAATTCAACATACCAAAATAGTCTGTTCATCTCTCAATAAACATCTAAKTTGTTTGTACTGAAATTTGTTGCCAAACTTCAGATGATTTTAGTGCAAATAGCATTATGATCATTGTGGAACTCCAACATAAACCCATACTATGCATACCCTTATGTGAAATGCATATACCATTACGTGAAATAACCTTGAGATGATAATAATGTAGGACAYATCTTCCTCTCCATAGCAATTCTGCAGAAATGCTTGAAATCAATTCTGGAGCCATTGCAAGATACCTCAGATGTTCTTGCTCCACACATCRGTGTTTCCAAGAGCAAAACATTAAGAAATGGAGGTCTTTAAGCTAATATGTTTAACACTGTTCAAAAACTGTTTCTCTTTTAAATAATTCCAAATTWTTTTTCTAGGAATATTTCATGAAAGTTCAAATACAAAAATTGCAGTAGAAACACGCTTTTTAAGCAGGATTTGACAGTTTCACTGCCAGGCWCCTGTGTGGCCCAACACAAAGAGATTTCCAGGCTCCCAGCTCTGCAAAGAGCCACTGAACACATTTGCAGGGACCTGTGACACAGAAAGCTGTGGGATTGCCAGCTGCAAAGGCCCAGATTYCCAGGTCCTCCAAGGTTAGAAAGCTCTTGGCTGGATTTCATCCTGGACAGCCATAAAGCCAGGAGTTTCAAAGCTCATGGGAGCCATAACAGCCAGATGCCAAGGTTTCTGGGTCAGCTTTGATTCCTAGGCACTCCAGTTCCCCCACACCCTGGGATCTCAGGGAATACAAGACCTGGCAGCTACAGCCAGCTCCTCAGACTGGCTGTTTCTGAGCCAGGATTGCATTTCCTTTCACAGATAACTATGAATAATAGATACTGATGAAACTGAAATATGATTTCAAAATCTTGGGAAATTCCTGAAATTACCTGAATAATCAAGCAATAGCTGGAAAATTACCTACAATGAATAACCAAAGGMAAAACATATTAATGAGGAAATAAAATTGTGCCATAACTAACAGAGACACTTGAAGAGATGGATCATAGAATATCAATTTATAATAAACAAAAAGAGTACAKGAAAGAAAGAAACAAGACAATTTGATGGTGATGTTAATGTTGAAAACCAAAGGTAATCCATGTATGGCCCAAAAAATGAATATTTTTTGCAGTTTTTCATAAATATTTTTTCTTAAGATYGTGGAGGCAGATGGCTATTTAGCATCTAGAAATGGAAGTTTGTGTCATAAAACATCATCTTTATTTGTTGAAACTTTAAAAAAAATTAGAGACAGGACTCTGTACAATTTTTCTCTCATTCTATATAAACAAGTGCAGAAAGTACTATTGTGATGATTGAAAGTACAGAGTACTAAACTGACAACAAACTAACCAGCTTATTTTACTTTGAAAATAGAAATAGGCAAAAAAAAAAAAAAATCAAGACAAGATTTTTCAATATTAAATTAYTTCCTATGTTTAAAATCTAGTTTCATCTTCATCTAACAATTTTCAGGATATTCAGCAAAGGTGTTTAGGCTCAATGTGTGTTCATTTCTTACTGATATATAACCTTTTGATATGTAAATTAGGAAATTCAACATTTAAATCACTCTATTAATTCCACCAAACCTGATACATTGAGAATAGTATTTATTGACAAAAGAAAATCCTATAAATTAAAGTTTTGTTACTCAGAGCTGTACTTTGCCCTCAAAGCAAAAGAGGTTGGTATAAGTGAGATGAATGCATGTAAATTGCCACTGCTTTGATCAGAATTATTGTTRTATCTCAATTTTCACTATCACTAGGTAAAAAATAAAGATACATGTTTTCTAACAGGATAGTTGAACAGCACACTCTGATATATTATTTCTAATTACTKTAGCATCATACCCACTTTCAACCAAGCCAGCCTTGTTGAAGACTTATTTCTTTTCACATTTGTAATGCAGTTAGCTAATGTTCTTTCTGTCAGTATAAAGAGATTCTGTGACAATAAATAACAACCAAGATGAGATAAAAGGATTCTTCCAAAATATATTTTAAGTCTGTCAGAACTGCAGATGTTTTCAGTTTCATTCAATATCCTTCTTTTACAGAACATGCGAATTTCTAGATGGAACATGCTCCTTTTTAAATCATATTCCTSAAGACAATGTGCTTTACAATTTAGATATTGCTTGATCATAACTGGAAGATGAAAAATATTATATACATTTAAAGGGTTCTCTTGTGCCAAAGGGGTACWTTATGGTGTCAAACTTTCTTTAGATCATGTGTTGAAATAAGAGTAAATGTAAATTTTTCAGCCTGTCCCAAGTATGGTGAGTATCTGAAAGAAAAAGTGACATCACCAGAAATCAGATTGCCTCCAGATGAAAGCTGATCTTTAGTAACTCTCAAAATCTCTTTTGCCAGTAGCAATCACTAATTTGAYGTGTATTTATCTCTCCCATGTTCATTTCTCAGCATAGCCCTTTGTACCAAGGAATATAATCAAGTTTGGATGCCCTCATTTCTAGTTGCTTTCTTTTACATCCTTCTCTGGGCAACATCCTTCAGGGTGTTGTCCAGAGAAGGGGTCTTGCAGCTGGCTATGAATGACTTGGGCAACAAATGCAAAACATAAAAGTAGGAAAAAAAATTAAAGACAAGCATTAATTGAAGTTAGTGACAATTTAATTCAAAAATATGCTTGGAACCATATGTTCAAAATTATGTGTACATCTGCAAAAGAAAACAATGCCTGCTCTGCTTTTAGTTACATTTTGTTGAACTCAGCAATTCTGTACTAATCTACAGTAAACAGAAACAGAACAAGAGCAGTGAATATTCCAGTAAGCAGAACTACAAAGAGTGAAATTAGTAAAAATCAAAGTAACATTGATATTCTGTAGCCCTGATAACATCAAGAAGGTTATAAAAATATAGATAATCCTTAAGTCCACATAAAAGCTGTTTTTTTTCTGTTGGAAGAAATATTTGAGGTATTGATAGTAGACCTGTTATTTTTTTTAGTTTAAACATTGTCTACAACTTTTCTGACGTAATAACAATGTTCTTTGAAATTTTCTTATTGTTCTTTCTTCCTACCAAAAMTTTGATGTTTTCTACTCAACAGTTCAGAAATGTCTTCACTGCTGACATTCCTTACAWTATWACCAAACYTGCTTGTTCTTATGTAATTTTAMRTATTTTAATAAATTGTTCCCTTACATGTTATACAACAGAGTTGACAGTGGCTTGACCTAACAAACTCAAACTTCTAGAAGTCATCTGAAAAACTGTAAATCAAACCAAAGTATGCTATTCTAAATATTTACATGAACACAGCTTTTCTAAGAAATTCAGTAGAGGACATATGAACATATATGAAGAATCAGCTGACATAGTACACAGAATAGTGAATTTGGAAATATGCACATAATAGCAATGTATAAAAACACACTGCTTTGCTTGGTGTGTCTGCAAATTCACACCGTGTGGGCTTAGGCAAATAAGTAGCAGCATGGAGTCACTCATTTAAAAAATCAATTGAATATCCAAATTTCTGTAGTTATTTGTCCTGCAATGCATGATACTTTACCTTTGATAAAAATTATGTATCATAAAACAGTAGAAGAGTGTTGAAAAATTTGATCCAAAGCTTTGTGTAGAGACTAATCCCTTTAAAAATGTTTGTATTGTGTAAACATTTTGCAACAAACTCATCTATCTTATTCATAGAAATAGAACTATAGAATCATTTAGGCTGGAAAAAAACTTTAAGACCATAAAGCCCAACAATTAACCCAGCACTGCCAAGTCTACCASTAAACCATGTCCCTAAGCACCATATCTATGCTTTTTAAATACCTCCAGGGATGGTGAGTCAACCACTTCCCAAAACCAACTGTTCTAACTACCAAATTAATATTAAAGTACTATTTTTATGTGTCTTTTACAGCAATTACCAGATTAAGTTCTAGTTGTGCTTAGGCCCTTTTGATTTTCTCCCTATGGAACCTCATGACATTGTTGTAGCACTCCTGAGTGGCCTGGCCCTTCTTCCATAGGTCAGAATCTCTCCATCCTTAGCCCCAAGTCAAACCTCTCTGTTCAGCCATGCGTGCCTCACCCACTGGCTCATCTTTCTGCATGTGTCATTTGGCAAATACAAATAGATGTCAAATGGATTGGTATTTCCATGTGTGGGTCTTGCAGAGGATTCACTGCTGYGCCACAGCGCTGCTCCTCTGCACATCAGGTTGTGTGACCAGGGCTGGTCTCAGCAAAAATACAAAAAACAACCATTTTAGAAACTGAGTGAGAAAAGAAAATAGCATGGATGTGTGCAGGAGCTCTGACCAGTTTAGTTTTCACAGCAATAAAGTCCTCAAATTCATCAAGGTGGCATCAAGGTACATTGTAAATCAGGTTTTAGTGCAAGCATGAGCRTCCAGAAGCTGACCTGATTTAAATCAACAYCATTCCACTAACCTCAGCTGAGCAGTGTAGATTTGCACAAGCTATGAAATTAGCCCACAAAACCCAAATTTTTTGGACAGTAGTGGGAGGAGTGGTAAATATCCAACCTGAGACAAGTTGGATATTTACCCATCTGCATTAGTGCGCATTTTTTTGATAGCTATCATATAAAATCTGGCCCTGCCTCAGGTCTAGGTTTACTGTTGGCTGTACTAACGTTTCTGAAGTGCCTAAAGGTACATCAGCTTGAAGTTTGCATACCTTGGGTTTTCCAATGGGTAATACTAAGAAAATTACTGCCATCTTTAAGCTTTTTAAGAGTTATGAAAATTCATTCACTGATAATTTTATAATGTGTTGGGATCCTGAACTCAAAAGGTTTTAGAATTATRATCAATTGTTGCCATTCTTTAAAAAAGGAATGCCAGACTGACAGCATAAGGGTTAAATTCTAGTAGCTTAGGGATAAAATCATGGGAATAGATTCAAAGGGGAGTGGGAAGAAAGGTTGGGCCTGGGAAGGAGAACTGGGCCTACACAGGCTTGTCTTTACCAGATCATGCAAAACTGCACCTGTGTAATCAGATGATAAATGACATGATTGTTAGACCATAACAAGAATCATGAGAAAGATGTAATCGGTGTTTGGGGGGTTTTAGGAATTCATGCTTGGATAGAATCAATGTATACACTAGAACAATATGRGTTTAATAATTAATGTATAGTTATATAAGGGAAGGGTATAAAACATGTTCATCTGGAACCCAATGTTGAAGCCTGATTTGGGTTTTACCCCGGGTTTCCGTGTGCTTCAACAAAAGCACCTGCATATATCATCAGATCTCTGATTATGTGTTTTCCTGTGCCCTAACAAGACTATAAAGCAACCATGGAGCCTCTGTCAATACTGAAGAGAGCTATAACAGATATGTTCATGGAACTTACAGCAGTAATACTGCTTCTTTCATAGAGCCAGAAATTTAACCAGCAGAGTTAGATAGGTAGTTTTGATGGCACTGAAATTGCTTRAGTTCTGCCTTTGACATCACTACAACTGGTATTTCTATTGCTACAAGCTTTATTTATATCAGAAAATGTAAGTAAACATTTGTTTACTTACATTTTCTGATATAAATAAAGCTTGAACATAATCTTCATGACAGTAATTTGAAATACAATCATTACAATACTTTCTTCTCAAGTTTGTCAATCATTTTATAACTTTTGTTTTAAGCTAAAAATCCTGTGAATGTTTACTGCAATGGAATTTCATTTGTGCTAAAAAAAGAGGTGCTCCTGCTCCACTATGTTGCATTTAATGCATGTTATTCAGCTGTCATAAATTATGACGGACAAGTGATGTTTATCTACATTTTGTAATTAAAAGAAATACTGAATATTTGTATGAATTGGTTCCACTATAGAATAATTTCTGGATTTAAGAACTGGGTAAACTATTTCATTCCACACACCAAAGGTATCCCAAACAATAGTAATAACAGTCAAATTTTGTTTGGAAACTACAACATTAATAAACAATTTTTTCAGAAATCACTATACAAAAGAATCACTGACATTAATTTCCTCAGTTGTTATCAAAGACAGTACAAGCYGAAAAATATGAGCAGGTTAAAAATTCAAGCAGAGAGTTCATTTAGGGGGAAGGACACTCAAGCAGCCCATATGATTTTTTGTAAATTTGTAAATCTGGTGACCTTCCCAGTAAGATTTTTTTTCTCAGTGTGCTGCAGTGTAGAAGCACAAAAGTAAAGTGCCTGTGGGCTGGATGACWGGCATATGGAATTAAAAGACATCTTTGTCATAAGAAGCCAGAGAGATGACATATAACCTTGCAGACAAGATACATAGGGTCCAGCAAGTTCAGTAAGAAAAATGCCCCTGGTTTTTGGACATCTCTGCCCAGAGAAGCTGTGGCTGCTCCATCTCTGGAAGTGTTGAAGGCCAGGTTGGATGGGGCTTTGTGCAAACTGGTCTGGTGAAAGATGTGCCTGATTGTGGCTGTGGGGTTCGACCTAGATGGTCTTTAAGGTCCTTTCCAACATCAAAAATTCTATGATTCTAATATCCAGATATGCATTTCTAGTATACCACTAAACAAAACACTGGTTTTTAGCCTCTACAGAGCCCTAATCTATAAGATTTTGTTCCAATTTCAGTTTTTCTTCTAAATCATTATGAAAACTGCAGTGATACAGTTTCTATCATATTTTCAACAATAGCATTTACCATGGAAAATATCTTTATCACAACRAAGGCAATGTGGCAAATCTTAAAACACTCTTTTCAGAAAGTAATAGGGATGATAAATTTAGATTTCCCAAAAAATCAGAGGTATCACACTTGCAATAATAAATCACCTAGTTTCTGATATTGATTACAGCTTGAGGGATGCTGAATTCCTTAAGTAAATTTTAAAATAAAAGTAAAAGGAATATTTGAATTAAATATTTCAGAAAATTAAATGAGGAGTTTCATGCCCATTTTTAATTGGTTTGTGGGTTTTGGCATTGTTCTTCAAAAGTAGTGGTATGAAACCTGCCTTAAAACAGAAAAAAGTAAGTTCTCATATGTGAATTATCATTTCCTGAAATATCCCCATTTTTCTGCTGCTCTGGTCCTTGTAATTCTTGCATCTCATCATGATCCCCCACTCTCGTGCTCAGAATTCTGCCCAAGATTTACTATTGCCCTTGACTATGAAATATTACGTATGTAAGGTCCCATGAAAGCATCTGCAAATAAAGCAAGCTACAATGTGTGTAGATTTTTGAGGAAGAAAATATGCTAGAAAAAAAAAGTAATGCAACCCCTATTACATTTTAAATTAAAGCTCTGGAAAAATAGTTGGCCTTTTAATTGAACGACTTATGTTCTGCATTGTGTCATGCAGGAACTGAATTTCATTTTTCCTAAAGATAGTATATCTCCCAGAATTTCAGCATTAATTTGTGCTGAAAGATAATGTAGCAATAAGAATCTTCCACTAAAATTAAGCATGTCCCTGTGGTTGTTGAACTGCATTTTCCAGCACTTACAAAAGCACATTGCTTTTCAAACCAGGGGTCTGACACATCTAAAACTCCAATGCTGTTTATGAACTGATGATTTCAATTAACAAATATTGCCAAGCATTCATTTTCCACAAGTCTGGACTGCTGAAAATGGAATGAAATTTCAATTTTAATCAGACTTGCCAGTCTGATAACAATTAACCCCTTAAACAGAAATACCTTAACAGGGGAAAGAACGTAATCAAGCCAGTAAAGGTAACAATGCTTAAAAGACACAAAAAACTAGAAGGTGGTCACCTCCTCACCTCCTTTCTACTCAATTTCCTTCTCCTCACTGTAACTGCTGTGAAAGTGAATTGTGAATTGATGAATAAATCTGTACTGCTTACCTCTTCTAACTTCAGGAGCAGGAGGCAGGTGGGCACCACCCGTCTTACCTCCAGGGGGGCATCTGCTGCTAATGGGCCATTTAAATCATCCCATTGGTCTCCACCCAGGAGGAGTTTGGCAGGAGGAGCCAAACATTCCTACCTGGATAAAACCCGAAACTCAGCACACTAGGGCAGTATATTCTCCACTGGAAATCCTCTGGAATCCAGTGGAAAGAAAGTAATTTTTTAATAAAGTAATATAAATAAATATATATAATATAGAATAATATAAATATTGTGTTATATATATAGTAATATATAATAAATATATAAAAATACATAGTAAATATATATAAATAAAGGTAACATTACCTCCCCAATTTTGCCCAAATTTTTTCTGTCTCTCTGTCTTTCCCTCTCTCTTTTTTTTCCTCCCTCTCTTTTCCCTGTTGGTGGAAGTCTGCTGATAGAAGGTTTTCTAGTGATATTTCTTTCTGTTCTTGAAAAAAAATTAAATTCTTAATAGAAATTTAGGATTCATTTAAAAATAGATATAAATGAGAATAATTGCAAATTTTTAAAAGAAAATTAAGATTAATTTATTAATARATAGATACAAAAGAGAAGGATTATATTATTTAGCTGAGAACTCTAACCTCCTGGCTAGAAACCACAGCATTTTGGTTTACAGTTTACATGTAGCTGTTGTTACCTGAGGTCTCAAGACCTCAGGTTGGAGAGTCTCTATTTTAGGAGTTTGGAGAGTTTTCTATTTTAAGATATTAAAAAAAAGAAAACCCTTCCTAAACCATTTCCTGATTGGCTTCAGCAAAAGAAACACAAAAAATGACTCAAATGTCCACTCAAAACTAGATGCTAGATAGAATCCAAGCTAGGCTTAAATTAAGATAATCTGCCTCCTTATTTTGAGTGCTTCTGTTTCAATGAGTATCTCTGTTCCTCTTTGATGTTTTAAGGGACTAAAAAGAATAGTGAAAAAAAGTTATGCAAAGTTACTTCTTGACATAAAATAAAAAGGAAATACTGAAAATATCTCTATAAAATTTTTCCCATGAGATGTATCTCATGATGCCCCTTTCAGACCTGGAGAGTGCTTGGAGTAGGCTGTATGCATAATAAAAGCTGTACACTGAATCCAACCCTCAACAAAAAAAATCTGAACTTGTCTGCTTCTCAGAGGCTGGACTTGAGTCCTCTTCTTTAAGTTACAGCAGACTGATATTGAGATTGTTCTACTGATGCCAGTGATCACATGATTTCTAGCCTATGCTATTCCAGGGCTTTCTAAATTTGGTCCTTTTTTTTCCCCATTATTATAAAACTACCACTGCTCACAGATTTAGCTGGTATCTTTCTAGGCATGTGGAGGAAATAACTGGCTGGGGATAAAGACCATGCTATCATTTCATGTCTTGATGGTGYCCCACAAATTCATGTGGACACAATGCAGTGACTGTAGAGCACATTGTGACAAAGCACGTCATCCGTTATTTCGCCTCTGATTTTCTATAAATAACAGACTTCAGYCTCTGTGGGTGCCAGGCTAGTGTTTTGCAACATATCACTCCAACGCTTTAAAATTCCTCCTGACCATCTGAGAATTTCCTGTTCTGCCAAATAGGTTTGCCTGGATAGTGCTGAGGTCTGTATATCTCTTACTAGAGAGAAAACCCCTTATTTTAGGGCAGAAACTTTTTGGGGGAGGTGAACCCAGACAGCTGGTACCAAAAGSTAGACCTGGAACTTCTACCACTGCTGAAAGTGACAGGAGAAGGAGAAAGGAAGGAGACAGCTTAAGCTGGGTGTGCCTGAGGTTGGGAAAACCCCTTTTCTGAAGAGAAATTTAGCTTAATTTTTCCTGCTGATCCACTCTGAACAGCATCAGGCCAAGCTCCATACAAATTCATTAACATCACATTCCAAGTGAGAATCAAGACTTTTTTTTTCAGTTTCTAATCCTCTGGAGACTCTTTAAAGATAATAGCTTGGGTTTGTGGACTGTGTTGAAAACCTCCTTTGAGTTTATGTTCCCATAGAAAATTACTAGTTTTTCTAGTTGACTTTTTTGGTAAGATCTCATGATTACAACACCTTGAAAATATAATAGTAATGCCASGCTAAGCCTAAGAAAAGCAAAACCAAAATTGGTATCTGTTATAATAGAAAAAACACTGAGCAACTCTGATTTAGGATGTCTCAAAATATAAAGCTTGTATTGCATTATGAGGAGTATTCTAAAAATAGTATTGCTTCAGCTTTCTTATAGCCTTTATGAAGGATTTTACTATGGAAGAGAAAACATGACAGCATTCAAAACCATGCTGATAGAACTAACACTGAGGTGTCATCTTGAAACTTAAGAATGATAAAAATGGGAAATTTACCCTAAAACACATTTTCAATGTCCCATCATGGTGAGTTATAGTCCAGAGGGAAAAATAAACAAAGACAAAACCAAGCAGAACTAACACTAGTGATGAACAACCAGAATTTTGATCATGATTTCTGGAGCTTTGTATGATTTTGGTAGGAAAATAATGAATAAAGATGTTGAAGTAGTCTTTAAAAATTCACATGAAAAAAGATGTCACACTTGGTACATATTTTATGGTTCAAGAATTAATGTCTTATCTTCATGCCCATAACAGTGCAATAAAAACATTTTCAGTCTTGCTCAATTCTGCTTCCAGGAAATACCCCAGGGGGTGAGTGGCCAAATTACTAGATGTTTCCAAGATGCGTAGGAGTACTAAATCCTGGATTAAGGAAACTTTTTTCTTTTTCCTTTTTTTCCCCCTATTTCTAGGGTTTGTAAGGCAGGTTTTTTGTGGGAGGTATTGAGGTAAAACATAACAAATGCTTTGTTGGTCTTACTGGTTTAGCATTAAAGAAATACAATCACTAATCCTAGCTTTATTCAGCTAAAAGCTGAATTCTTGACAGGTTCTTTTATTTCAGACTGTGTTTAATTTTATACCTGTTTTTAATGTTGGTACATCCATTTCACATTAAAAGTCAATATATAAATATGTTGAATAAACAATTAAATACTAAATTTATTCCTGTTCTGCATAGTGGCTTGTACAGCACATGCCATATTAGCTATCATGCACTGGCAAAAAAAAAAGGTAATTAATGAAAAATGTTTATGTAGGTGAACGGCAAAGAATTCTCCCTTTTTTTCGAACTTTTGTGTCAATTTCCTCTATAAAAAGTCTCTGGACTTCTCATTCCCACCCACTTATCCAAACAAATAAAACATACATGTGCTTGTTCAGTGTRACAGAGGAATTTCAATTCAGTTCTRTCTCCTGTTGAAGTCTGTGAAAAGTAGCAATGTCATTGAACCAACACTCCAATGATGAAATTAAAACCATTTATTGGGTTAAAGCTTACCTCATGAAACATTTGAGTACATCAACTCAAAAAAGGACCTTTGGCACACTTGGGGTTCTTAGTTCTTAGATCTAGCAAAATTTAAAGTTGACAAATATGGGTAAATTCCTTTCCAGTATTCGTGACCTCTAGCTCATCATCACGAACTGTCCAAGGCGTTTGCTTGATGTTAGTAAATTGTTTCTTCACTTAAAGCAGTAAACACAAACACTACTTATGAGGTTATGACTGATAGCTGCAAGGGCATTCCTGGTGACAAAGTGGCACATTATTTGCAACCTGTAATGCCCCACATGGCATTTGGATTCCCAGTATTTCAGCCTGGGATCATATGCATTTTAGATATACCTTGATAATCAGCAAAATTTTGAGAATATCTGGTTTCCTCATTAAAGCTTGCTGCTGATCATCTTCTCTTATCACTCCTATACTCATAATTTAGAAAAATAATTTTCCTGTCCTTTTAAAAAAAGGAAGGTTTTATTTTAACTATGATGAGTTTTCCTTCAGCAGGCTGTACTACTGCTAAAATACGCAGTATTTTGACATTTGTAGGGTCACACACCAGTAAACAGTTTGCATCTGCATTGTTTCAGGACACTTTACTGAACACAGTGCTGTCTGCATACCAAAGTAATTTCTCAGTCTTTTCTGTCGCATCAGGACAAGGTATATGATTGTGTGTACTTTAGTGATAGGTTGGTACCTTGGCAGTCACAAATTTGTGGATTTTATCATTTACCCTTCCTAGGAATTTTTAATCAAATCTTCTATCAACCTCAAATCGACAGACTTCTTGCTCTGARGCACCACCCTCACCTCTCACCTGATTTAGCCTTTTAAATATTTCTCTGGGTGCCTTACACTTTCCCTAAGCTGACCTTCCTTAGACTGATAGTCCACAGTTAGAAACTAGGTCATCAAGCAGATCAAGACATAATTTTTTTCCAAATTATTATTGAATTAATTCTGCTGTAATCAATCCTTTCCTTTTAACAATAACCTTGTGACACATGGCAAACTCCTCTTCTCTTGTGTGCCTCTGCAAGTACAGTTGTCCTGCTTATGCTTCCCTGCATAAAACTTTGGTATTAAAACAGGTACAAATAGATCTTTTAACAACTGACATGAAGGCAGAGGCTCTAATGGTTGAGCTGTGGGATGTCACGGAGGTTAACGATGTCAGAGGAATATACAAAAGGATATTTATTGCATCAGCCAGAATTCTTAGAAAAGCCAAGAGATCAAACGGGATCATTCAAGAAAAATGTGAAGAGAAACAACCTTAATCATCGCCTCTGTATTTCACAGGCTAAAGTGATAAAGAATTTTACAGTCCATATCTCCTCCACACAAAAATAGTAACACAGAAAAACCTTCTAGCAGGGCATTGATGGCCTTTCCCATTGACAGGATAGAAGTGACGCAGGAAAGATAGGTGGCCCTTGACCATTTATCTTTGCTATGGTAAGTCACACACAGAGTGAAGTATGAAGTTTTAGCCAAGGAACAAAGGAAGAGATTAGATCATCTATTTGAGCAATTTTCCTTCTAAGCAGATTCTAAAAATTCCAGGCACAACACCAAAGTCATCGTGGTTTGGGGACTTCCCATCACTGTGTTGACTTGATGATGTGGCATAGAAGGCTACAGAAATTTCCTGATGAATTGAGGCTGGGAAGTAAATATTTAACTATGACACAAATAAATATACTTAATAATTAAAAGATAAAGACTGTGATCCTAAATCTTCATTTTTTTTTTTACTTTTATCTGCATATGAATGCCCAATTTTTGAAAGGCTGCAGCAGTCTGAGTTCTTTGGTGTTAGAGGAGACTTCAGGGAAACAGACTTCATATGAAGCATTTCAGAATTTGTGAGATTTCAGAAATATCAAGTAAATTCTACACAGGATTTTCAATTAGAAAAAATGACATTTCTTAGGAGTAGTGCTCTAATAGTGATAAGTGATTTAATCATTTGAAGATCCTTAACTTTTTGAGACACAAATGCGTGACTCAGAAGTGAGAAGAGAAAGACATGTAAGTGACCCTATTATTCACCCTCATGGTTACCCACATGCTGAACTAATGGCAGAGTTTTAAAGAAAAGATTCATTTAATACAGTTTTCTTTCCTTCAAAAGACTTCTGCATGAGAAGTAAAATGGTGGTTTAATACAATCAAGCATTCATTCAATAGATTGCTTAGAAAAAGAAAACAAAACAATTACCATTTAACAACAACGAAATCATTTTTTCCTAAGTCTCCACTGCGCAAGACCATATTTGCAGACAAGAAAAATACACTTTTATAAACATAGGCTGACAACTTTAAAACGTTCATAAATAATCTGATCCAGAGGGCAGGCAAGTCCACTGCAATCCTGAAGATAAATGTGAAAACATCTCTAGAGATTGTACTAGGACTTCCCCTTCAATTTTTGTGGGTATTTAAAATATGTTTTGTGGATTTGGAGTTTATTAAAGATGAAAAATTAAAATACATCTCAAAACACGAAATTTACGTATCAAGAATCCTACTTTAAAGAATGAATAACCTCTGGTAATGACTCAAAGCTTTCTGCAACATTTAAAATAGTGGGCAGGAGAACTCACCTGCCTCAAACTCAATGCTTTTCTCTTTGAAACCCTGCAAGTTCCCTCTGCAGTTTTAGGTTGGTGGATCACAGATCAGGAAACTAAACAGTGTTATCACTAAGACTTAAGATTTGTAACTTAAATAGTATCTTTCAAGAAAAATCTCTAGCATACAGAAAGCCTTTAAGGGAAATTCAGATGTGAAAGAAAGCAGGATCCGTCTATAACAGACAGCCTCCAGCAGATCATTTTTAGATTCAAAATTGATCAGCACCAATCTGATCATCTGTGTTCTAGTGTGAAAAAAGCCATGCAGTCAAAACCAGACAAATTACCTTCTAAGGTTGCCTGCTCATACTCCCAATTTTCTCCCACAGTTCTCCAGTCTTGCCTTAGTTTTATCTTGGTAGGAAGGCTCAGAGTTTATCCTATCTCTACTGTAATCTCTCAAGCCTCCTTGGTACAAGAGGAGGAGAGAGAATACCAGTACACAAATTCTCAGGCAGAACAGAATCAGAAGAAAATTCAGGTAATTGGAATAAGTGAATTTTTGTTTTTTCCATACATTCCTATATCAGAAGGAATGCCTGTGGTACCTCTATTTGCAACAAGACAAGTAGAGACAATATGACAAATGGCAAGAATTTAAAAATAAAAATGCCCAGAAGCAGTGATGAAAAATTACAGCTATATACCTCTGCCATTTTCTATTGAAGAAGTAGATGTCATTCATGCACAGAGCACAATCAGGTTTGCAAAAWATGCTCATGTAAGGACAGAAACATGCCTGGGATGGCGTGAACAAAAAAGTCCAATACTTTTTCCAGAATATATGAAAGTTGTTTCTTCATGTACATTCTGGAAGGGACAAAAGCAAATKACCTTTTGTAAAATGCTTTTTTCAGCAATACAGTTGGGGAATTGTTCACATGGAATTAATGCATGTACAACAAACAAGGTTTCATCTTGCTACCATTTCTTTTTTAAGCCAACAGATCAGTTTGAGGAAAACAACACATTGGCAACAGGTACATTGATATAAAACATGAGAATGGATTTAAAACACAACACTTAAAAACAGATTTCCAAGTATCTTAACACCAAACACTCCGAAGATCAAAATGCATATATGTGTGCACACACTCATACACAAGAGGGAGGTGTTGGAGGGAGAGAAATTCTGTAGAGTTCTTAGAGAGTTCTTCATCAGCCACTTTTTACTCATAGATCTCCTACACAGATTTTCCAACTGCAACATTTTGCATGTTTTCAGCCTATTTCTCTCTCCTTTAAGAAAGGATTACTAACACATATCATATGATTGATCATGTGTCATCATATAACAGATCTTTAAAGTACCTCTCCCAAAGACACACCTATTCCACCAAGAAACTAGCATCGTTTTCTTATTCTTATACTTTTCTTACTGCTTTTTCTCTCTCTTTTTTTTTTCCTCCTAGAAGCTAGTCAAGGAAGTGTTAGAAAATTCCTTTAATCTGGTAGTTTGACGGCCTTGAACACAGATTTTCTATATCCCTTCATCTGAGTAATAACAACAGTATCTTAAACAATTTTTGGTGGGTTGGTTAAATTTAAATTTGAAAGAAAACCATTTATATAATGTAACTTGAATATCTTTTCAGCTGACCCTGTAACTGCACCATATATTTGTGCAATGCTGAGTGTAACTCATTGCTAGGTCTTGTTTAGACAAGAAAGGTATGCTTGCAAARTCAATAAATCTATAACTAGTTTGATTTGCATCAGTCTTAAACAGGGATAATTAAACTGGTGCAAGTCCCTGATTAGAATTTTTATTCCAGTTGAGTAGTGACTTACACWGCCTCAGATTAACCTGATTCTTAACTAATGCAATGAAAAGTGAATCTTGATCTTTGTACAGAAATATTGATGAGAATGCAGAACAAATGTGCGACAATTTATGGCATTTCTAACTTACCCTTCTGAGTGAATACTCACCACCCCGGGGTTTCATAACACTGTCTAAAATATACACATGGGCTTGCACAAAAATAACCTTGTGTTAGAGTACAGCTTGTTTCATAAGAAAAGGGGGTTTTATATGAAATATGAAACAATTTCAATTTCCTTTTCCTGATCAAACTTCAACTCCTTAACAAGAGGGGAAATTCTTATGCTACTGGGAAGACTTTTACACCAGGGCTGTTTATTCAAGACACTTGAGCTGCTGATGTTAAAGCTTAATTCMCAGCAAACTGAAATCATGATACTGGTTCTAGAAGGCCCATCTACTAGCTCTTCCTTGCGTGCAATTGTTGCAAATGCAGACAATAAGTATGAACTTAGCTGAACTGTAAATTGAGATGAATACAAGTAGGCAGTTAAGTATCTTCAYCTTTCAGATTTTGCTTGCAATAGGTCATGCAAGTGACCCCAGTTTTGATAACAACAAGTTTATCGAAAATTTTTGTTGATGGTAGCTCTGAACAACAAGGTCTTCCTCACTGGATACAGGTTGGAGCAGCAGCTGCTTGATGGGCTTTAAATACTCTTCAAGAATGAGGACTATTCTGGCTGTGAACAAGACACAACGTTTAGCCAACTGCAACCTTCAAGATATTCTTGGCTTTATAGATGTATATTCATTGTATTTATCTGTTTATTTTTATTAAGTACTTTAATTACTCATATTGAAAGCAGTTTCCTCCCAAAAGAATTTTAATCTCACAGTTTTCTGTAAATATTGGAAACATTATTATAATACATAGACTGTGAAGAGCACAAAATACCTTCCAAAAGAAAGACTCCAAAAGCAACACAAAAATAACACGTTAAGCCTCCCAACAGCCTTGTGAAATTGAGTAGTAAAGCTATATCTGCATTAGAAAAGGGAAACMAGAATACTTAAAGTTTACAATTTCCTAGCAGTCACAAGCAAAGTCCATACTACAGTCATGGACAGAAGTAAAGCTTAAATCCATCACACTTAACTGMGGCATTTAAATCAGGAAGCGAGCAGCTCAGGATTTTCCTGGGGTCAGTGAAGAGAAAAAGGACTTCCACAGAACAGTTCAGACAGCTGAGTCTTCCTCTGGGCTTGCTGCTGTCTCATCACACAGCACTGAAAGATTCCCCACAGCAAAGAAACACCTGTTTGGATAACTGGCATTCTCCTGGAGGAGCTGGCAGCCAATGACTTGGGTAGGTGCACTCCTTGCTGGGTTAAAAACTGACTCTAACATTGAGCCAGAGTGTGACAGTGAATGGTGTTACTTCCAGCTGGTGGCCAGTCACTCATGTGGTCCCCAAGGCTCAGTATTGGGGCCACTCCTGTTTAATGACTTTTTCAGTGAACTGGATGAGGGGATCAAGTGATCAGTAAGTTCACAGGCTGCACTAAGTTGAGTGGGAGTGTTGATCTGCTGGAGAAGGAAGGAAGATTCTGCAGAGGGATTTGGACAGTCTGGATCTATGGAACATGGCCAGCTGTATGAGGTTAAACAAGGCCAAGTGCTGGGTCCTGCCCCTTGGGTCACAACAACCCCCTGCAGTGGGAACAGTGGCTGGAAARCTGCCCAGTGGGAAAGGACCTGAGGGTGCTGGTTGATGGCAGCTGAATGTGAGCCAGTGTGTGCCCAGGTGGCCAAGAAGGCCAATGCCATCCTGGCCTGGATCAGCAATAGTGTGGCCAGCAGGACCAGGGCAGGGATTGTCCCTCTGTACTGGGCACTGGTGAGGCCACACCTCAAGTGCTGCGTGTAGTTTCTGGCCAATCGATTCAAGAAGGACAGTGAATGGCTGGAGCAGGTCCAGMGAAGGGCAATAAAGCTGGCAGAGTTTAAAGGTAAGTTGGAAGAGGAGCAGCTGAAGGAGCTGAGGTTATTTAGCCTGGAGAAAAGGAGKCTAAAGGGGACTTTATAATTCTGTACAGCTACATGAAAGGGGGTTGTAGTGAGGTGGGAGTTGGCCTCTTCTCCYRAGCAGCAAGTGRCARGACAAGASGAAATKGCCTCAAGCAGTGCCAGGGGAGGTTCAGGTTGGATGTCWGGAAAAAATTCTTCACTGARAGGGCTGTTAAGCATAGGAACAGGCTGCCSAGGGAGTTAGTGGAGTCACTTTCCAGGAGGGTGTTCAAGAAATGGCTGGATGTAGCACTTAGTGTGATGATTTAGTTGACATGGTGATTTAGGTGACATTTGGTCAAAGGTTGGACAAGGGGGTCTTTTCTTTTTTTCCAGGGCCCACAGCATTGTGGAGTAAGTTGCTTGGTTGAATGGGAACAATGAGTTCTCAGCACCCTCAAAATGACATACCATTTACTGTATTTCAGTTTCATTTGGAAAAGCTCTCAGTGCTCCAAAAAAGATCTCCCAATGGACATTTCCGTTGGAKAATTCTGATGACTAATAAATGTAATATTTTATTGTTACCAGAAACATCCTAATTATGGCTGTCATCACTGTAAATAAACACATTCACATCCTACTGAACATTTTGATAAAGCCTTCCCTCCAAGCATGGGAAATAKTTTTTTAAGTAATTTGCTACAAAATGTGGCAACATGTGAAACTGTCCAGTCTAATTCCCTGATTCTYCTCCTTCTTAAAAAAATTAATTGCCAAATAAATTATTTCCCAATAACATAAAGTTTTCAGGGATTTCCATATTTCCTCTTTCTTGTGGGTACACCAGAATATTGCAAGGACTTGAGCAATTTGACTAATGAAGCTTTGAAAAGCAGACTTGTTTTTGGCCAATAGATTTTTGGGGATATATAAGGAATTTTGGATTTTCTTGGAGCCAATTTATTTCCATTAAGTTAATTTTAATCCTTATTTTATGCATATATATTTGATCATTGAGTAGTACACTAAGAAATCCCACTAATTTGTATTCCACCCTTTGTTTCACAACATATTTGTGGGAACCRCACTTCAAATATCACTAGGATGAAGCTCTGCTTTGGATATGAGAATTCATTGWCTCCAAAGCAGAAAGGAGCATCCAAGATTATTAAGCAGTATCTGTCTAAAAAATAAATACAGATTTTAGCTGGATGCCAAATAGGAAGCTAGTGCCCAGTTTGGGATGGAACTTTCTCATTGTTTTGCTTTATCTCTGGTCCACCTTGAAAAAGGAAAGATTTACCAGAAAGCCATTCTTTACACAGCTCTGTTAATAATGCTCATACATGCAGAATAGCAGATTCCAAACCCATTGAACCACCTTTTCTTTGTGAGAGTTAGCAGGAATCCATCAAGTATCTCCCAGCTGCACTTAACATCCAAATATCGTGTGAACTTTTGGGTCACATGTTACATTGCAAAATGCYGAATGAAACATAATTATAAATAAAATTGAACTTTTACTATTTCTTGTGATAGTTCAACTAGTGAAAATGGGTTTCTTAATATGAAAAAGATTTCACATACACAACAACCATTACCATCTTTATATTGATACCTGATAGGACATTATTACAGCTCTTTAGATCTGTCTTGCTCAGGGCAGGCTCTGTCACATTTTCACTCAGCTTGCTGTGTCGTATTTCCACTCAGCTTCACAGCAAGAGTGACATGTAAGGGATTTTCCCACCTTCAGCAAACCGTATAAAATCCAAGGCAAAAATCAGCCACTCCACACGTATAAGCATATTATATATCATTGCAGAAAATAGTAGTTAAGATGGTAAAGACAGGACAAAATGGCAGACTTTCAGTGGAGTCACAACACAGAAAGACACTGGTCTTTCCAAAAGCCATTTATTTGTACATAATGACAGGCCCTCTCAAAACCTAGATCCCTTACCTGTTTAAAATCTAGGTGAGCACTTGTGTTGTTATTGTTGCAAAACAAGGAARTCATCAAAGACCATAAAAATGCCACCAAAAAAATTTAGTACAGTTATTCTAGACTATTTAGACTATCAAATGGTTACTAATATCCTGGAAAAAGTGCTCATAATATCTTTCTTTAATGACGAAATGAAGGACCAAATAAAGACCATAATTTCATACTTCTTCAGTTGTAGCTGGTAAATAACACTTTGAAGGGAGAGGAAGCGAGTTGAAGTTGCTTTTCTTTTTTTTGCTCTTTTGTTTTGTTTGTTTTTTTTGGGACGGATTTTTTTCTTTCTTTTTTTTTTTTAATTATGGTGTATCTACCTTCTCGTAATACTTGTATATGTTATAGCTTCCAATAGAATACTATCATTAAGCAATATTTTAAAAGTTTTATGGTACTCTGCTTAAATAATGAGCAAGGAGAAAAGAAAGTGRCTCATGTAAAACTCACTTATTACTGTTATAAAAAAATATTACTACAATTTTGATGTCAGGAAAACTATATGGAACACTCAGCTATAGAGCTATCCTGCATGTAGACTGAGTCCATCAATACAGTAAGTTCAGCAAGCCAACAGMAACTTCCTAAGCAAGACATGATGATAACATTTCATGTAACTCCTCTTTGGCAATACTTAGACACTGCAACTAAATACCAAACAGGGTCACGTGAGCCAGCCAGTTACTGCAAGAAAGAAAATGTGATGAACTGTTTGTTTTGAACTATCAGTATAAACATATTGCAGAAATGAAACCCAAGCTTAAACAATGGGGAAAGTTATCCAGTATTAAAATAAACAGTTCTAGGAAAATCTCTAAAAATGTTTACCAAATCATCTTCTTCCTCGTAGTTTCTGTGCAAAGCATTTTGCCATGTCCCTGGTTTGTCAACCAACCCCAGTCACACTGATCATAGATATGCAAATTATAATGGGCAAAGCTGGGCCCTAATTGCCTATAATTGGCTCCACAAGCAAGGGCATTTTTATCTACAGTCAAGCTTGTAGTTCAACAAAGAAGCAATTTTGCATTACGAAAAAAACCCTACTTTTTTACAGAAAAGTACATTGTTTTTCTTCTAGAAATCTGATAGTTTGGATATKAAATAAAAATTTYAAATTAAAATTTAGGCAAGCYATGATTCTTACAAAATTTCACAGGAAGTATTTTTTAAATATCACAGGGGATAATTTGTGCTGAGAAAATAATTCACTTTGCCAACATTGGCTATGTAAATTTTTATTGAAAGYTATATATATTACTTGAAGTAATAAACATAATGCCTTTATGTAAGCCTGACTATTTCTAAAATTCTTAAGCATTATTTCTGATTATAAGTTTTCTAAAAAACCTGCAACTGTTAGTTATTCTTTAGTTTGTTCACAGCAGGTGCATTGCAAAATGCTGTCTAGTGTAGAAAATTTAGGGGGAAAAATAAATGCAGAGTATAAAAATGAGATGTGAGATACCTACATAATGTAGTCATTACAGTTGAGCATTATGCATGTTTTGAAAGGAAATGAGTTATGGCTGAGATGCTTTGTAGTGGCAACAGCAACAAAGCAAATTCAGTATTCAGAGATGCTATAAAAGAGCTGCATCAGCCTCATTTGTTCAGAGTGAGACATGGTCCTTCACACAGAGAAACAAGTCCTTTCATTCCARGGAAAACTGACACATGGGGATACATGCATAATCCCAGTTTTATGCTAACCCCTGGGAGCAGGGCATTGGGGGCTGGGAGGGAAAGGAGRAGGGGAATAGTTCTGCTCTCAGACAGTTTTACAATCATTGCAGAAGAAAACAGTCCTAATTTMAACCCCTTTCACTGGGCTTCCTACCTGTTTAATCACTTCCCTCCAAAGTGTGAGAGGACTAACCCTCAGACATTCACACTCCAGAGACTCATATTTCCTCCTGTTCAGTGAAACAGTGATCTTAGTTCAGTCTCTAGTGGACAAACACAGAATAAGTCTTAGAAGCATGATTCAGCAGGCAATTTCTTCAAGTAAAATCATATGTGTATAAAAACAGAAAACAACTTTCCTCTTTTTAGTTCTTGTCTCAGCCTGCCAAGACACAGTAAAATAATTTCTTTTCCTCTACATAAAACATCCACTTATTTCCAGCCCTATATTCCCCAAGGCAGATCAAGACATTAAAAAATGAGGGAAGTAGTCTAAAAGTTATATGGTTGGTTATATTTTCCACACAGAATCTTTTCTCTCTTGCTATGGCCAGATATGCAAGAGAAGAAATASTTTTTTTACCAAAAAGTCAGGAAATCCTCTCTAAAAGTTCTAGTAGAGTTAGGGAGGTGGGGGGCTGTATAAGCTTTTTAACATACTTATGTCTTATATACTGTCTGGATGAAACAAAACTTGTAAATGACATAGGTTAGCAGCAASTATGCTAATTTGAAGTTTAGCCCCACTAGTAGAGTCTTCATTAGAGTTTTAYTGATGTTGGTTCTTAGTATAAACTTGTGTTGCAGTTAAATCAAGTATCTCTCAAATGGGTACATACAGCAGTGCTCTTGTACCAGATTACATGACTAGTTGCATCACTCARTTGTGCAATTTTCTAAGTTTTTCCAGGTCAAAATGGCAGCATGTGAATGGGACTATCACAAATAGCTATACACAGACTGTTTATTTATTTTAACTGGTCAGCTACCCCAAAGCATTTTCTTTACCAAGGTATGGACAGCAAAGTACAGTGAGTAATCATCTAAGGTGACTGGGACTGCTCATATGAGTGAAATTATTCACATATTTAAACCTTTCAGACACAATCTTCATAAAAATATTTACTTCTGTTAAGTTACTGCAACACCTTTAAACCCATTTTCCCCTTTCTAGGAAAGAACGCACATATATAAACACAAATTGAAGCAGGCTGTTTCAAGACCAGTGTATTCAACATGGTTAAAAATGTTTGCTGTGAAGTTTTAGAAGTGTGAATGCCTATATATTTCCCTGTTTCTTTCCAACAATCAGCTGGGTAGAATAGTATTACAGGATCTGTTTGTGGAGGAACAATGATATTCTTWACCCAGTGCCCTTAAATGCTGATTTTTTTTAATACTGGCTTTTGCTGTCACAGTAGCAGGTATCCTGCATGACATCTGAGCTGAATCTGTGAACTATAAGTAGAGCTTATATGAACTCAGTAAGTTCTGTCAGTAGAGTCTCTGGAGGATTTTTGTGTTCTCCGACTCACACACATTCTTAGTTTCTTGAAAAAAAGCCTTAAGAAGTCCCATCTTTCAGTAAAGTGAAGAAAATTCAACTCCCAAAAGCAATGTCACTAGGAAGGGTGCACTCTGGCTAAAACATTTGTCTCCTACACAGCCAAGAACTTATCAACCCTTATTACTTCTGTTCTCATAGAAACTAATGAAAACTTTGAACAGCATAAACATCCCCCAAAAAAATCATTTAGTGAGAAACAAAAAAAAAGAAGCACTTACTTTTTGCAGCCACTGAGTGTAATTTTCCATCACATGTTCCAGATGTTGCAGTTTCTGGGAAGAGAAATCCTGTTCCACGTGCGGAGCATCTCTCTGCAGAGCATTTGTGTTGTACTGGTCTGTCGTGCTTTCACGACAGTTCCCGTCCTGTTCTGGCAGAATGAAAGTGTAGGTGCACTGCCCGTGCTGAACCCGGTTAAATCTTCTCCCACTGCCTTCTGGCCCCCGGCGCTGGTTAGTACAGCCTACAAGAGCGAGAATCACTGCCAGGAAAGCAAAGGAAAAGAAAACTGACATGTTATTGTTACTTTCCTTTCCTGCTTTAAGAAAAACTTTTTCTTCCTCCTYCTTTAAATTGGTTCTGAATTTCCCTTAAAGTCTTTGGAAAAAGGAGCAGAGCAGCACACTTTAACAATCAAGCTTGAATAAACTGGTTTTTTTTGTTTTTAATTTCACTGTGAGGATAGCTTCCTTAGTTAAAATTGGGAATATTTATTGCATAGTAGCTAAGATTTATTGTTTCCTCTCTGTTACAGTCCAGCATGTAGTCTGCTTTAGTCAGCTGCATATGCATATCCCAGTCTCTTTCCCCTACACTGTCTGCTGCAGAACTGCTATTTTCTCTCAGGCTTCAGTGAGTTTTATTAAGGTTGCACTTTCAAGCCAAGCTGGAAGCAAGCAGCCTTTCACAAGATGACTTGACAGGAATGCGTGTATGAGTGCGCCCCTATGCTGGGGATGGCTCAGCACAGAGGGATCATCTTACAAACGGGCTGGATGCATGACCTCAATCATGCATGTCTGCCCAGCCCCTGCTGCATGCAACTGCTGGGGGCTTTGGGCRAATTCACGTCACTTTAATAAGTCAGTCAGTCCACCTTAATACACTTCATATGTTCACACTGACCTATTAAAATGTAGATAAAGTGTAGAAGTTTGTTGTAATCCCTTTGTAAATATACAAAGCACTGAAATTAAAAATACTTTCAGTTCTGCTCTGCTCTGTATCTGTGAAAGAATTCTWGGTCGGGCGAATGACACTTACAGGAAAAAAAGTTAAGTTTAACCCTCACTAGGTTTGCCTAATTTTCTAAGACAGTTGTGTTTCTTTAACAGTTTTCAGAGAGCTGTTTTACATCATATACTGAAATTAAAGTTGGCACATAATAATTCCAAAAGGCAGGATTTCAGATATTCAGAAGGATAATAATTTTCTGTGTTTGGTATCTAAACTAAGGTAACTAATTAAAAACCAGTGAGAGATGGTGACTGTACTATTCCAGATTAACTTCTGTACTACTGCATAGTTACCTTATGCATAACACCAATTTGCAAGCCTGTATGGGCTATCCAGGCACCCCTTGTTACATGTGGAAACTTCCTCTGGGGCAACTTCCTCAGACTATCAAGACTGTGGCAACTTCTTAAGAAACTGTCTTAAATAATGTCTTTGGTATTTGCAAGAGACAAATAAAAATGCACAGATTATAAACAGGACCAACATATTCATGAAATTCAGAGGAATTTGGATCTGAGTTCCTGCACTAGTATTTGTTGTTGTTAAATAAATATCAGCCAAAATTAATGTGGAGCACTTTGTACAATATTTCCCATGAAAGTAAGTAGTCTTCTAAATAGCACCAAAAAAAAACATCCAGGAGACCCACTTTCACAAACAGTGAGTGCAAACAACTTCAGTGCTCATGTAATTGTGACATGGATCACAACTACGATGTTGTTCTAAAAGAACTGCCTGGAATATTTAGCCAGGCATCTGACCTGTTCCCATRAAAGCTATTCCACTCAAACTGCAAAACATCTTGCATCTGGAAAGAAACCAATATTTTATTTCAACCAATAAATAATATTCCCTACAATAAAATAGAAAAATTGAGAAATTCATATGTTGCTCCAAATTTTTTATATATCCAATATATAKAGAGAGAGRRAAAAGGGAAGAATACAAAGCCAAAAGCAGAAGCATCAATGGTACCCTTACTTTGAGCAAAATCAGAATATCCTTCTGAATATCCACTTCTGACCTCTTCAGGCCAATTTAGCACTTGTTTTCCTGCTTCTGAAAACCATCAYAGTTTGCTTTCTTCCTTGCATACAGGACTTCCCATAACTCACCACCACCACCAGAACTAATGCTGCTATGGTTTATTACACTGTCTTTGCAATTATTGTGAAATGTATTTCTAAGGTATTTGCTCATCTAAGATCAGAGATGAAAAGGGAAGGAAACTGTAGGATCAGAAACTGARCTGAAGGGTTAGCAAA
Organism: Alauda arvensis; assembly: GCA_902810485.1. Taxonomy (NCBI): domain Eukaryota; kingdom Metazoa; phylum Chordata; class Aves; order Passeriformes; family Alaudidae; genus Alauda; species Alauda arvensis. The sequence goes on along the minus strand of CADDXX010000744.1, from coordinate 36,736 downwards.
AAAGCAGCTATTCCCTCTGAGGCAAAGCAAAAATACCAGAGCACAAACAAGGCAACAATACAGGCTTTTCTTGTAAGTAAAAAAGAGTACTTTATGAAAGGGACTCAGAGCAGCTGAAAGAGGGATAGAAAAGGTGGGTGTACAAAGACTTCCTAGATTTTTAGTTGATATTTTCAAATATGAACACACATTTACACAAACGCCTCATTCATTTTCTGCAGAGCATTTAARCATCAGATTTATTCACATGCAAATGTGGAGAAGTGAGATTGCAAATTTACAATTGATGTTTTTCAGTTGAGGATTTCACAGAAGAGCTGGYTCACTTTGTTGCAGTTACGTGGCCCCTTCCTGCTGGTTTGAGGTGGCTTCTCYTTCCCCTTCTGTCCCCTTCTTCCTGAGGGATAACAGCCATCAAGACCTTCAAGAACCACCAGAGTTATCAGGCATCTTTTACATTTGCTAATTTGTCTCCAGCTTAGTTCCCCACCACAGCACCTGCCTCTCAGACCACCTGCCCCAGGCCCAGAAGGATGTATCAGGAGCAATGTGCAGTTGTCAGCTGTCACAGCAGGGAGAYGTGGCAGAGCCCTGCAGCAGCCAGAGCATCTCCTGCCAGCACACTGCACTAAGGCTTCCTTACTAAAGGGGATCCATTCCCCCACCCACACACTGWCCACATCTGAGTTGTTGAAGTGCCTCTGAGACATCTTGAGTGTCCAAACAYGTGGGGTCTCACACAGAGGCAAGGAAGGGATGGCAGGAGTCTGCTGGAAGCCCAGGAACCATTCTGGCACTCCTAGTCTGAAGATTTTCTAACCCACTGGGAGGCACAGAAAGGGACTTGTGAATTGTGATGGGATGCACTTAAATATTTTCAAGGGCTCCTTGAAATAGCAGCAGCTCTGTTGACTACACAGAAACTCAGCAAGCTTTGGGGTTGCTGTGGCTGACCCCAGAGTCTGAACAATTCACCAGGGTCCCTAACTAGAATCACAGACATTCCCAGTCCTGTAACACAGGGACCAGAAAGGTCAGCTTGCTGTTTCCCCAAACACACAGCAAGTCATCCTGTGATGATGATCCAAGCCATAAACACACTGGACTAACCAGGCCAGGTTCAGTTTACACTTGTCCCTGACACACTCATGGTTCCCTACATAMACGGGCAGAARTGCAACAACCAATACTGAWAAAAATATTTTTTCCAGATCTACAGRTTATTTAATTTAATTCCACATTGCAATTTTATAARGAATTCCTAGGAATTATCTAAGGACAACAGATTCAGAAATACGAAGAGTTTTCATTTTCCTATTCCTATTAAAGTGTTTTCTTTTTCTTTTCTAAAACCAACCAACCARCCAGCCAAACAAAACATCTTGCTCARGAGTTTCAGTGGTTTGATGTCTTATACCTGATTTGATAAATGTACAGCTCMTTATTCCAGTACCATGTGATCTATGTGACATGTCCCAAGAACTGAAAACTTCAGAGATGAGGAAAAAATTAGTTCTCACAGTTCAGTCAAAGTCACTGTGGGCATTTCTGCAGGATCTAACATGATATCCTACAGATAAAATCTAAATTATTTGCCCAGGATTGTACAGTTGCTCAACCAGAAACTGAGTAGGGAAGTGCTTAAAAGGTTCTTTATTTTCCTAAGACCACTTCCTCCATCACAATGATTACTTGAACTTTTCCTTGTGTATAACAGGGAAGGGATGGATCCAGAGGCTTCCCTCCTAGACCATGAAAAGTCTCAAATCTGTTGTTTATCTCATAGCTATGCAAAATACTGCAGCTCACTATAAAATCAATCCTACAAGGAAAAATAAATGGAAATTCAACATGCAGATAAAGGTTACATTCACATGATATTGGTTCCTACATATCTAAAATCAATGCAATTTTGTGGCTTTTACCAATACATATGCATGCTCAGAGTTCAATTATGAATTCTGGGAAATCAAAATCTATTTCTTTTTCTTTACATTTCTGCTGCAATATGTGTTATTGCKGCAGATGAGTTGCAATAAGGTTGCATCATGTCACACACAGTACTTGGAATTGCTCCAACTCAGCTTCCTTGGTGTGTGTGGGAAATCAGCGCAGAGTGGCTTCTGAGTATAGGTATCATGAACAAGATTTTCTCTCAGTAAACCAATAGGAGAACACAAAATATTTATTCTTAGTGTATCACATTCCAAAGAACCTCATCCTACATCTATAAATTCTAGCAAGTAAAATGGGATCTCACAGCCCTGACTGGACATGTGCTAATGCTTCTCCAGTTACTTCAGGGGAGATGGCCCCAGTTATTCATAGCATACAATACCTGTATGCTATGAATATGCTATCTTTCCTTGCTTTCCAAGAAACAATTCATCATCTCAGATAAATTTCTCCTCACCACTGAAGTTTGTATACTCACATGTGCATACTTAAGGCATGATCCCACATAATGCTGCTTGCCAGATTCATCCTTCAAAGGAACAGGTTAAGGGTGCTCAGTGAGGCTGCAGCCCAGCCCAGCTCTGACAGCATTTAATCTCACACCTGAGAACAAGCAAACAGCTGTGAGCATTAACAGAGTGGCAAAAAAGCAGCTTTTAGATGAAGATGGTGATTTACAGAAACATCTGAGCTATGGTTTATGCTGTACAACCTGTCTGAATTTTGTCTCACACAGAAGCTTTATTGGATTCTTTCCAATATGGTGGAAGATGAGAGAGGTAGATGTTTCCTAAAAACTCTTTTTCATKATGTGGTAAAATCAAGTTGTTCTTATATTCATAAGCAGTATTTGATCTTATGCATGTAGAGACAAAGCACATAGATTACTTCTGCTGAATTTGCTCTCATTCCCTGGAGACGGAGGGAATGTTACAAGCATCCTCTTGTTATCTGTTTTGGGTAGTTTTTGTGCCTTATTTTCAAAATTTCTGGATACTTGAGTTCTTTTTAAAGACCAGCCCCCGACACTATCAAAGAGGAGGATACAAAGTAATGGAACACAGTGGGTATGATGTTTCTGTTTCAAAATGATAAAAATACATGCCCTAATCAAAATGCCTGATGAAAAGACCAACAGTGATCTTCCCCTGTAAAGCCTAGACAAAACCAAAAAAACCTTCCTAGTTTTAAAAGAAAGATATTTTATATGCCTACAGGCATTTCAGCCCTATCATGTGAATGTGCCTTCTGTTGCAAATTAATTGAAAGAGCAGTTTGGTGGAAATCATTTATCAGCAGTGTTGTTTGGTTGAATGATTTACTTATTCTGTGAATTATCTCTGTGTCTTAATGCTCACCAGGGAGAATACAGGGGAAAAACAGCAATACATTGGTGTGTTACCTTCAGTTCCTGACTTAATTTAACATGTAGCCTCAAGTGCAGCGCTGCACGTGCATCTGTTCTTGAGGTCACAAGGCAGRAACCACAACAGTGTGATTTGCCTATGAAAGGAATAATTGCAGTCCCCCAGTCAAGTGTAAATGAAAAAGATTATTCCAAATACTGGCAAAAGTTGAACACTTAATAATAAAAAAACCATTTTGATTTCTTCAGATGCTATGAATTAGCAAATTAATATTTTTCCTTTGGAGTCTTAACTCAAATTCTTAAGATTACAGCCTTCTTCCCTAATGGAAACCAATATTCTGATTCAGGTGCTTAAAAAGCCTTGTTTCTGAGGAGAACTAGATATATAATTGTTAGAGACACCAGGCAAAAAAATGTTGGTTGCAAAATCTCTTACATTTTCCATAGAAGAAATAGGAGATCTACCCACCCTTCCTGAGCAGGATGCTCCTGTGAGCTCAGTCTTTCTGCCCTATCAGGAAGTTTTCCTCATAGGCCTCTCTGTGGCTCAGATCTTTTAACTCAGCAACTGCAGCAGAGAGAAAAATGATGCCACTGACTAGGATAGTCAGAGCATTTGGAGGTGAGCCCCAGATAKAAATCCTTCTACTGCCTGGTGTGGAGAGAGGCAGGAATCAGATTCTGGTCCTTTTGAGTTTGTATATTCATAGCAAAACATGAGTTCATGTTCTGATTTCTTCTGCTGATTGACACACATCAACCAGATTCCCTATTTAATGACTCCTTGAGCCACCAACTGCAAAAGTCAGTCTTTGCTGTTCTATGATATATTTAAAATCAAAATGTAAAACATTATCCTTCACATAGAAAAAGACATAAATCCAGGTCATTTCTCAGTATTTATGTTCTACAAGAATTTAACTATTTGGCTAGAGTACATCTAAAAAGAATATAGACCTACTACWTGAAACATAGATAGGTGTTTCTGATTAAGACTGATTTTCTTAAAATTTTTACCAAAAGTAGACTTAGATAAAATAATCCCCAGGAAATAAATTTTATTGGATTTAATGCTGTGGTAGAAGTTATGAAAATCAACTTTTTCTCTTGAGATTTTGTGGAGCTTTGATTAACTTCTTCATACTTTTTGAAAAAAGCCTGCAAATCAAAGGGACAAGAAAAAACTGGCCTGGAAGAGATGTAATGTATACACCAAGAGGCAGAGACAGAAAAGCTGCAGAGAATACAAATCTTCATTTTACAAGTTTCTGTGGAAAGCCTGGTATTATCACTTTCCTAGAACTATCATAACACATCTTCTGCACTCAGTCARAAAAAGGATGAAACTCATCCTTCAACAAGGCAATAGTTAATTATGTTGGTGAAATACCTGTCTTTTGGTTTAGCTGTCAACTGGGAAACCAAGTTTAAGAGTTTGGATTGCTATTCTTGTTTGAGTTYAACTTTAAAACAGGTGTTTTAGATGTCTGTTTAAAAGGGGAATGTGGTAAATTCAATAATGTCTAGAAAATATATTTCATTTTAAATGGGAAATTGAGTCCTAAGAGTRAGCATTCTCAATTTTGCACCTTTTTGGATTCTCACCCATGTTTTATTTTTCATGAATGGCAACATTATACTCCATGTGTTCTTTCAGTGTTCATCCAACTTAGCTTAGCTTTTTGGCCAGAGTTTGACTCTAACAGGAGCAGGAGATTCCAATAGTAATGATATTACCCAACGCAAGCAGCCCAGTTTTCCAGCATTCAGGATCACCTCACTGGTACTTGTTCTGGAGAGGATAAATAGGATGAAAGGAAGCAGAGAGCAGAACATGAACAATATAGATGTTTTTGACACGGACAATAGCAAGATTTATAGCATAGGCAACCAAGCATGGAAGAATTCCCAGCTCAGAGGAAGCACTTTAAATGCAGTAAATGGAACAAACCCAAAAACACTGACAACATTCTTCTAAAACCTGGTGAAAGACAACATAAAGTTGCATTTCAGTTGAAGCTATAGGAAATATAAGCTCACCATGACTATGTCAACTTATCACAGGTCTGACTAGCTCAGATTTTGCAAAAAATAGATCCTTAAAATCTTACTGTTTTCTCTGGGAGTCGGGATGTTGAGTTCTTTTCCTTCAGGACCACTAGATTATATATCTGTATTACTACATGCATTTTCAGGAATTAAGAATAATGGAATACTTTGATAGTAAGACTGCCATATTGGACTTCCATCTAGCTAGGTCCTTGCAGTCCCTAAAACAATGACAATCATTCAGTCTATTTATTCWCTCATTCACAGCRGCTAAGAAATAGGTACTGGGTAACRGATATAGTAGAGAAAAAGGCAGGAATAAGCCACCAGGAATATGAAGTATAAGAGGTAAATAAACAGCAGTGCAACCATGGAAAGGGAGAGGCACAGAGAGACAGTCTGGAATTAGGAATTGYAAGTATTTCTTATTTAAGAAGGTGATTTATAAATAAAATATCTCTTATATTTTATAGTGTACTTTTCTCCCCACACCTATTATTTATTTTTGCAAACAGCTTCTGGTTTCACATTCCATATGTGTATACAAGGCAGAGACTTGGCTTTCTCTGTGACATTCTGGCAGCATCCCCAYAATACTAAAATTCATCATTAACTAACTAGAAACCTCAATCAACTGGTCAAAATTATTTTAGGAGACCAATCAGCTTCTTCCCAACTGTACATGTCATTTTTAATTAGGAAACAAGAAGCCAGACAAGACAAATAAATAGCAGTGAKGCAAGAGGCTAGCTATGGTTTGTGAGCACCAGCGAGGCACACCAGCTGCACTGCACTAAATARCCTCACTGCACCCACGTGTCACACGTCCTGGATGAAACACAGGACTCACTCATCCTATACTTAGACAGCAAGCTGTCATAATTTKATGTGGGAGAAACATTTATCAGAAATTGGCTCTGATTAATTGGCCTGCCAGACTCAAGTCATTAATAGAAGTCAGAGACAGTATTTTTGAACAGACTTGGAAAACAGAKATAGGAATCCATGTCCTGGGGACCAGGGTATTCCGAGTACCAAGGCACAGGCTTTGTACTGCATATCTCTAACCAGCCCCGTGGTGCAGATGTCCCCATGTCACATTGCAGTCACAGGGACAGAGTGCTGCCTTCCCTTGGAGATTCTCTCTAGCCCTTTTGTACAACCTGCTCTGGCACACATGCCCAATGTTGGGTGTAGCACTCACTCAACAGAATGTTGTAGGATTGTTGTTCCCTGCAGAAAGCAGGCAGAGCCACACTTTTTAAGATTGGCACTATAGCAGGTGGTCAGAATATAGGCCCCATGCTTCTATTCACACTGAAATTCTCAAAATGCCCAATCATTATAGCTGTAAAAATGGAGATAATGGAACTAAAAATATATTTTGCTTCATCTGATGCCACCATGTAAATGTTGTAGCAACTGTATTGAATAAAAACATTAAAAAAAGTATTATGAGATTTGCATCTAGTTCTTCAGCYACTTCTGTGAACACAGTACAGTGTAGCACCTGTGACAGCCCAGCAGTATTTCTTCTGCTGCTGTATCCCTTGGAAAACCAGCTCTGAAAAATGAGCACCAGAGCCTGGACTGTGTCCTCAGGAACATGCATGCTTAGGCACCAGGTCACTGGAGCACAGTAGCCTGGTGTTTCATTGCAGCTCACATTATATGAACAGCACACAAACTGGTTTGAGGTACAATATTTAAAAATGAACTTTTTTTCCCTGTGTGCAGCACTTACTGTAMATTTCAAATACATTAACCCAGGGCACTTAAATGACCCAATGCYTCCAACAGCATGTAACTCAAAGATGAACTCTTAATTCACTTTGGTCATCATAAACCCATCAGCACACTACTAGACATTTAACTTCTGTATGCCAATAAAAATGTTGTTTAAACTGTTAACTGCCTGTTTAAAGCAGTAATTAATCCCCAAGATCAACACCTTCGAAATTACTGCCACAGGGCATAGATAAATATTAACCTTGGCTCTTAGGGAGTGTTGGGCTCATGACCTGGAAAGGGATCACTCTTGATAGTTTAGGGTTTTCTCTCCTGATTTGCTATTGAGATGTTGTATAATTCTTAGAAGAAAAAAAAAAAAGTCAAAATAACTGTTCTATTTTTAGCATCCTTGATGTAACCTTCTTACTCAGAATGTGGAGTTTCCAACTGCAACTTTCTTTGCATATTTCCTGTGAAATAATTACAYACCATCCTTTGGATTAGGTAAAAATAATCTTGGTGAAGAGATGAAGACTGGGTGGGACGTGACTTGAGGAAACTCACATTTTTCCTTCTAAAAGGATGACCGGTTTGGAGACTGTGCTCAGCAGATGCCCACTGAACATTCATCACACTCATATGACCAGGTAGGTCCCAGAGCAAGAGCCAGRTTTGTGGCACTGAGTTAATTTGAGCTGCAACTGCTGGAACAAGTGAGCAGGGGGCAGAGAAGAAACACAGTAAGCAGGAGAGTAGATAGGTCTGTATCCAAGTATTATTGTTGGTAAAGTACTTTACATTCCTCGTATAAAAAGTAAAAAAAAAAAAATCAGGTGTTTATATAACATCATGCATTCAGTCATTTCAGTAATTTATACAGCAATGTTATTGTACTTTATAAAAAATACCATCTGGCCAATAATATTTTTGTATAGAGAATTGTTATTTTAAAACAAGTGGCTAAATGAGGACAAATTTAACCATCAAAATTCTAAGTCCAGCTTTGAAGAKGTAAGCCAGATCCAAGCAAGCCAGGCTCTGTAGAACATTTTTGCGTGATACAATCTCACTCTTTAGATTCAGAAGTTTATTAAAGAAATATCCTGTACACAGACTTTTCATCTGCCCTAGCTGCACACACATGCAAGTCTGAAGTGCCATGAACTCAGGTTCCCTTTTTTCCCCACCTGACATGGCACTATAAAAGTGGCTGGGACTAGGACCACTAATAAGGGATGAAGTGCAGAGTGCAGTGACATCTGATATRGCTCTGCCTACTCCACCCTTAATTCATCTGCTTCTGCAAGTTCTCTATTGCTCATTTGGTATTTTTAAATATTTTTTTATTAATATGGAACCATCATTCTGAATGCTGCCACTGGCAATAAGCAAGTATAAACTCACCATTCCTAAAATATACTTTAAAGTCGTTGGACAGGCAAAGCAAGGCATCTGAAGGCACCCCTCTGGAGGCAGGGTGGCTTTCAGGCTTTGTCTAATACAGTAGAAGCAGACAGAAAGGTCTATAGGAATCGAGGAATTCTGGGGAAGTTGTAATGTCATTATTATGTTGCCATCATTCTGTTTTTCTTGGTTTTTTGAAAGAAATGTCAAATATCATTTATGTTCTGCTGGGGCCTGTCAATGTGTGAGGTATAAGCATTAGGAGGTACCACTTTTCACTTTTTCTATCCTGTGCTGTTCATGAGAGGAAGAAAACCCATATCACTCTTCCAAAATTTCTGWAGCAGGCATTATCAACAATTTCTATTTTAAAGTTGTTTTGTGCTTTCCATTTTTGTGCTACCTATGACAGGCGAGATTTTCTATTTTCAACAGCATAAGAAAGGTCCTGAAGATTTGAACGGGAACATAAGCAAATATAACTCAGARCAGAAGTGATTTTAAATACTCTAAAGTAAGGCAATTTCTCAAKTAATAAAATACAACATAATAGTTACTATTTTCATTAAATTGCTACTTAAGATTATCCCATTCTCTCTGTTTTCTGCAACACTTGCAAAGTTTAAACTTCTTTTCCTCAGCCTTTGTCAGTGTATTCTTCTGTATCCTTCTGCCATAGCATTTACCAGAATTAGGTCCTRCGACCTTGTCATTCCTAAAAGTGCAGGACCTCAGAACAAAAGGGGGATCTAAAGCCTGAAGAAGCACAGGAATATTTACTTATAGACTCTTAAAAGAAAAATAAATTCTTCCTCTAATACTTTTTATCATGGTTTTTCAATCAGTACATGATTGAACATTTAGCTGAGAATGTCATGCAAAGAGGAARTGTTCATGGTTGCATCAGAGATTAGACAAAACAAAGAATATTTGAACTCAGCAGACAGATCAAAACTGATGGGAAGACTTCAGCTACACTGTGAAGTCTTCTTTATTGACATGATGTAAAAGACTCAGTTCAGACTGTGATCCATATAATTTACAGAAAAACTACCATATGGTATGCAGAGAGCTATCAGTCTGCTCCGAGTCCCTTTTCAGTCAAACCATAGTGATGGAAGGTGCCTGAGCWGCAAGTTTGAAGCTGTCTGTACTAAATGGTTTAAAATGCCTTGGCAACACASGCTGYTGCAAATAATTGGATCTTCCTCTRCACACTGACTAAATTTCAYRACAAGTTCAAGATCTTGGCCCATGTGTTTAATGTGTTGTATGGACATCAAGATATCTAATGATCTACTAAAGATCATGGGTGATAAACATCTTCAAGTRTAAGTGAACTCAAAACAAAAAGACCATCTTTTCAGAGAAAGAAGCTGGTTGCTTGTGTTTAGATGGAAAGTACCTTAAAAGTTTCTAATTCCAGATGGAATACACATTTCTCTACAAAATATTTAAGCAATATAAATACATGCATGGCCTTTCTCTTTGTTTTTTTTTTTGTTTGTTTTTTGTTTTTTGTTTTTGTTTTGTTTTGTTTTGTTTTGTTTTGTTTTGTTTTGTTTTGTTTTGTTTTGTTTTATTTACATGGGGTTGTGGGGTTTTTGTTTATTTGTTTGGGGCAGTTTCTTGTTTGTTATGCCTTAAAACCTACTTATTTGTCAAAAGCCCTGTGCAAATACTACTTTTTATGTCACAAAGGCAGGAGACAGGTATTGCAATTCCCCAGTCTAAACAACACTCTGATGATGTGGAACATGCCATAAGAAATGAGAAAGAAATAACCAAGGGAAAGGAAATATAACTGGGCTGTGATTTTGTGATAGGTTCTGTTATATTCAGTTAATGTGTTTTCATATACATAAATATTTCCTCAGATGAGAGAAAAATGGAAGTGTTATATGAAATTGGAGGTCAGGAAGCTACTGGGAAGTTGGGGTGAGATTCATGTCTAATCTCCCMTGGTGGGAGACTTCTACTGGTGGGGATTTATAACAGGGGAAGAGAGTTTTTGAAAGTATGTTGCCTGTGCTTATCAGCATCTCTATATGCAGATGAATCTTATAGAAAAGTAGTTCTCATTAATGTTAAATCACTACCAYCCTTCCTTTTTCAAAAGGGTAAAAGAAAACTGAAGTGAAAATATAATGCTTGTGGTAGTTTAGCCTAGAAAAAAAAGTGTCCTTTGTTGTACAAGTGTCTACCTTAATTTTTTTCTAAGCAATAAACATAGAAGTTTTGAGCTAAATTGATTGTGATGGGAAAATCATTAATAGAATCCAAATAGAAAGAGAAATCCAATAACAGAAAGCTGCAGTCCATTGTTTATCTCTTCAGCTTTATGCTACTGCTCTATATTTAGGGACTGCTCTGATTTAATGAGTGATTTTGCTGTGCYACTAACCAAAGGAAAGGACAAAGATCACTCATGATGGGACCTCTTACACAGATTYTACTACTAGTAAAAAACATCATTAWGTAGTTAAAACAAGAYAAAARTAAGTAAGCTGCATTTAAGTAGATGAAAAATTGARCAAGGTACTCATAGACTATTTTTTATATTCATGTAAGATCTAAGTGATGCTGTGGAGGCATGTTTATAATTTTACTCTTGAAAAAAAAAAACAACCTTAAATTTTAATCCCCTCTAGAATATCCATCCTTGTAGGAGTGGCTACTCCAAAAAACATTAGTTTCAGTTCCCATGCACTTATCTRTACTTTTGGAATATGTTTCAAACCAAAGGAAGTCCCAGTCACTGCGGCAAAGCAAGGTCTAGAAGTTGGTTTGATCCCTACAGCACTGTCACTTGTACGTTTTTGCTGTACATTTGAATCATAGAATAGTTTAGGTTGGGAAAAACTACTAGGAACGCAGAGTTATCCTCTTACTGTCAAGCCCACCACTAAACCACTGAGTCCCTGAGTGCCCTGTCCACCCATCTTTGGTACACATCCAGGGATGGTAACTTAGCCAGTTCCCGGGGCTGCCTGTCTAAAGCCCGACAGTGCTTTCAGCTTTCAGAGGAAAGTCTACCTAACATCCAATCTAAAGCATCACTGGTGCAACAGGAAACATTTCCTCTCATCCTATTTCTTGTTGCCTGGGAGAAGAAACCGAGCCCCACCTCTCTACAGGCTCCTTTCAGGTAGTTGCAGAGAGCAATAAGATCCCCTCTGAATCTGCTTTTCTCCAGACTAAACACCCCCAGCTCCCTCAGCCCTCCCCACGAGACCTGAAATAGATGTTTGAAATTCCTGCTATACCCTTATACAAGAAGGTGGGGATGTTTGTGGGTTTATTGAAAGACATTAGGACAATGACAGAGCGGTTCTTTCCCACTCTCAGTGGGCAGCTCCTAGGGCTGGTGAGG
>CADDXX010000744.1:8932-24437 GCA_902810485.1 Alauda arvensis | reverse complement strand
CTAAGCACATCCACCGCCTGCAAATGCAGCTGCAACGGCAAGAGAGAGSACGGGGCGCAGGCACGGGGCGAGGAGGCAGAGGTCCCGTCCCGTGCTTARCCCTTCCTGCTGTAAATGCAGTAAGTGTGCCCTAGGGTCCACGAGGCCAATTCCTGACTAGCTGCAAGTGTCACYAGCAGATCACTAGTAAAAATATATCCTTTAAATGGCCTGCAGAGTGCATARGATATTAATCCCTTCTTTTGCTGCATGCTTTCTCTCATTTTGTCTCATTTTCTAAATAAAGTTAAAAAGAGGAACAGAGATTTATATTCAGATTGCCCCTGTTGGCTTGCAGCTCATTGAAGTTTTCTACCTATAATTGCCAACGAAGAGATTCTGCTGATTGAAGCAGTTACATTGGAACAAGATGCCCAGAGAAGCTGTAGATGCTCCAACCCTGAAATTGTTCATTATCAGTCTGGATGGGGCTTTGAGCAACCTCGTCTAGTGGAAGGTGTCATTGACCATGGAAGACAGATTGGAAGAATTTTAAGGCCTCTTCTTCTCAACACAGTCCGTGATTCTGTAAAATTCTGTAAAAGTAAAGTTTCCTACTTCAATTATTTTCACACTACTAAATACTTCAATATCAAAAGTATTTCAACTATTGTTCCCTCCAAAATATTCAAAGCAGAAAATTTTCTAAAAGTCCAAATTAATCATTATACCACAATGTGATTTCATGATTAGAGGCTGTCTTAACAGACATATTCATCATAAATGAAGAAAAAAAAAAAAAACCTAAGCCTCTCACTCAGTCCRGGCAATGTCATATTTCTGGCATTAGCAAAGGCTTTTGTGTTAAAAATGCCCTGTACCAATGATAAATCAGCTTCACAGCAGGGGGTAAATCTTGGAGTCATTAAAGTTAATGAAACTTTTTCCATGGAACTRGGATTTTGCCTAAAAATATTTATGCTACTTTTTCAGTAACTCTATGACTGTACAATCTTAGAACACACTGTGCTGCAGCCTTGGTAAAAGGATCTGGGCTTGAACCCATGCCTCGATCCCTTATCAGACTAATTCTACTTGTTTCAGTCAGCTGTAAACAATTGATACCATCACTGGAAAGTGCAAGAAATCTGTTATAAATAATATTATCTGTCCTTGGAGAAATGTCATTCTCCCCTTTACACATAACGCTGACCTACATGTAACCTTAAACTCCGTGTAGCGACATTAGCATTTCAGAGCGCTCAGAACTCAGAGCCCATRCTGCTGTGTGTGGTGGGACTAACACATGCAGTCCTCTCCTTCCTAAAGAAAGAGAGGTCTCAAGCTCCAGTTCTGCAGCACCASACACCCACACAGGTCACCAGCGAGGGTACACGGGGATGTTTGCAAACAAGAACTGGCCCAAATGGACAGATTGCTTCAGACTGGCTGAAAGTAGTTGGGCAACAGCAGAGAACTCTCAATGTCCTTACAGTTTAACAATGGCARCATTCATGCACACTTGCACAGGATTCTGCTGTGGCTTCTYTATTCTTGTAACTTTCATAAAGATTCAAAAATCTTTTAACTGTGATGGTTTATATTTCCTATCAGGTRCAAAATGAAACAAAACTGAGAGCAAAAGGAGAAACAGGGTAAATTATATTTAGMTATATATGACCTGGTAGCTTCAGCACTAACTGAAATGATCAAGTAAACAATGGTGCTGGTGCCAGTGTAAATTTGTACCAACAAAAGCTTCACAAATACAAGTGAGAGCGGAAGTGTGTGTCTGAAGGGTAAGAATCAGTCTGTGCCAGTATGATTTGCTATGCAAAGCATGCTAAGCACCAAAATAGCTGTTTCTTAATAATGTAGGGAGCCACATGCAAGGTGCACTTGTATGGTAAGTGATTTCAAATCTTTCATAGTAATTTGGAAGAGAAAGTGAACAACAATTTGCTTGTATGAAGCACTCATAAGGAAGAATGAAGCTGTACTTCTACAGTGTAGCCTAAAGCTCTTCTGACACTTAATTCTGCACATTTATCATACAACCATAGAATATGTTGACCCTCCTGCCATTCATTTCCATGAGTTCTGTCCATGGTCTCAAGACTAAAGAGATTGTTACCTGCCCTCCTCTTCCCCTCATGAGGAAGATGTAGACTGCAATGAGGTCTCCCCTCAGTCTCTCTCTTCTCTTCTGTTCTCTTGAACAGACCAAGTGATCTCAGCTCCTCCTCATACAGCTTCCCTTCAAAGCTCTTCATCATCTTTTTTGCCCTCCTTTGGATGCTCCCTARTAGTTTAATGTCTTTCTTACATTGTAGTGCCCAAAACTGCACAGAGGWTGCAAGATGAGACCACCCCAGGGCACTTACCCAATTGATATGGTCAACGTATAGAGTTTAAAAAGCAGAACTAGAAAATAATCATAATTTAAATGTCTGTTTATTTCTTGATGTCTAAAATAGCACAGTCCCCCATATGTGACAAACATGAGCGAATCTGCTTTTTAGAAGTTCAAGAAACAATGGAAGATATTAAAAAAGCCCCAAACCGTAACTATGAAACAGAGAAAGAAAAAGTGCAAAGGAGACAGCAAATTATTTATAAAATTTTGATTCGATTCCACCTAATTTTTATAAGATTTCTTGAATCCTCAATACTGTCTTGTCTAAATTATGCCAAATAGATCTATTCTATATGACAATGYAAGAATAGGTTCCTTCATGCTCGTTGTGTGTAGGACACAGCTGTCACATCAAAAKAAATTATATAGTGGTTTTAAAATGTATCTTCTTCTCATTAAATGTAAGCCTTGAAAATCACAAATATATATATTCACTACTTTCACTATGCATTAATCTTAATATTTATATTTTATGAAGGCCAGAGTACATTATATATGTTGTTTAACATATTAGCAAACAACTTTTGGCATACCAACATACTTAAAACATTGGTCTTTAATTATGCTGACTGAAAAATATTTACAGGAATCCAGAATTTTGAGTACCTAACTTTTCTATAAAACTGGGTTTTACAAAAAAAGAAGGAAAGATGATACAAAATGCTTAAATATTTAAATTTTAAATTTCCAATTTTCATGTTTTCCTTACAACACTTACAATGTTTGCATGCAACACTGGCAGAAGACCACAAACAGACTTCTGTGAAATAGCTCTAYTAATATATAGAGTAGTCCTGAGAAACAACTTGAAAAAAACAAAAAAAAAAAATCAGTCATAATTCCACTTTCATTTTCACCCTTATGTTAAAGTCAGGGATAATTTTTAAAACGAATTATTGAATTACTAAAGAAAAAGCTTTGGTTATTTGCATGTCACTATAGTTACTTTGYTTCATGGTTTCGTTATTGGGGAGGTAGAACTGATCACCTGGATCATTACAGAATTTTTTTTATTTGAAAGAAGAGAGGCAAGTACCATATGTATTTTTTAAAACATCTAAAACCAAACATCAAAACTGTCTGTCTAATGACATACTTTCAAACACATTTGGCGTGAGAGGTAACCAGTACACAGTCTGGTTATATATATGTATGTGTGYCTCTATCTGTCATTWGTGCAAACATAAATATATTCAAAAATATACAGACACATATGCAAACATGCATATCTAAATAAAATAGGGTATGATATATAATGGTATTTTTAATATATAGTTACATAYCTATATACAGTGGGGGTATAAATATAAATGCTTTGGCTTTGCATCTCTGTTGGCATCTCTGTGGCTTTTCATAGCCTGTTGCTGGTGATTTCTGTAGCTGCTTATTGAACACCTCTCTCAGGAGGCAGGGGACAGTTTCACACGCATTTCAAAAGCTGCCTTCAGTGAAGATCAAATCTCAAGTGGAGCAGCAGAGCCCTTGTGCCCACCTGACCCCTCAGCTTGCCTGGTAACACCTGTAGGTTGTGCACCCTGAATAAGCCAGCACCCAGTTTAGAGAGTGCAATTTTTTCATTTTGGAACAATCTGCAAATGCTGKTTTTCTTGTTTGCAGTTCCATTAGAAGCCAGCACTTCAGCTTTCTCTTGTTTTCTGTYCTTATTGAAGCTCTTGGTAAAAGAAGGATATTCCTGGTGTTGGAATTCCWGAAGTAATATTTAATACAYTGAGGGCAGAAACTTTTTTTTTCACAKAAAGAGAAAATTATTTTAGTATTTTAATTTGTTTAGTTATAAATACATTGTATACATAGTCAATGAAGATATATATTTTCAGACATCTAGCTTTCCATTGCTAACAAGTGCAGTTACAATGACATCTTAATATATAATATCAAAGACCTATACCATTATCTCAAATATTTATATTAAAAAYTGAACTTTTACATACAATCAACAATACATTATTTTAGTGAATAGTRCAGTGTATGACAAATAGATTTTCCAATAATATTATAGTATGATGTATGCATATTACATTTTTAAATAACACAAKAAGTGCTMAATGCTTATTAGATTAGTTATAKATATGAAAATAAATACATAARTTGATGTGTGAATTAGTTTTAAGGACTGATATGTAGCAGTTTGAAAGTCTTCCTTAAAGAGATAATTCTGTAAAATTTTGAGTGACTGAATTGTTTGAGAGAGTTACAGTCTGCCCACAAATACTTAGGAGTTTAAGGGAGGCTATAATTGTTAGCTAAGATATCTGCTGCAAATTGGTTAAGCATCCAGTGATTAAAAGCTCTTTGAGGTCTACATGTAAGTGCTCAGTGTGAGTATTGCTCTTCTGAGTTACAGAGCCTTGGTATACTTGTGATAACCCCTTACCAGGGAGATTTTCKCTTTACTAACCCTGAGGTCGATTAATTGAAAACTTTCAAGGCCTGACATATAGTTTAGAAATRTACCAGACCTCAGCCTAATGTCTCACTGAAAACATTTACTTGTGACACATTATTATGATCTTCTGGCCATTCTATGATTATAGCAGCAATAAGGACCCTGTGACTTYTCTGCCAGAGCCTCAAGAAAGTAAATAATCAGGAGGCTTTTTCTTCGTGTTTCTTCAATGTTACTTATTAGAMGAAAATAATAAACAAGGAGAACTATTTAGAATAGATAACATATATATTTTCAGAAACAAACTTTGCTATTACTGTGCAGCTAATGTGAGACAYAAGCATTAGCAGTAACTGGAACAGGACACAATAGCTACATGCARTTTCTCTCTCCACACCATTAAGTTCTTAAAGGCTTTTGGTCTTGAAACAAAGACATGAAAAATTTGAAGCAAAAAACACACAAGTTTATTCTTTAAATTGTGCATGGGAAGACAGATTTTCAATGTCCTTCTCAAACCAGGTGCTGCTCCAGGACTTCAGAAAGGAGGATTTGGGGGGCTGTACTGAATAATTTTTTCTGTGCAGCAGTTCCAGACAGGAATGATGTTTTAAGGACTAGAAGTACTACATCAGGACAAATAAAAATAGTTCCCACATTCTGGATATCACAAGCAAACTAAAATCAAGTGTAGATTTACCAGGATGGGGAGCCTGCCCTTCAAATTCTGGTAAAGTAGAAAAGATAMTCATAAAAATTATCTGCTGTTAATATATTTACTTCTGCTAAATAAGTAACATAAAGGGACAAAGACCCTACTGTGTGATAATTATCCAAGTGCACGTTATGCCTCTATCTGCATGCTTTCATGTTCTCATTCCCAGTCACTCTCAGGAGGTTGCTCACACTGAGACAAACCATCCTGAATCAGTTCTCTCATGTACACAGTCAAAGACATTTGGGAAATTGCTATTCCCCATCACAGCCACACACAAATCCTATCTAACCCTTCAKTTAGCCTCAACCACAGGAAAAGAGCAGCTATCCTATATGAGAGAAGAGCACAATTGCCCATGCCTGTCCTGCAGCTTTCTCCAGCTTCTGAGGTTATCATCAGAGGGACCCGGAGCAGAGGAGTGGGAGAACCAGCACAGCAACGCCATAGCATGACCTCTCTCTAATCCTTTAATGGATACATTTTCCTCTGGTCCAATTACAAATTGAATTCTTTCCAGTTGTTTTTTTCCCTATGAATGTGGTTCACAAACTCCCCTAGCGGGGATAAGTTCCCTATCATAAGGCTGAAGTTTACCACCTTACCCTCTGCTGCCTGTGGCTCTCCTTTCAGTGCTAATGTTACAGTTTCTGGCATAATACTGTCCTGCACAACTATATCCAACTTTAAATTTAGCTTTCCCTGTGCTTTCAGACTGACAGCCCATTCATCTTACCCTTTAAAATTTCTGTTTTTTCACAATAAAATTAATGTGGAGTGCAACATCTTCAGCATTCTTGTAATGCAAATTTACAGCCACCCTCCTCTGACTACAGCAGCTGAAAACAATCAAGTGCATGAGAACAAAGCATTTTTTACAGAAAACCCTTTTGTGTCTAACATGCCTGCAATATTGTTTTTGTCCACAGAATAAAGCAGTGTTTTCTTCAATCATAGCATTTGTACAATTTTTTGGACCCTTAATTTGAATGAATCCTTAGTATAAGCTGAAGACCTTGTTTTCCTTAGATAATTTATTGAGCATCAGTCAGTAAGTACTTAAAAGCATGGGAGCTAATAAATACTTAATAAACAGTTAATAATGAAGTTAATAAATAGCTTCAATCAGTGTCAGAATTTTAGYTGATGACCAATACCACACAGAGATTTCAAGTATAAAATGTAACACCTTATATCAACCAGTCTTTGATATYTCCTTCTTTAGCCCTCCTAGGGTCTTCTTAAATTCAGTTCTTTACTGATAGAGTCAGTCYCTTGGATCTTCCTGCTGTCTTTCTAAAGAACTTCAAGAAAACAGAAAAATCACTGCAGTCTGACTTCAGATTATTCCAGAAATCCTGGGGAGYTTTTCCAGCAGCCTTCCTGTGTTCTATCACAAAATGTGTTAATCTTCCAGGGTTGCTTCTGTGAGCAAATGCCAACTATTAAAAAAGAAGAAAAATAAAATAATTTTAAAAAATTATAGCTGAATTTGGCGTGAACCAACTGCTTACAGGTGCACATGGATAACTCTCCATCTTCTGTAAGCTACGTGAGGATGACTGTGTACACTTTAGAGTGCTGCACAGTGTTCCTCCCTACAGGCAACTCTAGATGAGAACTCAAAGTCACTGTAACAACTTTTCCGTTTCTATGTGCCTACAGTAGAGGGAGAATGAAAAACCACTTGTAAGGCAAGGTGTGCTCTCAGAACCTGACAAGGCTGACTGAGGCCACAGGCCAACCCCAGCCTCTTTTCCCCACCCAAACACTGTTCAGGAAAAATACAGCTGCACCTGAAGATTTGAAAATGTCTGATTCTTAGCATTCTTGACTGCAGCTATCACATATAATACTAAAAGTGCTATTTTACAAGTTTAGAACTCTAGTAGAATCAGAAAACCATGTGGGGATATTTAAAATTATTACTTTATGTATTTTGCATTGTGATAATGCAAAAATGTTTCARTCCTGTTCAAACTGTTCTGACATGCAGTGTAGGAGCCACATACACAGRGTAGACCTTTCCTAATGGAAAACCTTTTTCTYCAACAGATGTATGGCTTTCATTTCTACATGGCCCTGGGAAATTTGTTAAGTACATAACACAAGTATTTTCTAAACTCTGATACTAAGTACCATTTATAACTGTYTGTCTCTGGAGTAGGGTCACTAATGGCATTCTCCAGCCCTCTACATTACCAGTGCMGAGTCAGATGTGATGGGGTCTAGGCAAGGGGATCCAAAAGGGGCTAGTTACAATTCTGTCATAGTGCCAGATGTAAATATAAATCTCTATAATTATAAGTGTTTGAAATACAGATGGATCAAATGGCTTTATGGTAATTTAAAGCTTAGAAATTGAAACTGTTTAAAAATTTGTGTATTATCTATGGCCTTGTGCCTTCATTTCTTTTAGGAAAGTCAAAGGAAGAAAGAATTAATTTCCTGGTGGAAAAGTAGCTATTATGAAGTCTTTAGAATGAAATAATTTTTCAATTATTTTGCAAAATCAGGAAAATACACTAGCTAGCAATATTTCTGTGAAAACATATATTTTCAAATGTTTAAATAGCATCTATCTGATTATATATGCATATATAACAAGTATGTCCCTTCTCTCCTGAAGGGATACATGGAGTTTGGATTGTGCTAGAGGAGATATCTATAATTTCAGGTAAATTCAACTATAGAGGGAAATTATATATAATGAACCATGGGTTTGTGTAAAAATTGGAATTATGAATGTATAAATGTACAACTGTGCATGTCTATATCTGCCATAATATTAGCAGTTATATACCACCTGAATTCTGAAGACAAAAGGCCTTTACTTCCCTGTATGACCTCACTGTAGGGATAGAACTCAAATGAAGTCAGTGTATGCTTAAAATTAATGTAYTGGCTTGTCAGGTTGCAAAATATTAATATTAATATTATCATTGGTTATTCTATGCTAATACATTCTGATTTAGGTAATAACTTTTTCTTTCAAGAGTGTGTTTGTGAGTGTTGTTTTTGCATTAATAAACACCAAGCAAGTTGGGGATCAAATAATAATCACAGGTTCATTAGAAGATAAGTGCTTCTCAAAAATCAGTAAATTATACTGGTTTTAAATAATATCATACATAGATTTGCAGCTCACCTACATTGTTCCATAACAGCTCAGTACTGAGATAATGCAAAGTCTACCTCCAGCTTTTGTCCTAAGGAATACTTCCCAAAACCTTCCCCATGTAACTTGAACAACAAGGGCATTCAGAGATGAGGGCACTTCGTAAGTTATACAAAAAGTGGTGGCTCTCATTCAGCCCTGGACATTGCTGGAGTTTTTTCCCAGTCTTTCTCACACCTCAATGCTGACAAAAATATTGTTTTTTTCTGAAGGCATCACACAGCTCAAGTCTATTTCACCCAGTTTTAACTTCTCTGTACATCCACAGGTACTTTAAGCCACAAACATTAGTTAGTTATGTTATTATAAGGTTTTTTATGCGTGTTTATCTGTCAGGAAGCTGCTGGGTGTTGACTTGACAGGTGGATAGAGGACATCTCAGCCTCTCCAACAGTTGTGGGTGATGATCAGCTCTTCCCTCCTGTCCTCCGAGTACACCCACTCGAGATTTTAAATTATTTGGCAGCAGCAAGCAGGCACTGTCAGTCTCCCAGGTCTTAACTATGGTCATCTGCAAGTCAGTGCAGCACAGCAAACTTGCCCTGCCTGCTGCAGTCCTGATGGAGGACCCAGGTCAGCTGCTGGCCTCCATATCCATGGCCTTTGTAGCCAGGAGTTGGGAGCAAACTAAGCCACTGCTGTCCTACAGTTGCCATCTGCATATTATTGTAAGCACCATGGCTCCTGTCACTTTTATCCTACACTGYAGAGGTTGGACACAGGATAAATTGTGTTTGATTTTCACTCAGGGAAACAGACACGTTGGGAATGTTTGGACCAGCCAATAATTCATGTCAACAAAGTCACTTGACGCTTGTGTCAATAAACATGCCAATAACTCAATTAAATTTGTTATTGTTTGTGAGGCAATTTCATCAGGAAAACATCAGTGTACTCTTGAGGATTGACATCACAACTGAAAAGAATTGTGAAAAGGTTCATTTATTAGCTCATTGAGTCCTCCAACAGCAGGTGATTTTCATAGCTATTTCCATGACAGGAAAAAGTAAATAATATTTTTCCAGTACCTAATTTCACCCCTTTAGTATTTTACTTTCATGTAATGAAATCKGAATCAAATTTCTCTAATGAACTTAATGACTCTTGACTCCCTTTTCTAGTCTGAAACACTTTTGTCTTCAAATAATTATTTAAAAYATTTTGTGTAAGTCACATTATACARCAATGTGKMTWAGTATGGATATGTTACATGGAATATCATGAAAATAAACCATTAAAAACCATGTTGAYATGTTTATATTTTACACTTATAACCCCAGCCCCCCCCTTAAATAAAGCGCCATAAACAATACTTGTTTCTGCAAGGATTCCTTATTTTTATTTCAGTTGTTTTCTCTTTCTTTCCATATATTCAGTAATCTGTCTGGTACCCCATGCTTAGTCTTCTATTTTGGCTTATTTATCAGTCATTCCACTCTATGCTCCTGAACTTAAATAGCATAGAAAATTCACAGGATTTCAGGCAAACAAACATTTCTTATGGCTGAAGAAAAGGAGTCTATCCAAAGATTTACTTTTTTCCCCAGTTCTGATAGTTGATCTGGCAGCTGGTATTACATTTCTCTCCAAACTTTTCATTACTTATCTTKTTAAATCATGACAGTTATAAAACGAATATCTGTCTTCATTAGAATATCCAAAATGGTACTATTTCAGATAAYATTGTATCCTAGAAAAAAACAGAAAAAGAAAATAAACCACAACAAAAACATTTAAACAATCAAAAAGCTCAGATTAGTTATCATCTAACAACTAGACAGCTGAATTTTGTACTGCAGAGTCTTCTGTACAACCTTATCTTACTTTTTAAGAAGGGTCTTAACTGGTTTTTTCAGAATAAAATTAAAATTAGTCACCTTTTTGAAACTTTGTCTTCAACCAAATTGTTATTAATTATTGAACATTGTGTTATAGCTTTTTATACAATTCCAGTACTCTTGTCCTTGACTACTCTTCCTATACAATATGCTTCTCTGTGGTCACTGACTTTGTGCACTCAGCACTTTCAGTCCTTGGAAGGTGAAAACCTTCTCCAGACAATTGCATCATCTGCAGCATGACCAAGTTTGAGACTTGGGACAAATCTTCTGAGTCCAGAATGTTTTCCAAAGAAATTTATTAACTTTATTTTTCTCAGGTGATCTGAAATTTTTATGACAGCTGGGCTRCTTGTAGGGGAATTTTCTAAGATATGAAGATCAGTCCTTACAAAAGGATTGTGGAGATTATAAATTTCTAGTTCTTCTKTCTTTACTGAAAAAGTGCAGTATGATRTGCTTTGTAACTACTTTGTTTTCTTCCATTTTACATAAGTACAATTTCCCATTCAAGTCTRTACCTTCCAATATGTGTTTATATTAATTAGATGTTTATGGTATGTATTCTTTCTAAACACAGAAATTGATATAGAAGATCCAGTATAAGGCCCATTTCACACTGAAACCTGTCAGGGAGTCACCAAGCAATGACAAGGATGAAAGTGTAGACCACTTTATTTTCCAGGTTACCAATAGTCCAACAGTCCAAGAATATGAAACAATGCTCTATTTGACAGACAGGTGCAATCAAAATATCTCATAATTAAAAAAGGAACAGAACAAATATTAGGGTGAAATACTTGTCTGAGTCCCTCTGGGAATTTAAAGGGAGTTTGTCTGCTAGYATTAGCATTCTCCACACTTCAAAAATCATGGTGTAGTCAGTGATTTATCTGAAGATAAATGCTGCAGGGTGGGCCTGAGGTGATGGATGTTTTTGTAAGGAACCTCCTGAAATTGCYTCTCCAAGTGATGTGTAACAGGTATCCAGGGGCTGGAACTTTTTCAGAAACAGAAGTCACCTTTATAAGGCAGAGACCTTTCTGACATAAATGTAGTAAGAGTAAATGAAATAGTTTTTTTTTCCCTTTTTTCCTTTTTTTTTTCACATAAGACTTTATAAACACTAGTAACTGCCTTGTCTGTCTGGGATGATATGAATACTGGCAATTTCTACTTGGCTGTGCCCGTTTTGATTTCAGCATGGTCTAAGACGTCTGAATAACAGCAAAATGTTTCTTCCCTACAGGAAARACTGAATCTATAAAATGGGGAACGGGGCAATTTTTCATGCCCTTTAATCTCCAGAATACCTTTGAGAAGATTCAGATGGCACCAGAGTAGGTCCTCTGCTTAGCTGCATAGCTCAGTAGTAATAAAGAAGCAACAGTGAAAGAAAGCAGGAGAGAATTCCATTAAAATTAGAAACACTGAAATTTCTCTGGCCTGCAGGAAATTGTTGGTGTGATACATGAACATTAAGGATCACAGGGAGCATATCACAGGCTCGTTCACTGTGTTTTTCACTTGTCTTTCCTACTGTGAGGGGCTGTATATTTCAACTTCCACTGGACCATTTGCAAAACATTTGTCACAGCATGCTCTGCACTTGATATCCATAGGAATTGTATATGCTGTGTATAGCATCATACCTCTATAATCACTTGGTATTTTGGATACTTTTCATTTCTCTTCTCAGCACTTATATTTGCCAGTTTGCTCCCCATGTTGTAATGACTTTTTTCCCTCAATTTTTTACCGTTAGTACACATATCCATTTTCTTGTTCTGTTACAGCTTTCACTGGCTATGTCTATGGCTTGGCTGTAGATTAAATCCAGACTCTGCTGGAGTAAGAACACTCCCCCTACATGATGCAGAGTGCTGATAAACTTACACTTGAGCCAGCGAAGCAAGTTTATAGTACTTCAAAAATGTTGATGACATGACTTCGTGCCAGCAAACTTTATGCTAAGTCAGGACTGTCTGACCATGCCAGATCTCCCACAGCTAGTGAACCTCCTACAGATAGGCTGTGAGCCTTCTCACATCTCCTTCTTGCTTTGTTTCTGCCTACTTGCCCACAGTCATTGTCCTTGGAAGCAACTTTGCATCTTTTGTGCAGTCACAGGGCCCTTTATTTCTCTTTGTATTTGGTTTCTTTCTATACTCATGGCCCTAGCACTGGATCTGCCCTGCATTGCAGATCTCTGTTGGCCCACAGCCTCAGRCTTTGCCACTGCCACATGACTGAATGTTAGCTACAGCACCATGGTTATCATCATAGAGACAAGGGACAGGATTTAARCCAGATCAAGGCCATGTGTGCCTCATTTACACTAACCCAAATCTCACCCCTAATCCCAATGATCCCAATCCAGAATTAAGGTGGTAGATCTAAAACAGCTGCTAGAGCTCTAGAAGGAGACTCTTCTCAGGTCTGCTCTTGCCAGCACATGCAAAGGGGCTGTGTGTTGTGCTGTGCTAGTGCATGGTTTACTTGGCCTCCTGCAGGACCATCGAGTTCCCCTGAGTCCTGCCCTGCTGTTCAACACTCTCCATGACGTGSATTTGGCCTGAGCCAGCTGAACTTCTTCCACTGGTGAAAATCCTGTTGGCCAGGGAATGGTCCAGAGCCGGCACTTGGAGCCATCTTTTTTTGCTGTAGAGAAGGGAAAATTTTCACCATCCAAACCTCCTGTGTTCTGGGCCATGAGGGAGGCCTTGGCTTTGTTTTGTTTATTGGTATAGGACTAAAAAGTGAGCTGTGTTTGATTAAGCCAAAGGTTCTGAGGAAGGACTAGTATGGACTGAGGATAATAATGGCTGCATGGATGGTGGGAAGATATTCTGCAACTWTGAAAAGCTTGGCAACTGCAATGTACTCAGATGCAGAGGTTTGAGATTTCAAGCCTCATGTGTGTTGCCCTCTAARGAAACAAGGGAGCATCTGAGGACAAACTCTGGATCATTTTTGWAGGCCTTTCATACCTCTTACTTTTTTCCTATCATTTTCTAAGCATACAGCCAGCTTCTAGGCATTTTGCCAATAGAACAGTCCAGTGTTGCTGTCCCTGCTCTTCTGTTAGTGACTGAAACTGGCCTTATGCTACCTAAACCCTTTCAATCTCAGAAAAACCTTTCCTACTCCAGGACCTAGAGTCTGTCACATTTGGAGGCTTTGATTACTGTCTATATTTGTTTCACCCTGGGAAAATGTGAATCACAGACCCATACCTGTTTCTATACCTGTACCACAAAAAGGCCCTCACTGACTTATTTTACTGGAGTTGCATAGGAAGATATATTGCATCCAAACTGTAGATACATACATGAAAAGCAAGAATGATTATTTTTTCCTGCTGATCAAGAGTACCTGGAGCAGGGAAAAGAGACTGGACTGATGTCGCTTCTGCCCATCATCATCATCACTTACTATTCTCCTTGCAGCTAATGTGTMAGCAGTTATAGAGCTGTACTTTGGCCTGAGATAGGCAGTAAGTATAGCCAGATGTTTCCTRGGATAACARGCTTTTCCATGGACCACRTTYTTTTCTTCACAGTGCTTTCTGTATTTTGGAGCATTTTGTGCTATATAGGAAGGTTGCATGCAGTTGAAAAAATATTTGCATACCCCTGCAGTCACATGGGTGATTACCTAATGAAGCAGGGAGSATTGTCTGCCAGAGGTAACATCTGCATGTGATGGTCTCCACAATTCACCATGGGTCTGGTGAAGCCTTTGTCCCCCATGTACTGGATGCAGTCRTGGAAGAGTCTGGAGAGAGCATGCAGCTCTCCTGGTTCTTCCCTCCTCTGTTCTCACTGGGACACCAGCCAGACACAGGATCACACTGACAGAACCTATCATTGCCAGGGCTGATGCAGACAGAGAATATCCAGCTGGGATCCATGACAGCCTAGGGCAAAGGTTGCTCATTTAACTGGGGTATCTACAATGACCATTTCTATTTTCTGTTTGAACAGTTTGGGCATCTGCAGTCAAAGTCAGCTGCCCAGGCACATGAGCCTGATCTTTGGCCAAGTGGATGGGTAATCTATGAAATTAAAGGTATGGGAGCCATGAAGAGAGTACTCAAACAAACACGGTTTGGCTCAGAGGAGGTGTACTGTTCTGTTATTGTCCTGGGCCAGAGCCAAGGAACAGCTGCAGCTGTACCCAACTATACTTTCATASTAGCTCTGAACAGGACAAAAGACAGAAGACAGCAGGGGTAGGCTATGACACATAGCACACTGTGTGGGAGATCCTGACTGGTACCTGGTTCTTACTGAAACACGTCACACACTGAATACTCAGTCACTAACTTCATGAACACAGTTCCCCCAGTCCWTGCCTAATGCACTTTCTTAAGCAAACAGTCCACTTAACTTCCATTAGCTTCCAGAGGACCCAGTAGGAAAAAAGCAGGTTGCAAGCATTGCCTACTAGGATCACTGGTTCTGTGATCCTGGGAGCTAAATATACTCCAAATTTTGCAGTTACATGTAGTTTCTAGCATATGTTTTCCAAAATCTTTTGTTTTAAAAGTTTTCTGCTGTTTTCCCTTGACAAACCCTAAATTGTATTGTTTATTTCTATGGTCAACATCCCAGAGCCTTTTCAGGGCTGGGATGCAGAAGCCCTTTCATTTGGGTTTAAAAAGATGGTAATGAGAACTGCACTGGTAGAATCTGCAGGACAAAAGGGACCATAGGGAAAAACCAAAAAGGAAAAAAAATAAAAAGAGAGAAGGAAAATGAAGTTGCATCATTGTTTCTCACTATTGACAGATATCTGTGGTGTTGTTTCCATGTGATGAAACTGAGCTGCTACACAAGAGCATGTAGATACATGAAGAAAAATCTTGCAATGAATATAGGCTGAAGGGGTGTGAAAAGAAGCAAACCTGATATACTGTCTTACACACTGCCTGTTGGGATGAGTTTGCCTCAGAGCCAAACCACAGAGG
>CADDXX010000743.1:274447-328880 GCA_902810485.1 Alauda arvensis | reverse complement strand
AGGGGACAGCCAGGGAGGGTCGGGCTCTGCCCCCAGGGAACAGGGGATGGAATAAGAAAAAATTACCTCAAGTGGCCCCAGGAGAGACTTAAATTGGATATTTGGAAAATTTTCTTCACTGCAAAGGTTGTCAAGCACTGGCAGAGGCTGCCCAGGGCAGTATTTGAGTCACCATCCCTGGAGGGATTTAAAAGATGTGCAGATGTGGCACTCGGGGACAGGGGTTTGTGGACTTGGCAGTGCTGGGTTAATATTTGGACATGAAGATCTTAAGGAGTCTTCTCCACCCTAAATGATTCTGTGATTCTAATTGGGAGAGCACAGAGCAAGTGACAAAACAGAATTCAGGACTATTCACAAAATGCAGCTGTAGGGGGAGGGAAAAAAGGGAGAAAAAGAAAGAAGCAGTGAGATTTCATCAGCTGCATTTGTGAGGGAACATTTGTAGTGGTTTGTGCTTTGAAGGGCTCAGTGTTTCAGTGCTCCAGCCTGGGCACAAGGGCTGTGTGCTCAGAACTCATTTTCTCTTTGCTCCTGTCTGCCCTGCCTTGCTCTGCCTGCTCTGGGACAATTCCAGTGCCCACCTCTGAATCTCTGCCCTGGAATTAGGGGGGATCATTTACCCTGGGTGGGAAAGCCCCTGTGGATTCCCCAGCCCCACAGGCAGCTCCTGCTGTTCCCTGAGGGCAGTCAGGTGGTGGGGTCATCACCAGTGTGGGTTTGTGCTCTCTGACAGGGATGGGCACAGCAGGCACCACTCTGTGCCTCTGCCAAGGCCACAGAAACTTGGTGCTCCCAGGGGACTGATGGGCAGGAGGAGTTCAGCCCCAAATCCTTGTGTGCCTCACACCATTTCAGCAATGACAGCACAGCCCCACAAATCAAAACCCCACCTCTTCTCACCTGACACAACTGCTTTGCTCTCAGTTTCAAACCATCACAAGGAGGAATTAATATTRGATTTATTCCTGTAAGGAAATGCTGATTCTGCCATTCCTGCCAGAGCAGAACTCTAATGTCACCTGATGTCCTTGGGACATGAGAAATGGATTTAAGGATCAGAATGGGAGCCCCAACAGGGGTGTAGGCTTTGCCATGTCTCCTGAACTCCTCAGTGCCTCAGTTTCCCAATCTGGACAGCACAGGGTGACAAAAATTAGCTGGATCAAGCTTAAGGAATGGGATAAGCCAATCCAAAGGAGGCAAAATAGAAACCCCTTCCTTGAGGCTTTCTGTCCAGCCATGTACAYGACAGTAATTTCTAACTTAAGTCCTTGAATAGACAGATAATAGTTGGTAAGAGTCAGTCCATCCTGCAAATGGCAGGGCACAGGAARGGAGCAGAGAACCAGGTGGAATGTGAAGTGGCTGTGTGTTTCTGGGACCCAGCCACTGCACAGAGGGATGCACAACCAGGGTGTTGTGTTGTTGTGCAAATAAAAAAGGCAGAGAGRGGGGTCTGTAATGGAAACTGTGCTCGGGGGCCAGGCCCTGCTGGGACTGCAGATGTCAGGAGTTCACTCAGCACACCACAGAGCAACATGAAATGTGAAAAATGCAGCTGGAACAAAAGGTTAGGCTGCCTCTCTCCACGCTCCCACTCCCGGGATGGGAAGAACAACAAAGTCCCCTGGCAGCTGGGGCTGCTCAGAGCCTGCTCTCCCCATGGCCAGGCCCTGGGCTCASTGCACGAAGCAAACAGGGCTCTGCTCATCCCAGCAGTGCACAAACAGCCCCCTGCCAGGGCAACAGCATCCCCTGACCCCCCTGCAGCCTGCTGCATTCCCAGCACCCCTGTTACACAACGTGTGCCAGGCTGGGGGAGAGCTGCTGGGAGCACTGCTGGGCTGAGCAAACAGCCCTGAGAGCCCTGCTCTGCTTAAACTTGCTCTGATTCCCCTCCACCTTCCTGCTCTCCACCCAAGGGTCACTCTGCCTTTCATGGGCAATGTTACAGATGGCTCCAAAGGTGACCAAAGGTGGCACCTGGGAGAGAAAACCCAGGGAGAAAAGGGCCAGCATGGCCTGAGTGTCCACTTTTCCTTCATATTCTCCACCCAAGGGCCAGACTGACTTTTTATGGGCAGTGTTCAGGAAGTGGGAATGAACTCCTGCAGACTTTAACCAAGAGGAGCAGGTGCTGGACAATATTTAAACTTCTCAGAAAGCTCATGCATTTGCCAGGCCATTTTTYATGGCTGATGAAGGCAGAGRCAAGCAGGAGAATGGAGGAAAGTCASCAGAGAATTAAGATGGGTTCTTTTGACTAAAATTGGTACCGGGCAGAGAAAACCTTGGGAGAAAAAAGCCTGAGTGCCCACCTTGCTGTCCTGGTGCTCCCCTGGGGCTGCTCTGATCCTCCTCCCCTTCCAGGAGAATCCCATCTCCTGCTGTTGGACTCAGCTCTCCTCACAAAGGCTGCTCCCTAAAGCCTGGGCCAGCAGCGTGGACCTGATGATTGGTAAAGATGCAGAAAAGACAATATTGGGGATTGTTCCACTGAGAAATCAGGTTCTGAGGTGAAAAGAGGAGGACTTGGATTCTCTGCTCYGAAGGACAGTGAGATTTCAACACTTCAGCTCTGCTCCTAAATGGAAAAACATCTTCCAAGTTTTAAAGTCCTGCCCTGAATCCAGCTCTTTAAAAGGCCCGTTCTCTTCTAGTTCCAACAAAAAGTAATGAAAATCCAAAGGAGCACATGAAAACTGTGCAATAAAAAATCCAAGCAGGTAAGGAAGGAGAAGAGGGCAATGATTTGTATTGTGCCAGCTGCTGTTATTGGTAAACAACAGGGTTTGGGGCATGCAGCTCCTGCTTCAGGCCTGGAACAGAAACAGTCTTTGGCTCCTTTCCAGATGGATCATCTGGAATAATAAAAGATGTTAGGTCTCCTGGCACTCCCTACCTTATTCATGTGGTCAGGCCTCTTCTGCTACAATAAATAATAAGAACAGGATATTTCTGTGAGAAAATGACATTTCAACAGTGTTAGAACCCCTTTTATCTAAACAGCACTCAAGAAAARATACCTGGTTTTGTCAAACTCTTTATCAGCAGGCACTTACTTTCACATCTTAAATAACAATTCAATTCAGGAGAAATTATCAATGTTCCAAAATAATACATAAGCATTGGTAAAACCCAGTGATTACAACTTTTATTTGGCAGAAACCAAAACTGGTTGGAAAAGGGTCAGAAAGAAGAGTGAAAACAGATCCAGCAGAGGCATAACATAAAGCCCAAGGTCTTACAACAGGCAAGGCTGAGAAAAGTGGTATTTTAAGAGTCACCTGGTAATTTTTGCATCTGCAGCTGCATTTGGAGTCCCATATCTCTGAGCACAATCCAGTCACCAGCTGTGACCAGAGAATGGTCAGGGAACTTGTGACTAAACACTGGAAAAGCCCCAAACTTAGGGCACTTCCCAGTTTCTGCTGGGTTGCTCTCCATGCCTTGAAAAGATCTACATTTATTGTCCCTGGGTTAGCACACAGACAGGGCAGGGATCTCTGCTGAGATCTGTTTGCCCCTCCTGACCCTTTTTTATGCTCAGTATCAGACATCAAAGCCTTGCACACTCTTCTCTCCACCTGCTCCAGAGATCCAGGCAAGTGTCCTGGTAAATTTTAACACTGCCTAGAACTGAATTCCAAAAAGTCATCAGGGGCAAAATCAACTCTCCTTGTGCCACCTCCTCCTGCTCATCCCAAACAGCATCAAATAATCTTTGTATTACCCTCAGGTAGGCAGCAAGTTAYTCATTATCTGTGACAGTCTGAGGAAATTGAAGATTATTAGGTTTATTCCTCTAAAATAGGAGTGTACATGTTGCTGAAGAGCCACAGGACAATTCTGACAACAAGAGGCTACACTTGGAAAAGGAAATGGATCTGGAGAGGGGTGTTGGCTTTGGGAAAGCATTTCCAGTCTACTACTGACAGCAGAGTTTTCTCTCATGTGAAGGTGGGCAGAAAATGAAAACCATGCCCATGTTCAAAGACATTTCAGAGTCAAACTGTATTTTCTGTGTTTTCTGTGGCTCCTGTGGCTGCAGTGTGGGGATGGAAGGATGGGGAAGGACAGACAGGGGACATGGGGAGCCTCCCTGGGATGGGTACAGAACCACCAGGGATCAGGGGTGAGGGAGGGCAGGACAGGTGACATTTAATGGGGTTTGTTCCAGGCCCTCTGCCCAGGGAGACTCCACAGGAGCAGCCTCACCTTAACCCTGGTCCTTGTGGGGGATTTCAGCCCAGCATCTCTTGGAGGGACACAMAGCAGGGTGGGAACAGCCCAGGAGGTTCCTGCAGCCAGTGATGGRATCTCCCTTTGATGCTTTTTTGGGGCTGCCTAAAAACAGAAGCCAGACAGAATTAGGGGAATAAAAAGCAGTTCTATTTATTGAAGGGTTTCAGGTACATTTAGGGCAGACAAAGCCCCCCAGGGGCTGCACCCAAAAATGGCCAATGGTGCTGGGTTTTCACCCTTGGATCAGTTTGCTCCATTTGCACATTGGGGGTTCATCTCCCAATTGCAGCTGCAGCCAATGAAGTCATTCAGCCCCAGTTTGCTGCCCCCAAGTCCCTTTTGTTTGCATCTCTGGGGCCTGAGGCAGTGAGGGCTCCTKGATTGCCAGGCCTGGAGAGGAATTGTTGTGTGTGACCCAGATGGGGAAGCAGCAGCTCCCACTGAGTGTGGGSTTTGGAGTTACACACTAAACAACTGCAGGAGTACAAATAAATAAAGAATATAAAAGCTAAAATTTCCAAAGGAGGAGAGGGGCTGGGCTGGACTTTGTTCACCAGTGAGGGGAAGGTGCAGCTCAAGAGCAGCCCTGGCAAAGGCATTCCCAAAACCAGCAYTGAAGCAGCTTTTCCTGCCCTCACCCTGGTGCACATCCCTCACCCTGTGACTGAGCAGCTCCACCTGCTCTTCCTTGCAGAGCTCAGTGGTCTCAGCTCCCAAATTTGTTCCTGATTGTTTCAGTTGCCAGTGAGCCTGGAGATGGCTTTGCCACTCAAACTGCCTCAGTGGCTTTGAGGCAGCTGTTCAATGGTACCATGGGATCCTGTTTAATGTTTAACCATAGGGTTCCTAATAGGATTKCTAATATCTCATTACTTAGGGCTTAGAACTGCATTCCCAGCCCCAGAAATGCACAGACAAGCAATCCTCTTATCCCAAAGCTTATATTACAGGGCTCCAGACTGCAYCCATTTCCTCAGGAACAACACTTASAGATACTATTCACYCAAATTTTYTTTCTTTTARACATCAGGACCCATRAGGATGAACATCCAGKKGGAGCAGGTGGGGTTTTGACTTGTTCTGTGTTATCCCACCTGCAGTTTTCCATTCTGAGTCTCACAAGTCCCAAACAGATTCTCCYTTAGAACCCTCAGTGCCTGTGAGGAGCCTCAGTGCCTTTCTGCATGTACAGAACCCACACTCTGACCCCTTGAGGCTGGAGAGAAACAAAATCATCCACCTGACAGCTCCAAAAGAGCTCAGGGAATGTGTCCTTTTGAAAGCAAAATATCCCCAAACCTGCCTTGCTTAAAGTAAAGCCCAAGTATTCCCCTTTTACAAAGGGATCCAGCCCACATTATTGAGGAGCAGTTCACCAGTTAGATTAAAAATGGTAYTTTGCAATGAATTTGAAATGACAGACCATTAAGTGCTTGATTGCACACTCAAAGAGAAGGATGAAGCACTGATAACTTCCTTATCTGTGAGATCTAGTGAAAAAACTTCCAAGACACAAAGCTACATAATCTGCTTCAAATAATTCCATGAATTGAATAGCAGATCCCTATCTGGCCTTTTAAGATAGCTCTGAAAAATTCCCATTTTGATTTCAGCATTTCGAATTTGTTGCAGTGGGAAATAAKTCCACACATCTCCCCAAACCTAAACCAGGGTGTCTTCACCACTTCTGCAAGAAGCCAGCATTAAAAAWTATATTTCTTTAGCCTGATTTTTGTTATCTAATTTCCCTGCTCTGCATTTTCCCAGGAGGTGCTGACTGGGGAATGAGCAAGAAGCATCACTTCCAAAACTCAGAGCAATCAGAACACCAATCCTCCCGAATWTCCCAGAGCTTCCCTGCTCCTGGGCACTTCTCCTGAGCCCCAGGAATGCWGTCAGGGTGCCAGGGCAGCTCCCAGAGCATGTGAGCAGGTGTGAGGTACCTCGAGCAGCAGTGTGGCCTTTCCATCACTGAACATCCCCATTGGAAAGCTGGGGATTGTCTCCAGTGCCTGGCAGAACTCCAGAATTCCTCTTTATTATTGAGCCCTGTCCTCTGCCTCTCCTTCTCCACATGGATTTTCTCACTACAGTGATGCTGAATTTAAATGTTCCTGTGTTTTTGCTCACAGCCCTCAGATTWGCATTTCTTGGGTTTTCTTGCTGGCACTGTTCTTGCAGTCTGCTCTTCCAGCCATTTACTCCATATAAAACATCCCTTACCTTATTTATATCATGCCTCCAAGTGCTGAGACATCTGGAGAGGAATTCACAAACTCCTGACATCCAGTAAAAAAACAAAACAAAACAAAACAAAACAAAACAAAACAACCTTCAACCACGACAACATTTTTTTCCAAACTACCACGTTCTCACATTTGTTTTTCCATCACACATGCACGTATGAGTGCGTTTGTGTGTGCAGCTGCTGAGGTCACCAAAGGGGAAACTGGAATATTTTTAACAGCTGAACATCTCCAGTTCCAAATTCCTTGACCAAAGGGAACCAGTCCATGGGATGCAGAATAAGAAGAGGTGAAGCAGAGCAGCAGCAATGCAGGTGGCACTGGTGCAGTGCTGCTATTCCTTTGCACACAGAGCTCTTGCATGGACCCAGCCTCAGGACAGTTTTCCTTAAGGGAAGAGCATTCAGCAGCTCTTCCTAAAACTGGGTTATTTCCTTTATCAAATAAAAGGTTCATGAATGAAGCTTGGAGTTTCATCTGAAACAACTCCTTAATCTGGGGTGAGCTCAGGATTCTTCCTACAATAATTCCAGATGGAAATCAATTGTAGGAGTGCTTTGACTTTTGCTGTCAGGGATCCTGCTGGACTCTGGAAGCAGTGTGGCACACAGAAAGAGCCCAAACCAGGAGCAGGAGCACTGGCTGGCTACCCATGAGTGCTGATATCTGCCAAGGCTCCCAGAGCAGCTGCACCTCTCACCTGCCTCACATTCACCTCCTGAGCTCACAGTTAAAAACATAAAACCCACGTGGAATCAGAGAGCTCCTCACTGGCACCTCTCACAAATCAGATGATGATTTATTGCTTTTCTTGGTTCAGAAGCTGCCACCACCTCTGTCCTGACAGGGATTTTCCACAGAAGATGCTGGCAGGTAGGGAAGTGTTTCCTTCTCCACAAAACCCTGAGTGTTCTCCTGTTGACACCTTGGTAAGGCCAAGCTCAGGAGTCAAATCCAGGCAGCTGCTTCCCATTGCTAAAAGCAGCAAACTCATCCCAGGACTGGGAATTTGGTCTCTGAGCTTTTCCAGCAGAGCCCCAGGGCAGTGACACTGCAGCCACTGACACTTGGAGGGACATTCCCTGGCTGATGCTGCCACCTCTGAGGCCAGGGGACACCAAAGTGAGCTGGGAAAAATCCTTGTCCAAAGCAGCACTGCCACAGAATCCTCCTGATCCTGCCTCCCACAGAAAGCAGGGTTAGGTTCCCAGTTAGCCTCAGGAAAASGGGAAGCTGGTGAATTAATTTCATTTTAGGGGAGGGTGAATCATATTTATTGTGTTCTGGGGTGAGATTTCTTGACAGCTGGTGTGAGACATCATCCATCACACACTGAAGAGCGTTTTCAGGAAGTGGGAATGAATTCCTGCAGACATTAACCAGGAGGAGCAGGTGCAGGACAACACTGAACCTCCTCAGAAAGCTCATGCATTTGCCAGGCCATTCTTTAATGSCTGGTGAAGGCAGAGACAAGCAGGAGAATGGAGGAAATGCAGAAGAGAATTAAAATACCATCAAAACAAGAAGGTTTGAAAGGAGCCAAAATGATTCTGAACTCTAACATCACTGGACAGAAGGAGCTATATCCCTCATAGATTTATATCTGTTAAATAAATATAATTTGTGTTCCCTTTGAATCTTTTTTACAAAACAAGGAGGCATTTGCAGAACCAGCTGTGCTGCCTCCAGTCCCTTCCCTCACCCTCCCAAGGAAAYCATAAATCTTTTGAAGTTACAGCTTTGGGTTTCCAGGACTTTTGTGTGTTCCTGCCCACTGGTAAGGGTACAAATGATTTCAGTGTAAGACAGACCCTGCTGATCTCTCTGAGGGATGGGATCAATCCCAAACTCTCTGACTTTCAARCCCAGAATTACATTGTTCATTTTTATCTCAGTTATCAGTCCTCAAACAAACCAGTCTCATGAGGATTTTATGCCAGCTCGTAAAAATTGGAAAACAGTGTGGAATCTCAAATATATTTTTGTGTTCAAGTTCTGTGTCCTTTTTCTTTACCTGAATAGCTAATTAATGTTATCAGCTTTGGTTTTTTCCACTTATCTCTTACCTACAGCACTTTTATTTTAAATGTTCTTATCAGGGCAAAGCAGAAATCATCTTTACACTGGCAATCTCTGTAGTGTGCTGGAAACATTTCTATTTTCCTGCTAAAACAGATTTTAATAAGGTGTGCTCTGATTTCCTCAAATAATGCTTAACAACCACTTTGGATCTGAACTTTTGGGAAGTCCTTATTCAAAAAGACATAAAGACASCAAGCCTTTTTGGCTCTTTCTAAAATGACATGGGATACCTTTTCAAAAGAATTTGGTAATKCTGGGTGCTCAGTTTGAGACACTAAGCAGGTTTCCAGAGCAGTGCTGCTCAGATTCCCCAGACAGAAATCCTTTTCTAGATTAKTGAGGACAGGCACTCGAAATCACGAATTTCAGCAATCTTAGCWTTTCTATCTCACTGTTAAATCCAGTTTGCATTTCAGCTACTGCTCCACTGATGCTTCTCTGGCAAGAACTGGCATAAAGGCCCATTAGTGATTGAAATTGGTTTTTAGAATGGACTAAGGGTTTTAAGGGGGAGCTCCATCAAGAGTGACTTCAGCAAGTGCAGAAGCTGCTGAGTGAATGGAGCATCCCCAGCATGTCCCATGCCATGGAATTCCCATGAGTTGGAGAAATCAGCTGGCAGGGCATTCCCTGGATTGCCTGGSACCAGTCAGAGGGGCAGTGGATGGCTGAGGCTGCTGAAAATGCCACCTCTGGAAACTTCCTGGAATTTCCCCTCCCGTGGCTCATAAATCCCTGCTGTGTGATGCAAACAATCCCCAGCAGCCATGCAGGGCCAGGAACGACTGCATGGGGAGTTCATGGATGTTGGGGGTTGCAGRAACACGGTTTGGGGATTCTTAAATTACTTTAAAATTGTTAATAACAGCAGAAGAGGGGTCACRATTGTGAGTAGGAGCTGCTGGGTGTGAAGGGAGGAAGATGAAAAAGGCCTGGGAAGAGCTGGCTGCTCTTGTGAGGTTTGTGGTGAAATTCATGGCATTTTTTTCATGGCTTCTCTGGTCCTTAATGTTGGAACCTTGGAAGCTGAAAATTTTAGTCTTTCTGTGTTAGAAGGTGCTGACCCTCAGGCAGGCATCACATTTGAGTTGAGGCCTTGGGCCAGGCTCCAACACTGAGTGACAGCACTGAGATTGTGGTGTGGGGTTTGAATGGTGCTGAGTGATCTCACAGGGTGAAACACTCGGGGTTTAAGGTTTTAGTGTATAGGAATGTGTGTGATCCAGCATGGGGATTTAAGGCATTGTCTAAGTCCTTCTTTTCACTTCTTCTTCCTTCTTCTGCATGGGTTTGGGTGGTTTGCTGTAATTGGGTGAAAAATGTCCCCATTTCAGACTTTCAGTGGTCACCATTCGGTCACAAACATCAATAACAGAGGTGTCATCTCATTATTGGGTAAATGGTGCTGAAAGAGCTGGGGAAAAGTGACCAGTGGCCATTTGGGCACGTTTTTCTGGCAGCAGTCAGAGCTCAGGGCTGTGAGTCTGTGAATAGTCTGTGAATAGAAAAGATATAATACACCAACCGGTCCCAACTGGAATTTATGTTTCCTGTGTACCATTCATCCTGACCCTGGCCATAACAAGAAGAAAGAACCTGCTCCATAACCCCTTCAAACATTTCTTTCCCCACACTCTCAGCTCTGGGACACCCAATCTGCATCTGRAGTGTTTGAMCTGCAGCTCTGGCTGAGGGGGCTGAGGCTGAGGGAGCTGTATTGGCCATGAGGATCACAGAAAATGCTCMAAACCCCGTGGGTGAGTTTGGAAGGGTTTTAAGCCTGCTAAAACCAGGTTTGCAGGGTTTACAGCCTCAAGCAGGGGTCACACCTTCCTGTGCAGAGCCAGGCTGTGGCTGTCAGGCTGCTCACACTCCCTGGGGTCTGCACAGGCACAGACACAGACATTTCTGCCTGCAGATTTCCCTCAGCAGTGCTCCTGCCCTGGAACAGGCTCACAGTGTCAGAATTGCTCACACACCTGTGCCACACTTGCTCTTTGCACACCTCCATCTGCCCAGGTTAGGATGGGGCAGGGATGAGATGGGGCTGGGCAATCAGAATTTCATCTTCCAAACTGCTGCTGCTGCTTTGCCATCCCTGCTACGGGGCTGGAGTGTGTGGAGAGCAGGAAATTACAGGGTAAGGATTAAAGAGACTTTTAAAAATTGATTTTTTTTTTTACCACCCATAGCAAAGCAGTGCTGCCTGTCAGTGTGCTTTTAACATTAACTCCTGCTGGGATATGTATTCCTGAGTGTGTGCACATGTGGTGTTTGTTTGGGGGTTTTCCAACACACGAAATCATTTTTTAATAACTTTATACAAACAGTAAAATATGTGACACTGCGCTAATGGGACCGTGCAATCACCATCATCAGCAGAACACAACTCAACAGAGAAATACAGAATACTTGTTTATTCTCCCAGTGAAAATCAATTCTCTTATAGCTGCTTAATTGCTTTTCCCCTCCCTTCTTCCAGCTAAAATTGATTTTAGAACTGCTTTTACARGGGGGCTCCCATGGTCAGTGGAAAAGAGATCATTAGAATGGTCATAAAATGTCCACAAATATCCCATTTTTGGGGTTAGAGCTAGGTCCCAAAATAAACTGAAAACCCATTGTGGAGGACTTCAATGTCTCTGCAAGGGTACAGCTTGGAAAATTTCAGAGGAGGACAAAAAATACTGCACCACATTTTAGCAAAACGAGAGCATCTCACCCTCTCCCCAGGAAATTAATCAGAGTGCAATCAAAATATATTTCCAGCTGCTGGAGTTCACTTCCTCCCTTGTAGATGTTGTTCACACAAACCTCAAGCTCAAAGTCATGTTGGCTGAGCAGCCTCTCTCAGAAGCTGCACAAAGTGGCAGGGCCTGTTTTTATSCCTGCTTTGTGTGCTCCTGCTCGCTGGGACTTCCTCTCACAGAACTCACACGTGTGGGAGAGGAAACAATCACAGCACAAACCCCCCTGGTAGCTGATATTTACTGCAAATCGAGCAGCAACTTCCTGAGTGTCAGTGGGAACGATGCCTTAGGACTTCAGCTTTTATATTCTTTATTTATTTGTACTCCTGCAGTTGTTTAGTGTGTRACTCCAAACCCCACACTCAGTGGGAGCTGCTGCTTCCCCATCTGGCTCACACACAACAATTCCTCTCCAGGCCTGGCAGTCAAGGAGCCCTCACTGCCTCAGGCCCCAGAGATGCAAACAAAAGGGACTTGGGGGCAGCAAACTGGGGCTGAATGACTTCATTGGCTGCAGCTGCAATTGGGAGATGAACCCCCAATGTGCAAATGGAGCAAACTGATCCAAGGGTGAAACCCAGCACCATTGGCTGCATTTTTGGGTGCAGCCCCTGGGGGGCTTTGTCTGCCCTAAATGGACCTGGAGGCTCTTCAATAAATAGAACTGCTTTTTATTCCCTTAATTCTGTCTGGCCTCTGATTTTAGGTTGTCCCAAAAAGGCATCAGGATCCCCACAGTCCTCACTTGGAACTGTGGCTTTGCTGTGGCATTCCCACCCTGCAAACTGGGATCAATGCAGCAAAGTGAGAAAAATGTTGAGATAAAGATGGTTTCAGAGGTGAAACAGCAGCTTTTCCCAGAAAAGCAGGGCAAGGAGTTCWTTCCCTGTATCCCAGATGTTTGGCCATTCCCAGGAAAGCAGAACTCCATCTTGCACRGKTTTTKTTGGGAAGAGAAATACCACAGATCTGAACCTTTCCCATTCCATCTCCTAATTGCCTTTAGCTTTTATTGCTGAGCACAATGCCCTAGGACATGGAATATCCCTCTGKRTAACTGGGATCAGCTGTCCTGCCTCTGCACCCTCCCAGTTTCCCCAGCACCCCCAGATTCCCTTCTGAYGGGCTCAGAAGCAGAGAAGGCCTTGATGTATAAATTTAAAGTGCTGTTCACCAGTGATTTGAACATCCCTAAGTTGTCAAAATTTGGCCACAAGTCCAAAAACGAGCAACTGTGAAGAAAATGAACTGTGTCCCAGCCAAAAGCAGACMTGGGGAGCAATCCCAGCCGCAGGGAAAGCTGGGGCAGGCAGAGCAGGGTGGAATAAAGCCAGAACACCAGGGCTTAATGTCCTTCCTCTTGTGAAAGGTAGAACAAAAACCACGTTTCCTGCAGCACCAGGATCTGCTTTGGCTTTTTCTGAAGCACAGCACCTCCCAGGGCACTGCTGCCAGCTCTTTAACAGCCACAGCCTCCCAGGGAACTGGTCCCCGTTGCTTTCTGCAGTTTATTGCCTTGGGGGAAAAGCCAAATCAATTCAGACACAAACCCCACGGCACCGAGGTGATTTTAAGGGACTTGCTGCCAAACATGGAGCACAGCACCATGGGGGAACAGGGGGCTGCTGGCAATCCAGAGCCTGCAGGTGACTTTAAAAGCTGCTTGCACATCCCATCCTACTGGAGGAAAAACCACACTAGAGAAGGAGTAATGAGAAGAAACATGAAAATATTGGAAATATTGCACTACTGAGCTAGAACTAATGAATTTGCCTAACTATCCTGAACAGACATTGCAGACACACCACTGAATGCAGTCACAGTGCCAGCAGAAAATACAAAATGCTGCAGGCTCCTRAAATGGCAATTAGTCCATTTAATGGCTCTGCATACAGAATCATTGTTCATATTTTAATATTTGTGTTTTTGAGCTGGCATTAGGGCTGACACTCGGATGAGGGTATCCAATCCATCAGTCACCAGAAGATGATGGCAGAACTTCCCCTGGGGAAGGGTTTGTCCTGGTAATTCCAGCACAAAGCCTGAATTAAATCTCTGATGGTTTTTCATCTCTTTCCAAACAGATACATTGGTGTGCTTGCTTGATAACTGAGGGTATTTTTAGCATTTTYAGTATTCCTCAGAGTGTCTAGCATTGCTTTGGGTGTTACTCAGTTCTGCACATCAACAAGTTCACACAGCACAGCTCATGTGGGTTTTGGGGAAAAGGAGATTGGCAGAGATTGGACGACTCCCTTTTCCAAGGGCTGTTAARGATCTGTGGTGGGAGTGATTATTTTAAGTTGGGAGATGGTTTAGGGGTAAGTGGGGATGGCATTACCTCAGTTCTGGTAGATTTTGGCTGAATAACCCTGACCTCACTGAGAGTCCATTTATTGTCCTGCCCTCAGTCACCTGGCACTTTCTAGAGATCTCCTCTCACCTGGTGGCAGAAATGTTCCTTCTCATTCCTCTTATTCACCCAGCTCCCCCAAACAGAGCCACAGCCCCTTGGATTGAATCCCTGGAAGTCCCCTTGTCTCAGAAAATCAGTCTGGGGATACTCCTTGTCTTCCAGCACAGTGCTTTAAAACAGAAACTCTTATATTCAAAGTCTATAATCCTTTGCATCACCTACCTTACTCTATCTTTAAAAAAAATTAAAAATGCATTGATGCTTTGAGAGAAGAACTTGATTTCTTTTTCTCTCTTTCTTTTTGTGTGTGTGGTGATCTCCAAACTCCTGGAGGTGTGAAATCTGGAGGCAGGTTTGTCAGTCAGGCACTGAACAAGCACCACCTCCATCTCCAAGGGGCCATAAACTTGGATGTAGAGAGGTGGCACAGGAGTGAGGGGAGGTTGGCTTTCAAGCTCCTTGACAGAGGGAACAAAATGTTGCTTCTTGCATCCTCAAACCTGTTCAAGAGCAGGTGGAGGATGGRGCTGGTGCTTCTGCAGTCATCCTTCCAGGGGTTTAATGCTTTATTTCCCCTCTGTGTGAGCAAGAAAGCAAAACTCATTCACACCAGGAAAGCAAGCATCAAGAAATATATATATATATATCTATATACACACAAAGTTTAAGTTTCTCCTCAGCAAACCCAGTCCCTGAACACAGCTTGCTATCAGTTGCAACACCAGGAGGAAATGCTGATGAGATTCAATTAAGTGGTACAAAAGAACTCAATTGACTGGGTGCATTGCTAAGCTCATTTCCCACGGATGAGATCCAATAACCCCTGAGAGGACAATGATCAATGAATTGAGTACAAAGCACTTTGGGTTTCTCCAGTTTTCCAGTGTCTGAAACAGTTGTTTCTGAAAAATCTTGGGAAAAAAATAAATTAAAGAAGGGTGTGCACAGGTCCAAATCCTGGCACAGGCACCCTGCAATCAGGAAACTGTCTGCTTCAAATGATGTGTTTTGTGTGGAGAAAGGTCTGGGGTCTCACTGATCCCTTTGTGCTGTTCACTGATAACCTAAGAA
Source organism: Alauda arvensis (assembly GCA_902810485.1). NCBI lineage: Eukaryota > Metazoa > Chordata > Aves > Passeriformes > Alaudidae > Alauda > Alauda arvensis. The sequence continues at coordinate 314,067 of CADDXX010000743.1, read as the reverse complement.
GGAATTTAAAGGTTAAAAAAAATCCCCATGTGGAACTGTCCTCTTCTTCCTGTGACTTTGAGGAGTGAGTTCTCCTTGTGCTGCATCCATGAAGAGTTTCTATTTTCCTGCTATAAACAAATTTTATAGATTTTAAGGACTTTCTCCCAAGAACTTTGTGGGGCCATGGGACATGTGGCTGTGGCCACCTCTGTGTGACATCTTAGACAGCAGGGTCCTCTGGCTTCCAAAAAATGCCCAACACACTGTTCTGGCAGGAGGGAAAAAACAAACACAGGTTGCTCCAAATTAATCCAACATAGTTTGCAGGATGAAAATAATGTTAACTGCACTTGAAAAATAAACTTCTCASCACATCAATAAACAGTGGAAGCAGCCTGAATGTGAGGGGCTGCTTTGAAGCAGAGTGTGTTGGAGGAGGAAATTTTGMAAACTTTTTTGGACAGCAGGACAGGCTGGCCCTGGCAGCAGCAGCTCTGGCAGCATTGTCCCTGCTGGAGCTGGCTTTTGCCACTTCCTCAGTCACACAAGGCCTCTTTAGTCCCTTCTCTCCCTTGGCTCGGTGCTGTGAGGAGAGGTTCAAGCCTTTTGTCCCKGCTATACTTAGTGCCTCTCCTTGTGTGCAAGTTTTATATCCCTTCCAGATGTTGTCAAAGTCCAATAACTGCTCTGTGGAGCCAAGACAGATGTCAGCTATTTTTTAAAACTCGATCCAAGCCAACTTTCTTGCTTTGAGATGTAAAAATACAACAAAGCCTTATGAATGCCTTTTAATGCTATAGAAATGCAGAAATAAGTGCTGTAATAACCATCAGATTGTTCCCCATCATCTGTCAGGGCCAAATCACAGCTCTGACAGTGTCACTGTGGCTGAGCTCCAGGGACCTGCTCCAAAGACCATTGTCAAAGTCAACAAGAAACTTTCTCCCACTGACTTTGGGGTACTTTGGATCAGGCTCCAAACTGCCCCAGCYTGCAGAGGCTGCCTTTGGTCCTCCCAGAGCCAAAATGAACACCGAGGGTGCTGCTGGTAGAGATGTTAACTCAGAGATCTCCACAGCACTGCCTGGGGCAGTTTGGGCAAGCAGCTCTAGAGAACAGCTCAGTTCTTTCCTTGTGATCTCCCTTTCTGCATCCCCGCCTCAGCAGCTCCAGCTCCTGCTGTAYCCCAGCCCTGGCAGGTGAGGTGATGGCAATGAATCTGCTCACAAGGGATAAGGAGCACCMATTCAGCTGTGACAGCTGAAATACTTCCACATCCAACCCAACTGTCCCAAAGCAGCAGAAAGATTTCATTGCTGCCTGACCCTGTGAGCAGGGAGCTGTGGATAGTGACACACATTCCTGCTGGCTTTAATCAACAGATAATTATGAGCAAATTACAATCATAATAGCATATTTCATCCCAAAGGCTCTGAGAGCTCTTGATATAAAGTTGGCCAAATGCAGTGCATAATCACGAGTTCAAATGGGGGTGGGTGTTCTTTAACCTCTGCAGTGCAGCCCTTCCATGAGAGGACTCTGCACCTGAAAAAAGATTGGAACTGAAGGAAGTCTGGCAAGATTGGACCTGCTCTCCTGAGCACACCTCTCTGTGCAAGGAGAAGGGAATGGGATAAGGACTCTCTGGAAAACTCAGCAGGAATATCTGGCAATTATTTCTCAGATGGAAGCTGTRTGAGTGGAATGCTGTACAGGGCATGTACAGGGCCTTGCATGAAAAATGCTGACCAGGGCCTTGGGATTCACTGGATCCCCTCCCAGCCTCCCCTCCAAGCACCTCTGCTTGGCCAGCAGTGTCACACCTGCAGGGTGACATCCCTTCCCCAAGTCCTGGCTGGCCATGGCCTCACTGAACTCGAATCTCAAATGACCACAAGCCTTGACAATTTAGCAAATTAGCAGCAAAGGCTAATTGTTATTGATTGATTGATTGATTGATTGATTGATCCATTATTCAGAGAATCATCTTTATCTGCTCTAAGTAAATTCCTATCTGACATCAGAAGCAGCAATGTCAAAGCAACAGAGAGCAAAACCAAGAAACAAAAAACACTGACCACAAGGAGGTGTTTTCCTTCTGGCAGAAAAAGCAGCTGCCTTTTGGGATAAAGGGTGACACTCAGGAATTGTTTCAGCAGTTGACAAAGGGGATGATCAAAGCCCCAGWCTGTTTATGTGCCATCCAGAACAGCATCACACGCACAGCACTGGGGCTGGGGGGTTCAGCAGCAGTGAAACTGCTGCAAACACAGACACAAGAACAGTGCTCACACCTGCCAGGACCAGAGCTGAGGTGCTTTGTGCTTGTCAGTGCACTGCTGTCCTCCTTCAGGCCCGCAGGGAGCACCTTCCAGYTCACACTTGTTTGTCACCTGGAGAGATGTGCAGGGTTTCAGCCCTCAAACCCTCAATATTCCCTTCGACTGCCAGACAGTGCCTGGGGAACTTTTCTTGGCAAGGCTGTCCAGGTGACACTGAGCTCCTGCTCCCAGGAACAGCCCTGGAATCTGAGGTATCTTCACTGACCTAACAGTGGGATGGATGCTCCAGACTTCACCCTCTCTCCTTGGCACCTGCAGCCAGGCCCATGGCACCCCAAAATGTCCCTGAGGGGAGCCAGCAGCCAGGCACACCCCCCAGGAGCAGGGCCTGGAGCACCCAGCAGGTTCCCTGAGCCTTGTGCTTCTGAGCCACCAGCTTGCCAGCACAGCAGGAGAAGCCTGGCACATTTATAAAGAATCTGGGGGAAACTCGGGGGAAACCGGAGCTTTCCTCCCTCACAGGAGCTGCTGCAACAGGAGCTCCTTTAGGTACTCCTAAGGAACTCAAATCAGGACACTCAGGGGAAAGACAGGGTTCCACCCAGAGGTACCAAGAGCAGCACAAGCCTGTGCTGAAATCCATGCCTTGATCTCGTGGCTCTTTGTTTAAAGGCATCTTTAAAGGCTCTTTGTTTAAAGGCATCTTTGGTGGCTGCTAATGTAATTTATTTCCTTAATTCTCTGGGCCTTCCAGGCCCCCAAATCTCTGAGCTAGGACGGAGGAGCTGCAGATCTTTCCCAAGTCAATGAACTGCAGCGTGACAGCCAGTTTCAAACAGATCTTTCCACTGGGCCATGTCACAGCTCTCCTCACAGCTCAGCTTAGAGAGGGATTATGGCACTGCTTCCAAAGCACATCACACACTTCTTCCTTTCCAGATTCCCCCTGGCACARYTTGGGCTGTGCCCTCTTGTCCTGTMCCTTGTTACTTGGGAAAAAGGACTGACTTCCCTCTGCCTGTATTCAGAGAGCTGTAGAGAGAGGTAAGGTCTCCCCTGAGCCTCCTTTTCTCCAGGCTAAACCACCCCAGCTCCCTCAGCTCCTTCTCTTAAGACTTGTTCTCCAATATCAGAACAACAGGATTATTTTAGATTTTCAAATCCCCCATGGATCAGACCAAACTGAATTCAGGTGATCTGGAAGTCCACAGGTGCAGTGCTGAAATGCAGGTCACAGCACTGGCCAGGACAGTTTGGGACCTACTGTGATAGGGTTTGGGGGGTTTTGGTCTGCACTTTGGTGGCTGTTAATGTAATTTATTTCCTTAATTCCCTCCCAGAGTTGATCCTTTTAATGTCAATTTGTCCTGCACAAGTGGAGCTTTCCAGTATAAATACATCTAGACTCAAGCACTGCATCAAAAACTTGAGAAGTGGTCCCACTCACGGCTGCCAGTGCCCAGCTCAGGTAGTTTTGACCTCTTCCAGTAGTTTTGACCTTTCCACAGCAAAGGAAAGGACAGCCAGCCCCACTGCAGTGCCACCAGAGCTCATGGCATGGCCAAGCCCAGAGAAAGGCACCTCTGCTCTTCCAGATCCAGCCTCAAGGGAAAGTGAAAAGCCAAATTGTGCTGCTCTGAGAGCAGGTCTGAACAACAGAATATTGAAATATACAGAATATGTCCTGCATTTTTATAAAAGGCTGAGTCAATCAGCACCAATGCTTAACCAAAATGCAAGGACAATGGCACTGTGATGAAGACAAGGACTAATCAAGTGCTAATCAGGAGCAAAATCTGTAACCCTGAAGTAATGATAGGAGTTACTCATTGCTGCTATAGAAATCAGCTCAAACATCATTTTAGCTATTACCTTCTCAAGCCACATGGGCAAAGAAAATTCCTGATTATTATGGTGGATTACAGGGCAATCCAATTATTCTCAGCATTAATACTCCTTGTAATTAATGGGCAACAGAGTTAAACTCTGCTGACATGTTTTCTCCATTAAAACTTGCAAGCAAGTCATTGAAGATTTTGAGCAATCTGGCAACCTCTGCACAATTAGCAGGGTTTGGAAATGGTAATTAGCCYTTTTTATGGGATGTAGCCTCCTGATCTTTATGTCCTAATAAACATCAGTGTTTATGTTCCTATTGCTGTGATTATCCCGTGTTAAACATTGGTTCCCAGATCACCCTCAAATTCACACTGAGCATTGCAGACACTGAGAAAGTCAGCATCTGGGATGGGTTCATGATGGCTTTAGGGGGTAAATAATATTCAAAACCTCCTTCAGGCCAGTTGGGATGGAAAGGAGGAGGCCAGGCCCTCTTCACTCAATGGGTGTTTGACAATGCAGTTCATGTGGCTGRTTTTGTTACCAATTTGGTGTTTTTTAACACAAAAACTGTGTTACCTCACCTTCTAAGCTGTGTTTTCMTGCAAGAGGCACAGGACAAAATTGAATCCATCACTGTGGTGGTTGCTTGGACCCTGCTGCAGGAGGCACCATCATGCAGCACCCTCCAGCAGGAGCTCCCGGGCTCTGTCCCTGCCGGTGACATTCCTGCCCTGCCGGGTGTTTCCTCTCCCTGCTCTTCACCTTCCCTGGGTGCCCGGCCTGGGGCTGTGGCTCAGGTGACCCCACCTGTCCCTGTCTGGCTTTGACCTTACAGAGGGAGCACCAAACTGAGCAGAACCCAGAAACGAGACTGTTCTGGCCACATTTTTGAGGAGGCTTGGGAACACATCTGTGTCTCCACACGTTCCAAGCACAGTTCTGAGCATTCCTGTTTGAAATGAATTCCACACTCATGACCCAGACCCGCTCACAGAGCTCCAGCAGCTCTCCAGACTTGCCATTCTCAGCTTCCCTGCTCAGCCTTGGCCCGCTGGGGCCGGGGCAGGACCAGCTGAGGGATCAGATCCCTGGGCTGGGTGTGCCCGGCACGGCCCTCGAGCCTGCCCGGAGGGGGATGAGGGGACCGGGGTGAGCTGCTCACAGGTGTCACCTGCCCCTGCGACACGGGGGGACCCGCGGGGCAAGAGGGGATGTGCCAGCCCTGAGGGATCCATCAGCCCTGAGGGGATCCATCAGCCCTGAGGGGATCCATCAGCCCTGAGGGGGATCCATCAACCCCCAAAGGATCCATCAGCCCTGAGGGGAGTCTGCTGGCCCTCAGGGGATCCATCAGCCCCAAGGAGGATCTGCCACTCCCGAGGGGTGTCTGCCACCCCCAGGGGGACCCGCCGGTCCCGAGGGGTGTCTGCCACCCCCAGGGGGACCCGCCGGTCCCGAGGGGTGTCTGCCACCCCCAGGGGGACCCGCCGGTSCCGAGGGGCGGGCCGGGGGCGGGCGGGGGCGGTGCGGGCCCGGCCCCCAGCCCGAGCGGGCGCTGCCGTGCGGGGAGGGCGCGGCGGAGCGGCGGGCGCCGAGCTTTAAATGAACATTAATATCGCTCGGGGAGGGCAGCGCCGGTGGCTCGGGACGGGCGGCGGCGGCGGCAGCGGCACCTCCAGCTCCTCTTCCTCCTGCTCCTGCTCCTCCTCGGCCGCGGCGGCAGGTAGGGYGGGCTGTGCGCCTCTGAGCGCCGAGCGCAGCCCGGCCCCGAGCCCCGGGGGCTGCCGTGCCCTCGGGGGAAACGCGAGCCCTGCGCCCGGGATGCTGCGGGATGCGGGAATGCCGCGGGATGCAGGAGTGCTGAGGGGTGAGGGAGAGCAGCGGGATGCAGGAGTGCAGCGGGATGCAGGAGAGCAGCGGGATGCTGAGGGATGCTGAGGGATGCTGAGGGATGCTGAGGGATGCGGGGATGCTGCCGGGGCTCAGAGGGGGACGCGGCAGCCCCCGGGGGCTGGAGGCTGAGCCGGTGTGTGCTCGGAGCGGCGGCGGAGGTTGCGCTGGCCCGGAGCCGCTGCCTGTTGCCGGCTGTCGGGGCTCGGGAGCGCAGAGCCGCGCTCGGGGGCTCGGCAGCGGGGCCGGACAGCGGTGCGGGGCCGTGCGGAGCCCAGCGCTCGGTGCGGGCGGCAGATCCGCCGTGCGCGGTCCGCGGGCAGCGCGGGGCTCYCGGCGCCGGGGAGAGCTGGAGCGGCCTCGCCCCGACAATAAAAGTTATTTGCAGAAGGCGGAGTGGTTCGTTTTCTTTCGTTTGCTCCCCAAACGCGTGCCGATGCTCCGCTCGCCCCTGGCGGAGCGCGGCTGCCCGAACGCCAAGTGTCAGCCCCGCGCTCCGYTTCTGGCTGGTTGGTAATGGATTTAGAGCTTTAGTTATAATTTCAGTGCRTCTGAGAGCTTCGCTCGGTTGCTTTAGAACTCGTTTAAAACTGTATTTTCAACGGAGACGGGTGAACTTTAAAGGAAATCAGGTCAGCTATAGATTCCGGGCATCAAACCCTTTCAGGTCCCAGAAATAGCCACAGAAGTAGCGTGACCAATTCTTTTTTCATGCACAAAGCTTTGTCTTTTTTATTTTGGTCGGAATTTCTGAAGGATACCGGAGCTCATCAACTGGATATTTTCAGCTTACTTTAATGAAATAAGCATGCTTTCCGAGCTTGCATTTTGATGCAATTATATTAGTCTCCMTTGACTATACAAGGTTTGAGTTTCTGATGGAGCTTGTAGTTCTGAAAACAATAAATCTGTTTAGCACAAGGTTTTTCTTTGTGCATTTTTAGGGTTTAGATTTATGGGAAGGTGAGGAGGAAGACGACTGAGAGGGAACGTGGATATGAGCTGTTATGGGGTAAAGAATGTGCTTGGATATTAATGGAAAAGGTTCAGAGGGGACGTTTTATTTCAAATATTCTGCACTTGGAACAAGGCTGTTCGYAAGTTTCTGCAGCTCTTCTGAAGTCTCGAAACCAGGATTGACAAATATTTATCTTGCAGTAAGTGGGTCAGATGATAACATCTTCCACTGGATCCCTCACTTCTGTATTGGACGGCTTTGGTTGCTAAGTAGCTCTGAATTGCTAATCCCAAAGTCAATGATGTCATAATGACATCATCACATCCTTTCACCTGATTGATTCTCAGAAGAGAACAGTAATGAGATTTGATATACATGTCCCATCTCTTTAATATTCTTCCTCTGCTTCAGGGGATTTCCTGACCTGCCTGGCAAATTCCAATGAATCACACTGAGCGCCAGTAAAAAGACGTTTCTTTTGGAGACGAGGTGGAACATTAAAGGGACAGTGGCCGCTCTTGGTCTTTCCAAAAGCTGAGGAACTTGGCAGCTTTTGTTCCAAATGTGGAGTTCTGGATATGGAGGGCAGTGGTTTAAAGCTCGGACTCWCTGAATTCGCGTGCAGGTGTGAAAGTGGCTCGGTTTCAGAGAGGATCAAGTCACTAAATGAGTGTGAGTCTGAGTGTGGAGGTGCTGCAGGGGGCACAGAGGAAACAGGAGCAGTTTCAGCTGCCAAAATAAATCGCAGTTCTAACGGTAAATGCATGAAATCTGTCAGGAATTGCCACGTTAAGAATTGGTATTGAATGGTGCTGAAGACAGCTCAGAATTTATTTATCTTTGTAATTAGGCAGCATAATTGGTAAGTTTGAAGAATTTTAATAGCAAYACTGCCATCGCAGGGAAGTCCTTGTAAGAGAGTTTTAAATCTTTAAAGTGTGTGGAATGTGCTCAGAATCGATGGGTTTGGTTTCTCCTGAGGTTAAAGGCACAAATGGTGTCATTTGCTGGTGGTCAGCAGCGACTGCTGGTTTGTACAGTTGGTTTTTATTGTGTGTGCCCAGGTGAGCATGATCTGCGTGAATTTTAGGTGTTTTCCTCCTCAACAGCTTTGTGGTGATGAATTTCCCCACAGACAGCGAGTTTGAAGATCCCAGACAGGGCAGTGTATATTTTAGGTGTGCAAACCTGTGTGGAAAAGGGAGAAACGAAGCCATTTCCATTTGTTTTGTGGAACCTCTAGTCGTGTTTGGTAAAGTGAAAAGCTGAGCCTGTCTCAGAACATTCAGAGGCTGCACAGACCAGCCTCCCTTGCTTGATAAATATCGTGGGTTGCTAAAACATATTTCAGAAGTAAACAATGATTTGTTAGTGTGGATGAGTTGGTGTTAATGTATTTACTGAAGGCACTGATTGCTGATTATTCCTGCTCAAGAACTGCACTGTGGATGGCACTATGAAGTCTAACAGAGTAGTAATTGAACATGGGGAGTGGGAACGAGTGGGAAGSTGGTGGGGGAGGATGTTTTTGGCTGTGTGTTTGAATCTATTCACCCTGTAAGTGCAATCCAAGCTCCAGATGCAAAAGGGAAATTTCTAAATAATCTGTGAGAGTTCTGCACTCCTCGTACTACACGCAGTGACAAATTTCCACAAGCTTTAGATTCTTTCTGGGATGACTCAACTACGAACAAGTGATTTGGAAAAAAAATATTAYCTCTGAAGAGAATCCTTGGTGACAATTTCTTTTCAAGTTATCTTAGGTTTTTCTCCTTGCCATGATTTCTTCTAACTCCTGCCTGCCTTGAACGTTGGAGACGAGAGATGAGTTTGGACTGGGGGATAAATCCGTGCCTGCCAAGTGCACGTTGGAGGGTCAGCGGTGACATTTGCACGGCTGTGCTTTGCATGTGGTGACACATTTGGTTACATAAAGCACAGCACCTCAGAGCCTCCCCAGAGCTGGCAGGGCTGGGGTGATGCTCCAGCACCCCTGACCTCTCTGAGCAGGTGACAGAGGGGGACAGGGCCGTGCTCACACCGGGACAGAGCTCACACACACGGGCTCAGCTCCTGCAGAGCGTCGGCAAAGCTGGGCCAGGCACCTGAGGCTCTGCTTGAGCCAGTAGCAATGAGAAATTCGATCCTGAGGTTTTTAAGCGACAATCAATCTGCTTCAGAACCTGACTGAGGTGTTTTGTCCCCCTGCTTCCAGCCCTGTGGGCGTCAGGGTGAGCAGAGCCAGCGTTTGAGCCCCAGCCTCTGCTCCCGTCCTCAGCTCTGTGCGAGGATAGAACCAGACACCAGCTGGGTCATTGCATCTACTTCCTTGCTTTTTAAATGTAGATCTTTAAGGGGAAAATAATAKCTATAACAGTCTCACTGACCACTTGTGTGAGCCTTTTATAGGGGCAAGACTGGCAGTTGGATATTTGAAATATGGAGTGTGATAAGTGAATTCATCCGCAGCTGGATCTTTTTTATTGACTGAGGAAAATCTGAGAGAGCGTGGGCAGGATTTATCCCTTACAAACTTAGAAGTAAAACAATTAAAAATCCCAGTGATCTGCAGCAATCCCATCCCAGTGATCTGCAGCAATCCCATCCAAGTGATCTGCACCAATCCCAAAATCTGCAGCAATCCCATCCCAGTGATCTGCAGCAATCCAAAAGATCTGCAGCAATCCCATCCCAGTGATCTGCAGCAATCCAAAAGATCTGCAGCAATCCCATCCCAGTGATCTGCAGCAATCCTATCCAAGTGTTCTGCACCAATCCCAAAATCTTCAGCAATCCCATTTCAGTGATCTGCAGCAATCCAAAAGATCTGCAGCAATCCCAGGGATCTGCACAAACCCCAGTGAAATAAAGCACTCCTGAAATGAATAAAACCACCCCAGATATTGTAGCTAACATTATCCAGTAGCTATGAAAATTCTGTTTAAGACTTAAATCAAGCAACCCGAGGTGTCAAGTTTTCCAAAATTTCTTTTCCACTCAAAGTGGGTTCTGAAAGGATTCATTGTCCAAAAATAGAAGCTATTTAAAAATTAGTCCTACAGTGAATTGTTAAGCTGGAAAATTTTGATTTGATTCCAGTTTTTATCTTTATCTGTTAGCTATAATTTGGAAGGAAAGTGATGTTGAGAGCAAACTCAGTGCTGATTTTAGTCTGCTTAGAGTAACCTTTGTGTAAATGGAATCTTTTCTGTGCCAAATAACAAATATTTTAATGTTTCATTCGAATGATGTTACAATGAAAAACATACAGTGAAAAATCAGTCCTTTTTACGCCATCTGTATTCAGGGGGTTATCAAGTGAGTAATATGTAGCATTACACAGCTGAGGTTCATTCTGTGGCATTACAAATTTGTGTAACAAGACTAAAACCTAGGAAGGAACACAAAGCTATGTTAGTGGTGCCTAAACACATCACAACACTTTCTTTTAAAAATAAATGCTTTCATTAACCAATCAATGTATTCCTTCTAATACAAACCAGAAATTCCTAAGGAAATTATCCCAGTCTGATCCTGAACTCCACTTGTGCAAGGAATTAGGAATTTCTTCCCCCTGTCTTTCTGAAGTAAAGCTTCAGAAACTAAAGACAAAACTCAAACTGCAAACTCTTTTCCCAACGAAATTTACTCAGTGTTTTCATCACKTCACAGCAGTGGCTGAAAAGTTTATGGGAACACTTTTCATGTGAAACATGACTTCTAAGATTCTCTGGAAGGCAAAGGGTACCAGCAATACTCCAGTTAGTTACTCTGAGTTCTGTGATAAAGCTCAGGGAATCACTTTGCTGTTGGGTGCTTTAGTTTGGGTTTTTTCCCCGGCTGGAAAGCAGTGGAGACTCACCTGACACCTGAGACTCACTTTTCTCTTGGATGGCTGGAGACTCTGGCAGCTGCCCAGGTGCCCAAGGAGAACACCCTCTCCTCTGCCAAGGTGATATTGCTGTGTAATATCACCTCCCCTCATTCCAGCCCCCCTGCCTCCCCCCAGGCTTGTCTGCCCAGAGGAGCTGGGATGGAAGGAGGCAGCTGGCTMAAAACAAGGATCCCAGGAATAAACTGTGGCCACAACAAGGGGGGCACTGTTTGGTGTTCTCCTCCTCCTCAGCTGGTTTTTAAAGGCCAGTGGAAGCCTAAGGAGGCACTCAGACAGGCACAGCAGCACAGAGCCCCATGACTGCACTGCTGCTGCCCAGCCYTGCTGCTGGAAATTTTGCATTCTACATCTTTATTGCCTGCTGTAAATGCTACAAATAGCAGGAAGGGATGGATAAAACGACACAGATGCTTTAATTATGATTTGATTACAGAGCAACCAGAGGAGTCTATTCTGAGGAATATGCAATTAGAGAAAATTCTGAGGACTATCTAACCTTCCRAAATTAAAATTAACTGGGATTATTTGAACAGGGTTTGAACAGCTCTGAAAAAAGATATCATTCCTCAAGGATCCTGCTGCTCTTGTGTRCTAGATCCTCTTTGGTCTAGCAGATGGGCTTTAGGGTAACACAATGTCATCTTCCTCAGCTGCATGTGCTGCTTCCTTCACCTCCCAATCCCGTTTTATTCCCATTTTATCATCCCTTGCTGGTCACACACAGGAGGGTGACACAGAGCCTGGAAGCAAACAGCCATCCCTGCCTTGGAGCACACAAAAAGGGAGAGCAGTTGAAGCATTCCTGGGCCAGAGTTTCTCCATCCCATGAGCAGGAAAAATGGAGCCATGCAGGCTTGTGATGCGCATTCCAAAGGGAAAGTGTGGATGGAAAATTCCATGCCTTCTCCTCTGGCAAATKATTTAATGGAAGGAAGCTATATGATTAAATATGTTAAGCTTCTCTGTGGGCTTAAATGGTACAAATGGCCTGAATTTAATTCCACTGATTTCACTGCTATCCAACCCAAAATTCCGAATGTGTCCCAAAGAGCAGTGTGCCTTCAGCTCTGGTGTAAAACCCCTGAGATGCCATGGGAGCTCCATGCTGCCCTTGGAGCTGAGCTCAGCCAGCTGGCCAGGCAGCAGCAGCCCTGGGGCTGGGGCAGCAGGGGTCAGCCTGGCTGCAGGGGGCACAGACAGGGCACAGGCTCTGAGCCTGTGCCCTGAGCCCAGACACCACCCCTGGCAGCAGCTGCAAACCCCTCGTGTTCCACTTTGCTTTCCCTCAGTGCTTGACACATTCATGAGCCAGTCATCATTCCTTTTTTAATGGGGTCCTATTTTCTATAGAAGTTTTCAGTGTTTTTTGCTTCTGCTGGAAAACTGTGTTCAGAGCTTGATGTCAGCTCTCCAGCAGGACCTGCCAGGACCTTCCTGGACTCTGCTTGGGGTGGAATGTTTGCTTTGGGTCTGGAGAGGAAGGAGGAGGGCTCCCAGCTCAGCCAGCCCTGTTCCTGCATTGTTTGAATCCATGAGGAGCCAGGAAAGTGGGCTCTGGTTCTGCCTGGATGCTCTGGGGAGGGATGGGGGTGGTGAGAGGGGCACAGCTGCTTCCCTGCATCTCCCTGCTCCCAGTGGGCAGGAGTGAGCTTGGTTTTGAACTTGCTCCCCTCCAGAAGACCCCAGAGCTGCCCTGACAGAGAATGTGGCTGTCAGAGATGSTGCTCAGGACACTCAGACAATTCCTGCTCCTCCCAACAGGTGCTGAGCACATTTAAGCTCAGCTTAATTCAGCAGCCTGTCAGTCTCCTTTGCCACTTGTGAGGACATTTTCTGGCATAGTGCCTTATTTACTTGTTTCAACATCTCTTTTCAGGAGCCTTCAAACCCTCCAACTTCAAAGCATTTGTGTGTGCTCCTCCTGACCCGTGTGTATTTGCCAGGGATAAACCCCGGGCTGGCAACTTAGGGATGATTTGTCAAGGGTGGCTTTAATAATTGAGGTTATTTATTTTCTGCCTGAAATTCCCTGGTTGGTGACTAAGAGAAACTTTGTATTAAGCATAATGAGATTGCTGTAATGCTTTGATGTGGAAATGCTTAAATGCCAAAAAAAAAAAAGAAGAAAAAAGAAATGGTGTTATTGATAGAGCTTGCTTAAGGTATCTAGGGACAGCTTATATCAAGCAAATATAGATTATACTATAAAGATTATAGATTTTGATAATAGCCCTTTAAAACTTTAATAGCAGACATCATAAAAAGGTCAAAATCAAATTATTTTCCTGGACCATGCTGCTGGTGCTTACAAGCTGAGCCCTTTCTCACAATGAAGACCTGTGTGATATCAATTATAGGGCCATTAATGCTCCAATAGATGTGCGGGGAGATTTGATTTCCTAACACCTCTTACAAAGCCCTTCCTGCTGAACAAACTGAGCAGACTGTTGAATCAGTGGCACTGAAAGGCTGGAGTGGATTTCAGCACGTTAGTCTCGCCTAATGAAGGTGGTTACATAAGAGTCCCTTCCCCTCAGCTGCTGGAGCTGCACCTCCCATGGCTCTTCTACCTTCCCGTGCTGCTATAGATTAGAAAAACCAGAGTTTGCTGCCTTTTCTTCTGTTCTTCTCGTATCTGTTCTTGAGGCTGATTAGCACAAAGTAGCTCTGAGCCATGGCTTGGGCACCAGAGATTCTGAGAGCCTCAAACAGCCGAAATAATGGAGCTGGGTGAAGGATGCTGGTTGCCATGGGAACGGTGCATGTGCCACACAAGATAATGGAGCTGCTGTGGTGCAGGGATCTGTGCTGAATATTGATTTGAGGTTCCCTGGATTCCTTGGGAGCGCTGGGCTTTGTGCCGGGTGTTCCACCTGGCAAGGCAGAGCAGCTCCGCAGCTGGGCTGGGGCCAGCCAGGGTTTCCTCCTCTGGGCACAGCTGGCTCKGCCATGGGATGGGAGGAGAAGGGGCAGGAATTCCTGGGGGGAATTATCAGGGTCACAGCCTCTCCTTGTGGAGCTCACAGAGTCCTGGGTGTTGGAGTGGAGTGAATGAGGAGTTGGAACTGAGGTGCTCCAGGGAGTGCCCTGAGCTAAAGTGACAATGAAACGCCCCAGGACGCTGAACTGTCACCTGTGTAATGTTCCTGSTGGTGGTGGTCACCTGGACACCTGCACAGTGCTACTGCTCCCCTTTGTGTCCCTTCAGTGCTCCTCTTGGTAGCACTGGAAAGTTCATCTTTGTACCAGCTTGTCTGATGAGTGGCAGAACTGGGCAAAATAGTGGGATTAAGAAACATCAACTCATTGGCAGCCAAACATTATTGTTATGGCAGTGTTGGCCATTTCCCCAAGCTGGGGGAAGGTAAAACATGAATGTTTGAATTTGAGGCAAGGTGAAATGTGAAGGTTTTCATTTGGGGCAAGGTAAAACATGAAGGTTTTAACCTGGAGGAATTCTCTGTGAGCAGGATCACACTTGGCCCTGTTTTTAGGTGAGGATGGGATTCTTGCATAAAAATGAACAAAGCAGGACTGGTTCTGCTGTAATTTTGCAGCCTGAAGTTCTGGCTCCTGGAATGACAAAGAAACCCTAATTATTGCTCCTCTAGCCCAGATCCTCAATGACAAAAACCAGCTGAACTTTCTCAGTGCTTTATCTGCTTGGCAAGAGGCAGCTGGGGCCACTGTGGCTCAGGAGGATTGTGCAGATGAGGTAATGCAAATTAAATTCCTGTCCTTCTTATGTTTTCCCCCTGGGAAGGGTGATGCCACAAACTCTTGTTTGCCTTCAGCAGGATTGCTGGCAATTGGCCACTTGTTAGAGAAAATGTTGTATAATTATTGACCTTAGCAGGTTTGGGGAAATKATCTGCGTTCTTTCATACCTGCCCTGTGCTGTTTGCTCCTCCTGGTGTTGTCTGGATCGGCCTCAAAAGCACTGGACCTTTAGGAAATGTGAATTGGAGAGGTTTTCTGTGGCAGCTCTAATAAGCTGCATTTCTTGAGGCAGAGATGGTGAACTTAAAAAGTATCTGAGGTGTTATTTGTCAGAAATGTGTCTGGAAGGACAAATTTAGAAATCCTAGGCTGTTGTGCCCTCTGGGCACGATTTGCAGATTGGTGTGACTTTGTTCTTCAGTACAGGTCATGTCCAATGTGGTGCTCAGAGAGCCATTCMGTTTATTCTCTCCTGCTGATTTTGGSTTTAAATCCTGCCACCACAACCCAGCAGAGCTCCCAGTTTTACTGCCAGTTCCAAAACCTGATTGTACAGGATCAGCTCCTCAGGACTTCTGGGGTTCTTGGACAGCCAGGACAAACTGAGATATCATTTAAGACATCTCCTGATAACCAGGTCATCTGCTCTGCAATGTACAGAAAGTGATATTTTAGAGCACCTAAGCACACTGGTGGACTTTGGTATGGTTAATTAAAGCCATGGATGCTTTTTTGGGTTTTTTTTTTTTTTTTTGGTTTGGTTTTATTTTGTTGTTGTTGGGGGTTTTTTTNTGTAGGTTATTTTTGGTTGGTTGGGATTTTTGGGGGTTTTTTGTAATGCTTTAATGTTTCCTGAGTTTATGTCATAATTTTACAGTGAAAAATCTTAGTCTTTTTTAGAAACAAAATTTATTTTGGATTTGGGAAGTGAACAAATTAATGAACTTGGACATTAGGCATGGCTTAAGATACCAGACTTCTGCCTGAGTGAAACCTGACTGGTGCTGGAGCAGTGCCTCACGTGTCCTGTGATCCAGCCCTCCATGAGCAGCAGCTGTGCACAGCTGGATTGGGATTCCTGCCAGCTGGCAGGGATCAGCTGGCCAGGTGTGCCTGTAAATGTGCAAATCCACAGCCCAGCACCCTTTGTGTGTGTGTGAAGGTGTGTGTACTCCTCATCCTCCCCTTGTCCTGTGTCAGGGAGGCTCCTGCCCTCACCTGGCCGTGTTTGAGSTGATGTCTGGGGTTATGAAGTGCTTCAGTTCAGCTCCAAGTGAACAGACTGGATGTCAGCTGGAGCTGCTGCTCTGGCCTGTGCTCTGCACCCAGCTGGGAGTGSTTTGTCACCATAAGGAGGTGACAATGTCGTTCTGGGCCAGCCTGCAGCAGTGGCACAGCCTTTGATTGTCACCCGTTTGTCACTGGGCTACCTGAGCTAGTCCTGGACTAGCAGCATCTTAAAGAAAGCTCAGCTTAAATACGGGGACAAGCAGAAATGTCTATAACCACACGCAGCTGCCTGGCTGTGTGCCTGTGGGGTTTTGTGGGGTTTTATGAGGTTTTAGGAGGTTTTGTGGGGTTTTACGGTGTTGATATCTGTCAGCCTATTGCTCTGCACCCAGGAATTTTCCATACCAAAATGGTGCTGAATTTGATAAAAGCAGAGACTGTGTTTACTCTCTGATACTCTTCTCAAATGCCATTTCTCTGAAAAAAGAAGGCTTTGAGGAGATAAACACCAGACAGGGAATCTGGTGCTGCTGTCCCATGGAAAAGCATCCAAAAGCTCACCTTCCCCCTGACCCCTCAGGTGACCTCTCTTGGCTGAACTCCTCTGACCCTGGGAGCTGCTGCTGCTGCTTGCTGGGCTGTGCTGCACAGCATTCTGTGATTCCACCCTGTTCACTGCACTAAAACTGCCATTACAAAGTCAATTATCTCCCCGTGGCTGGCCAAGTTTTAGGAGAGCAGGTGTGAGAAAAAACGTGGCTGCTGCTCCCTGCCCAAAGCCACAAAAGCTCTGCTTGCTGGCTKGAACATGATATGGTCCCAGTGATCAGCCTGTGGTGTTGAGAGGGGAATAAGAAGGAATATTTCTGGAGAAGGCAGCAGGGAAGGGAGCCAGGTGTGTCCCTTGGGAAGGGCAGTGCTTGAATAGATCAACAGGAGCTGGCACTGCCCGTGAATGTGCCCTGGCACCTTTGCCCCCCTGAGGAGCACAGGGAGGGCTTTGCTGGATCCCAAACACCAGCACAGGAGGCTGGCTGTGGTTTATCACTCACAATTCCCTTYTGAAGTGCTCCCAGCAGCCTTCCAGGGGAGGCAGCTCTGCCTGCCAGTGCATGGACACRTGGTGGGATTTCATCTTCATGGCTGGCTGGAAGAGGAGATGGATGGCTGTGCTTGCCAGGCACCCTGGCAGGGCTCTGGGGAACATTGTCCTCCCACATTTGCCTGCAGCCCCTCTGAGGATATCAATTTCCACTGAGCACAGGGACGATTTTGCTTTTCCACAACAAGAGCTTCCAAGGAGGCACTGGAGCGACAAAAGCTGTTGCCAGGGGTCTCCAAGGCACTTGACAGGTTTATAGAGTGATGATGAACTGCTGGGGTAGTCCCTGTGGAAATTGGGTTTGATGGCAATAATAAAGAATTGGAGGTGCTCAAGGACATCGTTGGAAAGCAATTTGGGGAGGCTGTGGAACATCTGGATTGGCCTCAGTGTGATTCCTCCCACAGAAGGGAGCTGAACTGTGACTGGTGGGATTTATTACAGCTTTTTACCTCTTCATGTTGAAAATTGAGCTTCAGCACGATAGCCTGCTCCTGTCTTTATGCAGATGACATAAAAATAAATGGGTGGGTGATGGATGGGGACGGGGAAAGTT
This sequence comes from Alauda arvensis, assembly GCA_902810485.1. NCBI lineage: Eukaryota > Metazoa > Chordata > Aves > Passeriformes > Alaudidae > Alauda > Alauda arvensis. The sequence goes on along the minus strand of CADDXX010000743.1, from coordinate 296,610 downwards.
CAAATGCAAATTCTCCAAGAATGTTTTTTATTTCACAGGAGCCTGTATATCTTAGCCAAAGTGATTTAATAATGGACAAGTATGCACCTGGAAAATGCTTAGAGGGGCCTGTAAACATGTCCCAACATTTCCTAGACAATTTTAAAGTCTATTTTTAAAAAGCCACATGCCCTATTATGTGCAGCTCACATCTGTGCCAGCACTGACACTGGTAGAAAGGCAACTCCATTAAGTTTCTTTTGTCCTTTATAGAAGAACTTGCTGCCTTGTCTTCTGGGCAACACAAAAGCTGTTTTATTTCCAATGAAAACACATTTACTGAACAAACCCTTCAAGAGATTCTTTTTTCCTTTTATGAGACCACTAAGTTTTCCTTTGGCCACTATTTTTAAAGTTCTAGAAAACCTCAACAGAATTGCATTGCAAGAAAAGAACTGCTTGTGTTGGGATTTGCATCCAAAATATTGCTGGGAGGTGCCTGAGGCATGGCAGGTAAATATCTGAGCACCTGGTAAATATGTGAGTAAAATCCAGGTGTGTTGTGGCCAGAGGTGAATTATTTTCATTTACAGATGTGCTTGGAGGYGAGATGGAGGGGCAGGGCAGTAATCTGCCTTTCCACAGTCAGCACAGATGTTGTTTGAACTTCTTTCTATTCAGGCTCCCTCCAAAGCTCATGTGGCTTAATTTTGGCCACGACCTATTGTGAGGATTAATTGAGTTCAAGTCAAAATCAGCTGCTTCCTCCATCCATGCAGACAATCTATGAACCTCATTGGTGATAACAAACAGGTAATAAAGCAAGCAGAATAGAAGTGGGCAGGTTTCTGGGCAGGTTTCTGGGCAGGTTTCTGGGCAGGTTTCTGGGCAGGTTTCTCCCTGGGGGTGACCGAGGTGTGCAGACTGAGGACAGCTGAGCTGAGGGAGAATTGCTGTGAGTGCCCAGAGGTGTGTCAGTGGCACTTCCCTTGGGGACAGGAACACACAGAAATCATTAACTCTGCCAAGGAATGGCCACAATGAGGGGAGTTCAGAATGCTCCTGCCTGGGAAGCAGATGGGAGCCATCAAGGCCACCCTCCCTTGGCTGATCACAGGAGCTTTTGGCAGCAGTGGGAGCAGCAGTGCAGAAATATTTGCTGCCTGGTCCTGAAGGAGTGGCTGATCCCTCTTTCAGCTTTGGGATCAAAGCATGGCCAAGGAGCCATTCTGGGCTTTTTTTTTTTTTTTTTTTCTTCCCACCTGCACCATTTTATTCCACTTGGCCTGCTAATTTTAATAAATAACAAGAAGTTCTGCTCCACGTAATCCAGCTCTGCCCAGCAGGTGCAGGGTTTGGGAGCTGGCCCAAGAAAGGAGTTTGCTGAAGAGTTTGAGCAGCAGCAGGGAACAACCTCAGCTTGCAGCACCTCAGTCTGCTCAATGTTTGCTTCTGGATTAGGAGCATAAACAAGCAAACAAAATTCTGCAGAATGCTTGAACCATCTGGAAAGCCCCAAACAAACCAGGCAAAGAGCAAAACCCCAAAGAACTGTTGTTTGAGAAGCAGCACTGGGGCACTTGAGATGACTCTGCTTAGCATCTGGCACGTGTGGCAGCCTATCTCATGTGTGAAAGCAAAATAAATGTCTGCCTGCAGCTCATTTTGTCCATCAGGGCTGGATTCATGCATTCCTGCAGAGGAGGGCTGCTGGAAGGACATTTCCATGGGTGCCATCCATTCCCTGGGCTTGTGYTATCAGTGATTATGCTGGGATGGTTTCCATGGGAAGCCAGTCTGTGGGTTTGTCACATCCCCTTGCCTTTTCTGCTGGGTTGGGCTGGTTAAGATCACACTGCTTTGTCTGTTTATTTTTTAAAGGCATCTGCTGTGTTTGTGTATGAACTGATCACAAGGGGTTGTTGTAAGCTTTATTCTGAGCTGGAATGTTTGTTCACAGCAGTATTTCTTTCCATGGTATCCCTGCCTGCAAGATGGAGGGTTTGCAAACAGCTGCTGGAAATGACAGGAAGCTCTTGGAGTGGAATTTGGGCAGCTGGAAGAGAGAGAAATGGGGTCTCTGCAGGAAGCCATGGCTCCACTGGCCTGGATACCCTTCCAGCAGTGGACAATGCAGTTCTGTGCTTTTGGATGGTGATGGGGAGCATAAAATGTGGACTGGGTGGCAGCTGGGCTGTTGTGACTTTTTGTGTGGGAGGGTCCTTATTTTCCCCAGGAAAGCTGAATTGGTTATTGTTCTCTCTGGAGGATGGGAATCACAAAAGAATGCTGCTTCCATTTATTCTCCTTACAGTTTTAATTTAGCTCCTTAATGTCACTGCTGCTGCCACAGAATTTCCAATTCTGGGAACAGCAAATTAAAATAATCTCCATCCAATTTAAAACAAGGCTCTATATTTTGTTTGTGTAAGGTGGCAGCTTTCTTAAAAGCAGAGTGAAATTCCATCACTGGAATCACTCTGAAACACACAGAATGAGTTGTGTGTGAGGGTGTCTAAACTGCCTTGCACATAAATGCCTGCAGCAGCAGCCTGGTTTATTTGTGGGAGCTTTGCTTAGCAGGAGCAGGAGCTCTCTGTGCCATGTAGCAGTCAGGATTCACAGCTTTCCTGCGAGATCTCCTACTCCAGGAATGAAGAGTTCCTTTGTTTACAGGAGTGCAGGGGGGGAGGCACCCTCCAGGCTGTTGTTTCTAGCTCCTGACATGTGATAGAACACGAGCGTGCCTTGGCTTGTGGGATCCCAGATTGGCATCTTCACAGGGAGGGGGGATCTTCAAGGGGAGCCGGGAGCTGACACTTTGTCATYCTGCCGTGATGAGCCCTGCAATGAGCTGCTGCAAGGCTGGGGGATGTGGTGCAGAGCAGCAATGSAATGCTGCGAGGGTTGGACTCGGCGGTTTGTATTCAGGAGCTGAATTCTGCCAGGTGTGCAGTGATGTCTTGTGGGGAGCACTCACAGTAATGGGAATTTCTTGGCTAATAAAAGGCTTCAAGCTCTGCTCCCATGGATCTTAAAAATGGTGCTGCTGTTTGTGGATGTGACTGGCAGCTGTGACCCCTCTCCTGCCCCCACCCACATCTTTCCCTCCCTAGTCAGCCATTAGACCAAAACATAAATAAACCTGGTATTTCCAACCCAAACGAGGCATTAATTGTCAGCTTAGGGTTTTTGGTTTTYCTTAGGAGTCTAAGGAAGGCAGACACCTCCATCCCACTGAAATGCACACCTGGGTATTTTTGAAACATTCAGCCATACCATTTAATGTAATCCAATGGTGATCTTTTATCAACACATTCTGACTGATATATAAATACTTGCAATATGATATTCCCGTTGACCATGTAATGTTTTAAACCAACAATGCTCCCACAGTCTGGTTTTTTCCTCTATTTAATTTTACCACTTGATACCCACAAATGCTTCCATGGCTCAATGGAACCCAAGTTGCCTCAGCTCCCTCCTTGTCTCTCATTGAGGCAGGCAGTGAATTGCTGTGAGTTGCACAGGTTTTCTTACCCTGAACACTCCTGAAGAAACAGGACACTATAAAAATGTGCAAATAGCATTGGCCCTGCTGAAGTGTGAYGAGGTTTTGTCTTCTTAAGCAACGTGCCAGCCTTGCCCTGAGTGTTGTTGCCCCTTCAGGATTATTGGGAAAGTTTGAGACTTGTGTTGGTAACARAACATAAAGGTGCTGTGGTTTGAGGATGGGAGTGATGGAAGTGCAGAACTGGAGATGTCTGAATGCAGCCTCTGCTGGTGGGAGGCACTTCAGCCCATGTGTACACCAGGGAGAAACAGTATTTGGAGAAGAAGTATTTGGAAGAAACATTATTTGCTCTATTAAGAAATAAATAAATAAACAAATAGATAAGTAAGTAAGTAAAAGCAGGAGGATTTATTTTGCCTTCCCTGATGGAAAGCTTCATCCACAGCAGCTGCCTCCGTGAGCCTGGCTTCCCCCAGGATCTCTGGGCCACCTTCAGAGGTGATGAACATCTCCAAAATTCATGGTGCACTTCACAGAAAATGTGGGAAGAGCCTCTGGAGGCCATCAGGCTCATACAGGAGTGCTGTGTGAGCTGGGTTTGGCTGTTTGTCTGCACTGGACTGGCTCACAGACAAATGGCAATAAATCAATTAATTATGCACATCTCTCACTTTCTTCCAAGCACACAAATGCTTATAGGGAGATGAAGATTGCTCTCCTTACTGTAATAACTTTATACCATGGGGTGCTGTTTGTTTGTTTAGGTTAAAATTTGCTCCCTTTAGTGAAATTCCCTTTTCCTTCAAAGTACCACGGGCTCCCAGAGGAGGCTGAGGATTTTCACTGCTTTGCAGAGCCAAGGCCCCTGTTTGCACAATCCCTGCAGCCTGGCAGGGTGTTTGGAGTAGCTCCATTGCTGCTTTAGGTTGGCTTAGAGATCAGGCACAGGGGAGAACTCTTCACTCAATCTGTGCCGTGCAGATAAGAACTGAGATTTTTCTGTGGGGAAATCTGACTGGTTTTGTAATTTTATTGCACTCAGAGGGTATGGGATTAACTATAATGTGTATTATTCTTGAGGAGTCCCCATTGCCTGGTTAATACCTGGAAGATGAAGCTCCAGAGGAGCTGGGATGTGTTGTTCAAACTCAATATTGTGCAATACAGAAAGATTGCTGTTCTTCTGGAGAGCCAAGGCATTGCTTACTGTCTAATAGGCAGAAACACATTTTTATTTTGATTTCTTTGGAGAAAATGCATTTTGTAAAGGAGGTGATTAGTAAAGAATAACGAAATGTGGACTAATATAAAAGACAGTGCTATTATTTCAATCCAGGTTTTGTGGCTTTGGGCTCTGGTTGAAAAAAAAGAACTTTGTGCCTTGGTATGAACAGGTGCAGCAATTGCTTTTGAAATGAGTCCAAGCCAGTAACATTAAGTGCTCATTTTACACCTCAGTGAGTGCTGTGCAAAGAGCAGAACTTCCCAGCAGCACGGGCAGATCTCATTCCATCGATAGCCTTGGCACCGGGCCTGCTCGCTGACAGCAGCGGGGCCGCATCTGCTCCCGCCTCAGCCAACAAAACCCACTGCATTCGATGGGTCAGGACTGGTTTGGGACAGCCCTTGGCCTTTTGAACACTTCCCTGCCCGAGGTCGGTGCTGTGGTCCCAAGCAGAGCCCCTGCAGCCCCAGCCCGTTCCTGGGCTGGCGGAGGCGCGAGGCCAGCGCTGCCCTCCCTCAGCTGGCACTGCAGGCCCAGCAATGGCAGCGGGAGCTGGCTCCCAGCACTGCCAGCCTCCAGAGGGGACACAAGGGCTCCCAGGACCGATGGGTGAATGCACTCCTGGCAGCAGAGCCCCAGCAACGCYTCCAGCTCCTTTAGGAACACGTGAGACCGCGGTGTTCCCAGGGAGACCCAGGGGCAGGGAACCTTCCAGAGCTGCTGCTGCTGCTGTGGGGAACAGCCCTGCTGCTGCTGCTGCTGCTCGGAGCTGGGAAAGCCCCAGGGCCCCGGGGCAATGGCCTYTAACTGGTGAACAGGAAAATCATCCTGGGAAGGAGCCAGGGCAGGGTTCTGCGAGCCCGTTGTTGATGGGGCACAGAGGTRGTTGGGTCTCAAAGCTGTGACAGCCTCCTGTGGATGAGGAGCTGCCTTGGGATTCTCTGTGGCAGGTAAGGAATATAAATATTATCTATCTAGTATATCTCATATCTAATACATAATTATATATTAGATAGCTATAATATCCATAATGGCTATAATATATAGAAAAATATACCATATACTATAGAATATATATCATAGAATATGGGATTTGGAATATGGAATTTGGAATATGGAATATAGAATATAGAATATATATGTTAGATATTTTGTATTCTATTATATAKATAATATATTATATGTATGTTATATATATATCATATTCTGCCTGCTGCTTACTTCTCTCTGTCCTTCTCTTCCCCAGCAAGAGCCAGGGACAGTGGAGGGAGTGGAAGGGAATTTTCTCCTCCATTCCCTGTTCCTGTAGCTCTCCTCCAGGAGCTCTGCATGAGCAGGGCAGTGCTGCTCAGTGGTCTTGCATTAGGCTCAGCTCTTTTTTCTTTTTTTGCARAAATGTTGGTAGTGAATGTTATCTTTTTAGTTTTATTTTAAAAGCTCATGGAAGTCAGACTGTATTTTGAATATTTCTCTCAGTGTTCCCAGTCACAGGACCCACAAAAGTTCAGTGTTTACTGGGGTTCTCTCTATGAAACCTTGAACCAGTTGGGAACATCTCAGATTTTCTTATGTTTTACTTTTTTAATAGAAGCATTTGTAGTGAGGCAAATAARAAGGCATTTCCAATAATGGAACCTTCTCCTCCCTGGCACGTTTCTCATGGAAGCTTGGCTCAAAGTTTTCCTCCTGCTATTCCGCTATGCCAAACTTCTGGGGTATTACTTCTGTACCTTAATTTCAAGCATCAATCTCACCAGATTAAAGCAAAACTTAACTATTTTAGTATAAAGAAAAGAAAACCACAGAGCTCCATTGAAAGAGGGAAAGCACATAATTCTCATCAAGTGTTGATTAAAGTCTTGAATAAAACACATTTTTCCTGTGCCATCCCCACTGCAGATTGTCAATAAAAAGAAAAGCTCMGCTGTGTCCTCCTGGAGCTGGAGGAGGCAGCAGTTTTTTGCTTCCCATTAGGAAGGTGACATTCCCAGATAGATGGCCTAGAAAATTGTTTCCAGAGTGTGAGAAAAATTAGTTCAGGAGGGTTACTGAGCATCCATCTCYCTGCTTTGCAACAAAGTGCTGGGTACCTGGCAGCACGTGGCACTGTGACAAGTGTTCAGCCCGGGGGTGCTGGCAGAGGAGGAGATGCTCCAAACACCTCTCCTCTGTCACATTCTGGCTGAGCTTGCAGAGCTGGCAGCAGAATTCCTGTGTTTGGGGCTTTCTGTGGACATGGATAAGCTGAGCAGGGATATTCCATTGGTGTACAATAAATATGGTGCTTCATCACAATGCTGGGCTTGGGTTTCTGGTTTTTTAAGTGCTTTTGATTGCAGGCTGTGCTCATTTTCAAATGGTACGAATTAAATGGACTCTAAGACATAGGATAGAAAGCTATTTGGCATTTKTGGGGATTTCTGTAGCAGTTTTCATGTGTGATGGGATGTTTTTCTTACCTAGAGGAAGGTGTTCGGCAATTAGCTTTTTGCAAATCAATTTTTTTTGGTTTTTTGTTTACTTTTGCTCCTAAATATGCACCTTATAAAAGCAGTGCAAGGGGAAATAAATCTGAATTCACTGTTCCTAAACACATTTCCCTCCCCTTCAGATGTGTTTGGCACTGTCACCTGAGTGGCTGTGGGACTCTGCCTCCAGCCAAGGCTTGGAAAGTTTGAAATGGGAAGTAACTGAACACTCCCAAGCTGCTGCTGTAGGGAGTGAGGGAAAGGAGGTTTTGTGTGCCATTTGTATTCCCSCTGGGGCTCTGACCAGCATTTCAAAGAGGAAGTGAGGAAGAGATTTCCTTCTGTGATTCCTATTGAGCCCAGCTACTGTGAAGGGACTGGGGGAGCTGAAAATGAGCATAAAAATACCTGTGAGGACAGATCCATGAGAAAAATAAGGCTTATAATGATGATGCTCATTATGAAGTTTGTTCTCTGAATTAACAGCTTCCTGGAGCCTGGGACTGGCTCCCAGTCACATCTGGGCTGGAATTCATCAGCTGTTTGTTAGGAAAGAGCTACTACAGGCCCACAGAATGCAATTACAGAGCTGACACTTTGCCAGAACTCCAGATTTACTTTTCAGAAAGTGCCAAGGCATCTTCCACAGTCACAGATCACGACTCTCACCTTTGGGATGGGACACGAGGCCACTGGTATTGGGAAAATATGGCTGCAGAAATKATTTGCCTGGTGTATAAATAGCATCTGCATGTGGTTGTGTTCCTCGGGAGAAGAAGGGGAGCCAGCTGAGCTGCCAAGCAGCCCAGATAAATTGTACCTGGAAAAGAAAAGTATTGGTTGCAGGAGGACAGAGGTAATTGGGACCATATGTTGTTCCAAGCTTTTCCTCAACTGAGCAGTCATGTATCACAGTGCAAACAGCTGAAACTGCTCCTCACTCTCCTCTGAGTTAGTTTCTGTGTTCAGTGATGGCCTGGAGCTCTTTGGGGCTGTGAAAATCCAAAGATCTTGGTTGTTCCCTCAGCAGGAGCCAGTGGCTAAGCTGGGGAAACAAAAGCCAGAGGTGAACTCGACTGGTGAGGCTGTGGAGCATCAGGGRGCAAACTGTGCCTTGAGTATTGACACCAAGTGGCTGGATAAGACTTMGGAGTGATGGAAAAATGGAGTTTCCTTCAGTTCTATGGGAAGGAAGGCTGCTGCAGGATCTCTGGGAAGGGAACAGTGTGCAATGGGACTGGAGGCAGAAACGAGGAGTGCCAGGGGTGGCACAGGAGTGTGTGCTGCATGTGAGGGAGAACACATTTGTTCCAGAATGTTTTTCAGCAGGAAGCAGGGAATGTTCAATTATGAGCAAGTATTCAGATTATTCCATGTAAATTTGACCTCTGGCTTTCTGAAGGCCAATGGAGCAGGACTCTGCAAGGCCCAGGAGGCACATTAGCAGTGAGCAGCATCCAAATGACATTTCAAACACTAAATACAGCAACTCCCTCTCCTCTTATATCCCATCTGTCATTGTTCTGTCTGTCTGGATAATTTACTGGAGTCTTGTCATGTGACAGTTTATTTATCCTCATCACAGACTTATTTCATGTACCTAAGATTTCCAGTTTGGCTGAGAAGAGGAACATTGCTGCAGTGCAATTCTCTACCTGTCTGAGAGATCAAAATCTCAATGTGCTCCCCTGGAGCAGTGTGGTAGTACCCCAAATCCRTCCTTGATCCTGTGCCTCATCATTAAAAGCCACAAATCATCTGTCTTCTTGGTTGGAAACTGAGAGTCTGCTGCAGTAGAGGATCAGTGCTGTTAGTCCTGCACCTGTGCTGATGAAATGTTGCTCTATGATGGCAATTGCACATGTGGTGCAAATTGACTTCTGCTCCCTTTCCTTACTTCCTTGTAGCTGCTGCTGCAGTCTCATCACTGCTTCTTGGACGTGTTTCCTGCTTGGCTTTGTAAAATGAGCTTCACMAGGGGCTGGAATGATCCCTCCAGCCTGGAGAGCATGGCCAGGCTGTGAGCTGCCTGGGGAGAAGGAGTTGTTGGTGCTGCATTATCCACTTGGCAAAAAATGCAACAGATGCTGCTCCTCTGTCTGGAGATCTTCCCAAATCCAGCAAAGAAACAGGGACRAGGCAGCACCTTTGGGGCAGAACCAACAGGACTGGAATTTCACCATCCAAGGGATTTCCTACACCACAAAACACAAACTCTCAGTCCAGCCTGATTCAGCCCTGGCTGTGCCATCCCAGCCCAGAGGGGGTGTCTCTGGATGAGTCTCTGCCCCCCAGCACTGCTCCTGCTCCCCTCCCTCCATCACTTCATCTCCCTGCAGCAAGGGAGGTGAGGAATTGCCATCCCAGCTCTCCCAGGAAGGAGTTCATGCTCTCCTCTGTGGTGTGCTTTGAACTGTGAAGTGGAAGCAGGGGAGAGCAGGAGCAGAGTCCCAGCAATGCCTGTTCTGGAGGCTTTGATCAGCAACGTGGGGTTTTCTCTGATGAGAGACCCCCCTTTCCCTCCCCCAGGCTGCTGGAACGTGACTGCCTGTGGGAGTCTTTTCATGCTGCTCTCCCTGAGCTGCTGTTTGTGCCTGCCTTTGCCAGGGKTTCTGAGGGGCTCTCTGATCTCTCACACAGCTCGGGTTTGCTGATGGAAACTCTGCCTGGGAGCGTTCGAAGTGTGTCTGGCAGTGCCCTTTGCACCAGAAATAATGAACATTTCCCAGGATGAAGTTTGGAGAAAGTGGGTGGAGGTGAATTTTTTGATGGAGAGAAGGAGTGTGTGTGGTTTTTGGTTTTTCTTCTCTGCTTTTCCAGAGCACTGTGCTGCCTAACTGGAAGATATAATGGCTGTATGAATTGCTATTTAATCAGGGATGCTAATTAAGTCTCAGCTCTAATGCTTTCATGGGAGAGCTGTATATGATTTGCAGTGGCTGGAACTGCAGTTGCAGGCAATTAAGCTGCTCTTGGCTTTGTAGGACCTGAAAGTGCAATTTTCTGAGGGACATTCGGGGCTCGGAGAGATCCTGTCACCTTTAACATCTCCCTTGGRCTGAGAGTCAGAGATGTTTGGAAAAGGAAACATTCTAAAGCAGCAAGGCAATGAAATAACACAATCATTTCAGATTTTAAGCAGCCTTTTTTGAGTGTATAATTACAGTGGTACATCCACTTTTATGGCACAGTTAATATAATTGAAGGTTAAATATAAAGCCCATTTGGAAAAAGAAATCTCACCTGTTTTTTCATGTTTTAGTTTTATACTGAATTTGCAAAAGGTTTTGAGCTGGAGCTGTCTGCTGCCTTCTCAGATGGCAGCAAAAAATTCCCAGTTCTGGGTCTGAGCAGTCCTTTGCAAAGAAGTTCGTCCCACCAGCAAGAGAATGGAGACATTTAAGAAGTGGGACAAAATGTGTGGAACACTTGTCAGGCTTGTGAAGCACAGTCAAAAACAACCCAGGAGCTAAACTTTCAACAGAGAGCAAGCAGGCCTGTTTGTGATTAAGAGCAGGTTGGGATTTTTAGGGTTGGAGGGGTTTTAGTCCCCCAAACATTGTATTTTGGCAGCTGAGATCAGTGATACAGTGTGGTAGTCACACTGGGAGCTGGTTCAGTAAGCATGTCAGAGCCTGGCATCCAATAATCTGCCATTTCTGCATGGCAAAAAGGACAGTAGGGAAAAGAAAAATGAAGAAAAATATTCATATTTCCATGTCTTGATTGGAATACTTCCTGGAAAAGCAGTCTGCCCTTAGAAGGGTAATGCTTAGAAGAAGCATTTCAGGTACTTGAGCCTGAGAAAGAGAGCACAAGATGGACTTTTTAGATTAAAAGTGTGGCCCATAATCACAGCTCCCGAGATTAGAGGGGTGTTTGTTTTGCCTTTGGCAGGGTCCCCTCTCTCTGCCCCTCTCTGCTGTGGCAGCCACCTCCCAGCAGAGCAGAGGAAATGGAAATGGAAAGGTGAGGAACCACCAAAGCCACATCTCCCTGAGCAGAGCAGGGTCTCTGCCTGCTCCCTGCAGGCTGGGCACGTTCCCTTTCCCTCGGCTCAGTGTGTTCCTGCTCTGCTCTGGCATTTCCAGCTGGGTGCCCCCAGCCCAGCACGCAATGTTTGCACACCACAGCCCCACTGGCCAGTTCTGRTGGAGGGAGCACATCCCCCAGACTGTGGCCATGCAAATGGGGCTGAAATTCCCCGTGCCAGCGTAGCCAAGCAAATCCCCCAGCTCAGCAAGTCAGCTGGGCCCCTGGAAATGCTCCAGCGGGTAATTTGATGAGCTTATTCACCAGGGCTGTGTGTGGCAGCTGAGCTGGCGTTTTCTGRGCCTTTTTAACTGCCTGGCTGCTGGGATGCTGTGCCTGCTGCTGGCTGTGGTACCTGGGATCCTTCCACCTGCCCTCTGGGGGTTCCTGGTGAAGAATGGGACATGGTACCATCCTGCCTTCAGTCTACCCTGAAGTATTTCCAGTCAAATATGCAAAATAAAATGTAGAAAACCAGAAATGGTTGATAAAGGCAGGCTCTTTTTGCTTTGCTTTTGAAACCTGTGTTGGAGCTGGGAGTGGAATAAACCTTCCAGGTTTATTCTCTGCAAAGCTTTTCTGTGCACTGGTTTCACTTTCCAGCCTATTTCTAGCCTGCCCCTCGTTTGATCCCAGCCCAGAGGCAAAGAGGGAAGCTGTTTGTGGCACAGACAATCAGACTTCAGATGCTAAAATCTCCCCAAGGATCTGGATACCCAATTGCTGCTGAAATGCTCATTCCAAAACGTGGCAATTGGTGAGACCAATCCTTTGGATGCTGCAAATTGCACTCTGATTTGGAGAGGGGAGGAGGACAGGCATTTTGTCAGCCACTCTTTTGGAGTTCATGGTGACCTTTGGAAATGTTCCCCTCCACAGGAGCTCTGTGTGGGAAGAGGCTGCCCTTGGAGGGGTTTGCAGCCACCTGACCCTCCAGAGCCTCTTGGGTGGGGAAAACTTTGTGGAAACATGGAAAACTTCGTGCTCTAGAGTCAAACCTGCTCTTCCTGAAGAGGACCAGGTTCCTGTTCCAGCTTAATCAGTTCCTGTYAGATGGCTGTGGCCATTTCACCTTTTTTTTTAATTTTATTTTTATTTCTTTTTGTGCCTTTGCTGTAAAACAGACAAATGTTTTGATTGATTTCTGCCCTCTGCAAGCTGCTGTGTGTAACATCCTGGCAGGAAGGAATTGCTGCTGCTGAGAGAACTCACAGGCATCAGGCAGGATCAATAGCTGCCTAATTTGTCCCAGTGTGAAAATACATGTTTTGCTAAGTCTGCTCCATGGATTTCCCTGGAAATCTGCTCCTGCTTGGAAGGGTTGTCTGGGCAGCCCTGGGGTGCTGATGGAAGTGGAATGCATCAATCCCAAGGAGCCCTGTGGTGGGATAAAGTGAAATCCATGAAGGGAAAAGCATGGAGTAGAACATGTGCTATGGTGTGGAGCAAAGGAATGGTTGCTAATCCATCCTAAATATCACTGCATGCCTGCTGACAAATGTCATTCCTCATCTAGCATCCAAAAGCAGCTGAGAACACATCTTTTCCTCATTGTTCAAAAAAATACCCATTTTCAGGCTGTTTTCTCCAATAAATTAATTTATTATTGCATCTGTGCTGGCCTGAGGGCTCTCTGCTCACATCTCCACTGGAGAAACCCTGGCACAATAATGAGATTGGGGTCACTTGCACACCTGAATGGCAGGAGTGTGCTCCWTGGTMTATTTGTACATTCCTTTTTCCAGTGAGGATCCTCTCTGCCAGCTCAGGGTCACAGGCAGATTTTAGGGATGGTTAAAGGTAGAATTTCCAGATGTGCTTCCGGAAACTGCATTTTTGCTGATTATCAACTACAGATCTGGCCCAAAACAATGTCAATAGAGAGAGCTGAATGTTGCTGTTGGGTGACATTGKGGTTTTTGTTTATTTTCATACATATGTCCTTTACTCTGAGTTGGAATTCAGGGAGCTTGAGGAATTTTAAAGAGAAACACTAAGAAATGTCATTTCTTGGGTGAATCTGAAGCACTGATTGAGAACCAGGGGGTTCATTGCTCTTCCTGTTGTGCTGCCTTAACCCAGAAGTTGATCCAGCTGGAGTTCTTGGAGAAGCCCAGCTGTGGGAGAAGGCTTGATCTGTGTTTTTATTACCGCTAATTTCATTAAAAGTAGAGCTGCTGTCCAGGAAGAGAGTGAATTCCTGAACCAGAAACAAGCTCAGGCTTTAAATGCTTCCCTTGCAAGGTGGTTTTGTTTACTCTGAGAATGCATTCCCCACCATAGCTGCTGCTTCAGATATTTTACTGCTGGTTTTATATGTGCTCACAGTCATTAGTTTGCAAATGATGATTGAATTAGCAAATTAGATTCCTTCACCCTTGGCAAGAGGCACAAACCTTGCAATTGGAAGGCTGTGAAAGTCTGACGGGGAGAAAAAGCAGCTCCCAAAAAAAGGTGGGGGGAGGGAAAAACACCAAACCAAATTATTTACTGCAGCAAATGAGGTTTTATYTGATGTAACTGAATGCATATAACTGGGCTGGGCTTTTTTTTCCCCCTATAGAGTCAAATGAGATTGAAGTGGTTTCAGTATGAATGTTCAAATGCTCAAGTGTGGATCTGGAAAAATGTTTCCTGATGTGCTCTATCAGSGCAGGCAGATGAAAATAAAGCTGTCAGTCCTGCAGACTGCTGCAGACTCATCCATTTTGAGAGCAAGGCAAGCACTGTGTGTGCTCTTACCTGATATGAAAATACATTTTTCCTCCTTAAACTCCTTGCTGATGAACTGTGTACCTTTGGAAGAAAGGCAAGCTTAACCTAATCTCCTCCAGGGGAAAAATCCTCACACCTCCCMTGTGCCATGTATTTGCTCAAGTGGGTTATTATTCCAACAAATGGAGTGGGGGGAAGGCAACTCCCTCCTTTGCCTCCTAAGGCTTCATAGTGACAAATATGCCCCAGAGACCATGGGAATGGTGTTTTGTCAGGGCTGAAAGTAAATAATTCCATTTGTGCCTTTGAATGTCTCCTTAGAAGAGAGACGTTCAGTGGGCTCAGAGTGAGGATTTTTGGACAAGACCTTCCATGCCAGCAGCAAGGCTCCCCAGGAACCTCTGCTGCCCTCAGAACACCTGCCTGGCCCTGCCAGGAGCACAGCTGGCTCTGAGCTTAYCCAGGTACCTGTTCCATCTGGCACCTGCAGCTCCTCTCCTCCTCCTGGGCTCCTGGTCAGTTCTCCCATTCATTCTGTCCCAGGGTGGCCTCAGCATCCCTGGCAGAGCAGCTCCACAACTCCAGGCACTTCTGGGGCACAGAGCAAAGGGAAAGGTGTCCCAGAGGTGGAGAGTGGCTCTCAGGYTGCAGACCTAACCTTTGGTTGTCTTGAGTTCTCCTGGAAGCCTTGGCATTGCCCAGAGGGTGCCTGATCCTGCTGTTGGTCACAGCAGCAGCTGGAGCCACGCCAGGAGCCAGCACTGGGGGCTTCCTGACCCTTTCAGTGGCTGGCAGCTCTGAGCAATGGCACTGCTGGTAAGTGTGCTGAAAACGAAATAAAAAAACCCCAAACGAGCCACAAATCAATTCCTTCATGAGGCAGAAAATTGTTTCCCTGTGTTTACACCGCAGTGAGTGAAGTGGATATTTTGTCTCCCGTTTGAAATGACTGGCTTGCTGTGAGAGGCAGATATTTGTGATGGTCCCAAGTGTGAGAAACAAGCATCACTATTACATTTTTTTATAAAAGTTTAATAAGGGATAAAAGGGACACTATCTAGTGCTGAGATGTTGARATATTGCTTTTAACAATCTGCCAAAAGCACTCCATTAGCTTAAAACCATTTTTAATATATTTTTACTTTTACATTGCATGGGTTAAATGCMTATTAATGAGGGTTATACATATTCAAACACTCCTGTGAGTTTACATGTTCCAGGAACTCTTTTGCTTGGTTTCAGCCTTTGAATTGTCTGCATGCTATCTTTTAGATTAAATCAATATATTTAGCTTCTTTTTGAGGTTCTATTCTGTTGTTTTGACACCTCTGGATAAGTGGAGAATCAGTAGTAAATTTTTCTCTTGGTGTCCTGGTTCTTATCCCTGTTGCCATTCAGATAAGATAAATGTGAGAAAAAACAAAGCTATTYCACACTGTTATCTGAGGTAGCTACACAAATAAAAACATGTTAACACTACACAGTCTCTATTTTGATATTATGCTAGGGCCTAAGCCATAATATATTTACCACACTACTATTTATATAATATATATGGTGCATACATAAACTGACAGATTATACCATACCAAAAGCAGTTAAAAGGAATTACAAATTGTACCACATCAAGACCTTTGTGGTCAATAATAMCTTGCAAAAGCCMATACATAAATGTGAAAGCCAATACTATATTGTCATTTGTAACACGAGCAAGGAGTTGTTAGTGGATACTCAAGGCATGCCTGAGGAGACTGTTCAATATATTTATTTTGATCAAAGCAGCAAAGCCTCAGAGCTTCTTTGCAGCCAGAAATCTCCAGASAGGTAAAACCAGAATTGTAGGGATGGTTTTCAATGCGTGTCCTGCCCACTGGAAATCTTTGTATGATAGATCTGTATATTCCAAATAAACCTATTGGAACCATCACTGCAGTCAGGTAAGAACTGCCCAGGTGCACTTGGAACCTCATCAATAAAATGCCACAGCACAGATGTGACTGTCCTGGGGCACAGGAAGGGATCCCAAGCCCCCTCACTCAGGGTTTGACATTCCAGACAGGGAAATGTGAGCAGGGCACCCAAACCCAAGGTGCTCCTGGCAAATCCAAATTTCAGCCCCAAAGCCAAGCAGAGACTTCCTGCCATGGSCTGTGAGAACTCAGGAGAAGGTTTGCATCTCTCAAAGCCCAATTAGTTCCAGGAAGTGGATCTGAGGTGCTGCTGAGCTGTTGTTCCGGAGCTGGGGCTGGGATTGATGGCTCCAAGATCCCCCCAAACACATTTGTGTTCCSTTCAGAGCGATGCCAAGGTTTGGAACAGGCTCTGATCCCAGTGCTTGTCTTGGAGGGAGGCTGGAAATCCTCTGGGACAGGCGTGAAGCCTTGCCCTGCTGGCACTGCCAGGCAGCTCAGCCATCAGCCCAAAGCAGCCAGCACTGCTTGTCAGGCACTGACCACTCACAAAATGCTTGAATTTCCCTTTTTTGCTTTTATTATTTTTATATTTCCTTCTTTTCAACTGAAAGGAAAACAAATTGTTCTATTTATCTCCTGCCTTCAGAGTGAGTGCCCTGATTGTTTGTCCTTATCACTTCAAGCCAGAAAGTTTTACAGATTTGCAAAGCACCTCGATATTGCAGCTTCAAATTCCTGATTTGGCAGGAGGGGCGAGGGGGAAAGAATTTCTTGTTTCCATTTAAACTGCTTTTAGTTCAGACTGAAATCCCATTTAAACCTGAAGGTTTGGATTGAAGTTTGAGGATCAAAGAAAACAGAACAGATAGAAAATGTGGCTTTAGCTTGGAGCGATATCTGAAAAGGGTAACCTCAGATTCAGGGCTTTTCTTCTCTCTACTGCACCCCCTCCAAAACAGTCTGATTTTTCCAATTTCTCCTGCCAAGAGTCTTAACTGCATTAACATGTGCATGTGCCTGCAGCCTTTTTCTGTTTGCTTTGCTCTGTATGATAACTGCATGTAAGAGTCACAAATGTAAAGTCTTTTCTTGTTCAGAAAAGAGGGCTATTTAAAAGAAGCCACGAGCTAAAACGTAGAGGAAGCCCCAAAATTAGAATCCTTTGGATTAGCAGAGTTGGCAGCTGCTGTTGTCAGTCGAGAGGCTTTGTAAGCCAGGAAACAGCATCTGCCAGAGCTGCCTCCTCTGCACCAGGCTTGGGTGGTGAGAGCCTTGAGCTGGGCTCAAATTGGCCAAGGAGTTTTGTGGGAGTTGTGGAGGGGGAAAAAGAATTACAATGAAATGATAGAAGCTGAAAGAAGCTCGACTTGCACAAAGGTGGCACAGCCAGCCTCTAAAAAAATGGGATAATTTAGTTCTATTTGTCAAAATGTATTTCTAGCCCTCACTCTGATGTTGGAGCTCCTGGATCCTGCCTGGTGGGTGGGTCTGGGAGCTGCAGACAGCTTCCCCCTCTGGATGTCACCCCAAGTGACTTGCCCAGTCACACAGACAAAATCTGATCTCAGCTGTGCCAAGATGTCATCCCCTGAACAATGACTCGGCCCTGGCACTTTCAGGCAGTGTTTTCAACTTCAAGAGAAACTCAAATATCCCCAAAATCTGAAGCACTCACTGGAGGTGGCAGGAGAAACACAAGGGAGACATCCAGAACAAAAATGTTGTATTTTTGTGGCCCAAATTCTGTTAGATTTTGAAGCTCTACTGGAGTTTGAATTGATTTTCAAAGCTCTAATTTTTCTTCAGCATCCCTTTACAGAAATTGTTTTTCTTCTCCTGATGCCTTCATTCTTAAGCATGAAATTGAAACCTGGGTAATATTTTTAAATCTAATAAAGAGAATTGTCAACACTGATGAAACTTTATTTCTCTCTCTCCACCTCACCCCCACCATGGTGAAGATGCCCCTTTTCAAGCACTGAGAGCCAACAGCCTTCTCAGATGAGAGATCCCTTTTAAGACAGTGTCTGATCTGAATCTGGCCTGATTGGGCATTGGGAACTCTGGGGGAAATTAGAGGCTGTGGAACACCAAGCATTTGGTGAAAATCTGGGTGTTTGTGTCAGATTCTGTGAATTTTGGCCTCAGAATCAGCATTCAGTGTTGCCTTGGCTGCTGCTCCCCATCAGCCCTGGGCTCCTGTGTGATGTGGGGGCTGACACAAAACAGGAGCCACCCCCAGGCTGCTGATCAATAGTCAGTGTTTCCTTTAAATATGAGAAATTCAGGCTGCAGTGATGTTCCTCCTGCTGCATTCTGGTATGTGGTTCTACCTACTCTCACCAAAACAATAACACCTAAAAAAAACCACACAGGAACAGATGGGAGCTGCCTCCAGCCCTCAAACAAACCAAARTCCCAGGGCACTCGAGCAGCACACACAGAGGCAGGCAGTGTTTGATAYTTGATAGATATTAGCTTGAAGATAGCATTGGCTTTGATCTGACACCGTGGAGAAGGCTTCCAAAGCTGTCTGAGGATTTGGATGACACGAGGGTTTGACTGGTGTGTTTTTTATKATATCACTGGGTGTGTAGATATTAGTTTTAGATTTCTCTGTATTCTTTTTATTAGGCAAATATAGAGGCAGATCAATGTGATGAAGTCACATTTTCCTGTTCTTCTCTTCCTTTTYCTTTTGCAAAGGGTGTTGGGTTTTTAGGATTGGGTAAAGGTKTGATTTCACTGKGTGACTTGGATTTTAGTTATTGGATTTTAGAGGAAAACAATGTTAACATAATTTAGATTATAAAAACCCAGGTGCTGTTCCAGGGCGGGCAGAATTCACTTTTCCAGCTGCTTGTGAACACCAYGCTGGTYTSACWGAATTTAGARATAAAGATTTTAAAATAAACATCTTCAAACTGCAATCCAAAGACTCTCTAATTTCTTCTTCCAAACACGGGCAGTGAAAAAACAGCCGTTCACCACAGTCCAGAGTTATCTCAAASGAGATACACCACCAAYACTGTGTTTTCACATCATGTTTTCACCAAAGGAAACATTGTGTTTCGGGGACATGGCACATCCAAGCCATTCAGGCAGTGTTGGCTCTCACRGGCTCCCAAAATCGCTGGTGACCCCTCGTGCTGCGTGGCCAGCCCTGGCACATCCAGGCACTGGCACAGCAGGTTCAGGACAGCAGGACCTCCTTCCCCAGCTCCTTTCCCCCATGGAACACTGCCTGCAGGCAAACTTGGCATGCCAGGGCATTCTCTTCTTTGGGAAGAGAAATGGCACCGAGCTTAGAGATTGGGAAAAATGAAATAACAAACACCACCCCCAGTTACTTACATTGAGATTCCCCCCAAGAGACCGTGATCCTTGCTGAAGCTTTTATGTGCTTTTATTTGCCTTTCTTTGCTTCCACGAGGCAGAAAGTCTTTCATACKGAGTCATTTGTACATGCTGGAGATGAAAAGGGGCCGTCGGAGAGGGGAGCAGCGTTATTGCTGAAGGTTAAGGGATTGCACTGGCACGCAAAGAAACTCTGCTCTAAATTCTGCTCCAGCCTCCTGCTTGGGCAAATGCCTTTGCCTTTGTGAGCACTCGCTGCTCCCTTTTCCCTTGCTGGCTTCCTGCATTGGTGTGCCTCCAAGGACGGGCTTTGTGCAGCCCCGGGGCAGCAGGAGCCCCTGAGGCAGGAGGTCAGCACTGGCCAGCTCCTGCCCGCAGCACCTCCCGGCACACACACCACAAAAACAACGGTGCAAAACAGCAGGAAAAGGGGCTGGGTGGGCTCTTTGTCACCCTCATCTCCTCCCAGGCTCGGGGTGGGAGAAGGGAAGCACATCTTGTGGTTGGTGGTAGCTGTGAGTGAGTGAGGACCTTTAATTTCTGCAGGGCAGGAAATCCATTGCTCTGCTGAATTTGGACTTGGCTTTGTTTCTGTGGCCAAGATGGACCAGGAATGTTGGGTTATTTCCTGGGTGTCAGCAGAGGGATAATGAAGCCTCTTTTACCATCAGCCCCAATGTTGACTGCACCAGCTGTGTCCTTTTTGGATCCCCAGATGTTGCATTCTCTAGGCACCAGTTGTGTCCTTTCTTGAGCCTCTCTGTGTTGCATTTTCTACCCTGCAAACCAGTCTGGGCTCTCAGGGCAGGCCTTGGGGTCTGCACAACACAAATCAACACCAATTAGGGCTAAAGAATCACACCCAATCAGTGTAAAGAACAACGAGCWAACCCATTTTTATGCAGCAATATCTTGTATTATCACCCTGCTCCATCAAACTCCAGATGGATGGGAGTACAACCAGCAGTCCAAATAAAGATGGGAATGCTGTCCCTGCTTTTCTAGAGCACATCCTGTTTACTGTGTGGGAGCTAGAAGGGAATGTGTGATTGCAGCTGAGTATATTTTATTATACTTATTAACTTTTATTATATTTATTATAATTTATTTATTATTGATTATATGTATCATATTTAACCAGCCTAGAAGCCAAAAAATAGAAATAGTGACAAAGATTTTATTGCAAAGGAATGCACCAGTGCAAACAGCAAAGGAAGCACCATGCCAGCAGGTGGGAGTCACCAAATGAAGCAGGTACCCCAGAGCCATTTGGTCCTGGTGTGAATTGCTAGAAATCCATCTGAAGTTGGGCCCAAAATGTTGTGGTGTGTAAATATAAAGTAGTAGGAGCAGATGGTGCTAATGTGGGCTGAGGAAAAATACACTCAAAATAGTTTATGGCCACCCCCAGCCTTGGTAGAGCTGCTGGGATTTCTTAGGCATTGGTGTTAATCRCTGTAAAATCTTTGGAAGGGACTGATTTTCAAGATTATCAATTAGTTCTGCTATAATTCCATGATGAGTGGAAAAAGCTTCTCGTTCCAGCATTTATTGTCTGTTTTAAACAAAAAAATCTTGCCAGGTCAAGAAAGGAATATCACTACAAGGAAACACTGTGGATGCTGCAATGGGCCTCGTGCAGCCTCCCAGGATTGTCAGGATAATTTTGCACTTGTGCTTTAAGTTGTTTTGCTGTATCCTGACCCCAGTGTTAACAAAAAGAACAAAATCCATCATCTTTCAGAAATAACCTTGCCATGGCCTATGTGGCCATCACTCTTCATGATTTTGCATCTTGCATTTCTTTTTTGTTTCTCTTTTATTTTGGTGGGTTTATTTCTTTAATTTTACTATTTTTTTTTACAGACTAATTAGGAATCCCTTAAAATTGCACAACTACACATTTGCTAGTAAATGTGAAGATGTGAAACTTGGGGTTTTTTTGAGGATTAAGTGATTAACATTTATTTAAGGCTCTAACCAGGATATATCCTTGATAGCAACACTGTATAAGAGACAAGCTCTCCCTGCAGGTCAGACCTTTGTATCTTTACATCAAGAGGGAATTTCATACCAGGAGAGCCACAGAAAGTTGTAAATCTGATCCCTGAGCTGAAGCTGGACTTGGGGTGTAAACACCAGTTCTTTGGGCTCTAAATTGCACAGATGCCTCCTCAGGAATCTCTGCATTTCACAGAAATGGGGACAGTTCTGGTCMCGTTTTGTGACGTTTTTTGGGGTTTCATCTTTATTTCTGGAGCACTGAGCTGTCCTTGCATGTGAATATTGGAAAACTCCAAAGCAGCTGCTTTTCCTTCTGGTGGTGGTGRGCCTGTTTCCAATAAATATGGCAATTCCTGTGGCAATCTGTGCATCCCAAGAGAGACAGGTAAGTGCTGGAGGAGGCTGGTACCCTTTAAGGAGAGGCAAGACGGGCCATTTTTAGGAAGCTCTTTTCTTTCTTCCCTCCACGTGCAGACTCTGCTGTGTGGCCAGAGAGGAGATTTGGTTCCTTAGGGGTGGCTGGAACTGGGAGCAAGCAGGTGAGCTTTCCTGAGGTGTCTGAGAGCCTGAAGGGAAATTGTCTGGCAGCAAGGGCCCTGGGGGTGCTGGGGCCAGCAGCTGGAACCAGCCCAGGTGCACCCAGGTGTGCCCAGGTGTGCCCAGGTGTGCCCAGGTGTGCCCAGGTGTGCCCAGGTGCACCCAGCTGTGCCCAGCTGTGCCCAGGTGTGCCCAGGTGTGCCCAGGTGTGCCCAGGTGGGCAGCAGGCCAATGGCCCCTGGGCTGGGTCAGGCACAGAGAGGCCACAGGAGCAGGGCAGGGATTGTCCCCTGTGCTGGCACTGCTGAGGCACCAGCCCAAATCCTGGGGCAGCTCTGGGCCCCTCACAGGAAGGACCTGGAGGGGCTGGAGCAGGGCCAGGGCAGGGAATGGAGCTGGGGAAGGGAATGGAGCCCCAG
>CADDXX010000743.1:249308-266048 GCA_902810485.1 Alauda arvensis | reverse complement strand
TTTTGTTTTGTTTTGGATGCTTTGGGTTGTGTTGTTTTGGTTTGGGGTTTTGGTTTTTTTGGCTGTTTGCTGTGGGGTCTTTTTGGGGTTTATTTTGGTTTCTGTTTTGATTTGAGTTTTGGTTGTTTTTTTTTGTTGGTTTACTTTTTTGGTTTTTTGTTTGTTTGCTGTGGGTTCTCTTGGGGTTTGTTTTGGTTTTCGTTTTGATTTGGGTTTTTTCATTTTGTTGTTGGTTTGCTTTTTTGGGTTTTTGTTTCTTTGCTGTGGGGGGTTTGGGGCTTTTTTGGGGGGGGTTGTTTTGGGTTCTTGGGGTTTTGTTGATTTGGTTTGGATTTTTGGTTTTTTGGTTGTTTGTTGTGGTGTTTGGGGTTTTTTTGGTGGAGATTTTTTGTTTGTTTCTTTGTTTTTTGGGGGGTTGGGTTTTGTTGTTGTTGTATTGGCTTGGTTTTTTGGTGTTTTGGATTTTATTGCTTTCCGCTTTTCCAGGAGGTTCAGAGCCATTTTGGAGCRTGGGGCTCTGCTTTGAGCTCTGCCCTGAAGTCTGCTCTAATTCCTGGCTGCCAGTTGCACTTAAAAGGCCATAAAATATCAGAGCAGAACCAAAGCACGTTCCCTCCACCCAGATCCCTCTCTTTTGGGCTGAGTTTTGAGAGGATTTCATGGGGTTTGTAGCTGGCTCTGAGCTCCCCATAAAAGGCTGGAAAGCAGCCAGGGCTGGTTGAAGCCTCTGTGCTCTCTGTGAGAGGTAAAGTCAACAAAGCCCAAAGGCTTTTGGATTTCAGCACTTCTYACTTCCACAGAAAACACTGAAACGATGGGGAGTTTTGTCTTTCCCTTTATTTTCACCTCCTGAGGTGCTGGTTCAGAAGTGCATGTGTGATCTCCACTAACATTTTTGAAAAGTTACATCTGAGAGGGAAAAGCTCTGTGGATTTCTTTTCATATACAACAGGGATGGAAGCTGGAAATTCTGCCGTGTTTTTTCCCCACTATAACTGACTTTTTAAAAAATTCCTTTTTAGGTGCATTCCTGATTCCCTATTTCCTTACTTTAATTTTTGCTGGCGTGCCACTGTTCCTTTTGGAGTGTTCTCTTGGTCAGTATACATCCATAGGAGGCCTTGGAGTGTGGAAGCTTGCTCCAATGTTCAAAGGTACAGTATGGATTCCAAGCACTTCTCATTTGTTTCCAAATTGCAGAAGTTTCACCAAGTGCCAGGGCAAGGATGTTTCTTGGTGCCTTTCATTTCTATTTAAACCATGATTTTTCTAGGTTTTCTGAGGTGTAACTGATGATTTTGAAACGTGCTGGGCTCTATTTTTTTGTTCTCCATTAAAAATAGCAAGATTTAGGCATTGGAATTGCAACAAACTTATTTTGAACTTGAAAAACCCTTGGGGTTTCTTGTAGAAATGCATGAAGAGTGTTAAAAATAGCATATGCAGCAGTAGTTGTCTGAGCAGGTTTGGAACTGTTCACAGCAATTTGGTRAACTTTGGTTAATTTTTCTGAGCTCACAGAAATTGGCATCACCTGTTTTTTTTAACTGAAATTCAAAAATAAGACATTTTTGTTAACTTCATGCTGAATTCCCTAAAACAGACTCCCTCCACACTTTGAGTTTGAGGTTTGATTGCCAGAACCCCAGGGTTTTAATCTGCCCAGACTCCTCACAAACCTCTCAAATGATGCTTTTCACCCTTCTAAACCCAAATCCTTTGATAGTTCTGAGCTCCTGAGCTGAGTTCTGGCCCAGCAGAGCTGCACAGGGTGTGATAATTTACTTCACACAGTGAGACTGACAATTAGCACAGGGCGAGCTGGAAGTTTGTTGGGATTGGATTTTGCTCAGGGAGATTTCGCGTTGGGAAAACACAGGGAGATGAGGTTGTTTCTCACAGAGAAGTGGTTTTGCATGGGCTGCTGCTGTTGGTAGGGCTTGGTGCAACCTTGCTTTGCATTATCCTGAATTTTGTGAGCACTTCCTCCTGCTCAGGGTCCTGAATGGTTCAGAACACCCCTGGAGTGCGGAGCAGAAGCCATCCTCGTGGTGGAACCCTGRCATTCCTTTGGTGTGGTGTGCCAGCAGCCCTGTGCTGAGCACCAGGCACTCTGATCCGTGTCCTGAGTGCCTTGGAACACGTTCTCACTGTGTGTGCATCTGCCACCAGGTCCTGTGGGGCTGCTGTGCCAGAGAATGAGCTGATCTGGCTCTTTTCCCTGGGAGTTCCATGCCAGAGAGCTCTCAGCAGCAGCAGCAGCAGCAGCAGCAGGTGGGGCTGCACCACAGAGAGAGCTGAGCACTGGCAGTGAGCTCATGGATGGCTGGGCCATCACCCAAATCATGGCCCTTCTGAAATTCTCACTGCCACAGCATTTCCCAGGGGGTGCCTGCCCCAGGTGATGTGCTTGCCCTGAACTGCAGCTCTGCAGTTGAAAGTTGCCCTGTTTTATTTCTCTTTGTTTTCCTCGCAGGTGTGGGACTGGCTGCTGCAGTCCTGTCCTTCTGGCTAAATATTTACTACATTGTGATTATTTCGTGGGCCATATACTACCTGTATAATTCCTTTACCACTGTAAGTGTGTGTCACAGGGGATGGGGAATTGTTTCTTGGATGTAAAGCCAAGTGAAATATGMATACATCACTAATCTGTGGGGATGTGTGAGGTTAACACAGCATGCACAGAAATCTGGAGGATAATCCATTCTTACTGGAAAAAAACTATTTTGTAAAAACCTTTATATTTTTTTTCTCCACAAGAAATTTAGAGCAGAAAGMTGAGCTTACAGGCCAGTCACTCCCTCAAGAAATATTCTAGTGTGCAACTAATTACTTTATTTCTTCAGCATCAGCCACACAAACACGAGTTCTTTGGGAAATAGTATCATKGCAGTGTGGTTTAATGATGGAGGGGTTTATTAAAGACACCCCCATGGAATGGAAGGTCTGTGATTTGATTAGCTCTGAACTTCCATTCATTGTTGTTATTTTTGCTTTGTTTTCTTTCCTGTTTACTTTATTTTTAGCTGCCTTTTTTTCCCCCTCAAGGGTGATTCATCAGCTGAGTAAGTCTTGTCTGATTTGTGGGGTTTGGCCATCTGAGGAAGCATCCTTACATAAGTTGCATATAATTAATGCATCATTGTTCAATTGTCTCTTCTATAAATTTTGTTCATGCTTGCTTGTTCTTGGCTTTAAARAATTTTGCCATGACCAAATTTGCATTAATTACTGTCTGGGAGTGACATGACCATTTCTGCTTTGTTTTCCTCAGAATTGTTATTGATGTGAAAGGTCAGGCAAAGTCTGGAAGTGTTTCTTGTGGCCCATGTTAAATGAATATTGACTTCTAATTCCCTTGAAGCCTCCTATCCTTGTGTATGAAGCACACAGTGMCCTGGTACAACAGTTCTGTGAGAGGATTTTCCAACAATTGCCATCAGAAGGATCTGTAAATTAAATGTAAATGAGGCTCATTGTAATGGATACCATGAGGAATAGGTTCTGCTCCTCTGAACTTCTGAAAGATGGGATGGACACATGCAGAACATGCATGTAACCAACAGAAATTTTACCTTTTTCTAATTATCCCCTGACCTGAGGGGAAAATGAAAACTCTGCTCAACAACCATCACAACTTTGTTATCTCTTGTGCAACAAGAGGTACCAGGACCTCCAGGAGGTCCTTTCTGCTGTTTCAGTATACTCTCATGGTGAGGGTATAGAATCCAGAGCGTTTGGGCTGCTGTGTTAAAGAAAAGCAGGAATATTTCCACACCTGCCTTCCACAGCTGATAGGAATTCAAATAACTTTCACCCAGGGGAGATCAATGTCTGCAGAGCTCTGGGTGCTTTAGTTCTGCACTCAGCTGTCAGTTCTAGCTAAGGAAGAGACACTTGAGGTAATCCTTGCTTTAAAAGTGTTTGACTTGATGTTTTTGGTTCTGTCCCTGCCCCAGACCCTTCCTTGGAAACACTGTGAGAACCCCTGGAACACCGACCGCTGCTTCTCCAACTACACCTTAGCCAACACCACCAACATGACCAGCGCCGTGGTGGAGTTCTGGGAGTAAGCTCAGCACT
This sequence comes from Alauda arvensis, assembly GCA_902810485.1. NCBI lineage: Eukaryota > Metazoa > Chordata > Aves > Passeriformes > Alaudidae > Alauda > Alauda arvensis. The sequence continues at coordinate 261,962 of CADDXX010000743.1, read as the reverse complement.
TCCCTCCCTCCTTGTGGTGCATGCTCAAGGACCACCTTGTTCTCCTCCCTGTTTTGCCTCTGAGCCCTTAGCCCAAAGCCCCCCTCTGTTGTGTTCCAGACGCAACATGCACCAAATGACCGACGGCTTGGAAAAGCCCGGGCAAATCCGGTGGCCACTGGCAATCACCCTGGCCATTGCCTGGATTCTGGTGTACTTCTGTATCTGGAAGGGGGTAGGCTGGACTGGAAAGGTAAGATTAARAAGTACTGCAATCACCTTTCAGTTAAAAATGCCCATTTTGCTCAAATATTCTGAAAATTCTTGAGGTAAGAGGCACCGGGGGCAGGTTGGCTGTCAGAGCTCTGYGGAGGATTTAATTTGTGTTGCCTTGGATTGATACAGCCCCATGTTTTAGAAAGAGCTGGCTCCTCTGTAGCTGGGTCAGACCACAGCCTTAGATGCATCACTAACAGGCCTCTTGGCTTGGCCAGGTGTAAAATCAGCTAAAATSATTCCTGCTTGTTCCTGGGATGAACATTCCAGCTGGTCTGTATAGCAATAGAGTGAAGATGAAGTGGTTTGGTTTCAGCAAGATCTGTGCACTTATTGCACAGCTCTTGCTGGACCTGGATATGTGAGGAGGTGTTGGGAAGAGCTGCTCCCACCTTCCCTCATGTGAGTGAGAAGCTCTTGAGTCCTTTCTCAGGATTTCATGCTGTGCCTCTTGGGGTCTGCCTGGCTGGGAGCAGAAATCAGGATTTACTAATCAATTAAAGGAAATTGTATTATTGAGAGACCTTTCTGAATGAAAGGGCAGCAACATCTGACATTGGCTCAGGCCTTTCCCTGTTGGAAGAAATCCTAGGGAAATGAAAAGCCACAGCACTGGGGTTTGGTGTCAGCTGAAMGGCTGGGTTAGAAGAGCTCAGGTCTGGTGCAGAGGACTGGGATTCCTTCACACTGAAGGAAAGGATTGTCAGCTTTTGGCAAGAGGTTGTAACTGTGACCCACATTGAACTGTGTGCTGAGCTCAGAACAAACCATTTCCTTTTTCCTGTCTCCCAAGCACAAAGAGGGCAAAAAGAAGGCTGAGTCTGACTGCAGAAAGGGTTTTTATAGGACCTCTGAAAAGGCAAGAAAGTAGGAGCCTGTAATATAGAGGAGGAGAGAGTGGGAAAGATAAACTGCCAGATGTTYTATGAGCAGGATCCTGGTGCCATGATCCTTGTGCTTTTGGGACCTCCCTGTGTTAAATACCAAAACAAGTGTGTGAAAATATCCTAGTCCACTCTGTTCTCTTTGCATAAAAATAGGCAACAGGCACCTGCCTTTAGACCTGGAGTTTAGGGAGTTTTGCTGTAAGCACTTCGCAAGCTTTTTTCATTGAAAAATGCCTCAATTTTAAGAGCCATCCTCAGTTGCTGCTAGAATATTTTCAGGAAGCAAATATTTTTGATCATTCTTGCTTGCACACTTACCCTGTCTTGTTTGTTCCCATCAGGTGGTGTATTTCTCTGCTACTTATCCCTATGTTATGCTGCTTATCTTGTTCTTCCGTGGGGTGACRCTGCCTGGAGCAAAGGAAGGCATTTTGTTCTATATAACTCCCAACTTCAGTAAGCTTTCAGACTCTGAGGTAAATGTTCCATCCCAGTAAATAAAAGTTTCACTCCTCACTGTTCCCCTTTCACACATATGACCTGCCCCTCAAGTGCAGAAACAGAATTTTTTAAAAAATTGTTTCCTGCAATCAGGTCTGGCTGGATGCTGCCACACAGATTTTCTTCTCCTATGGTTTGGGTCTTGGTTCACTGATTGCYCTTGGAAGTTACAACCCCTTCCACAACAATGTTTACAGGTAAGCAGATGTCTGCACATATTGCAGTGGCACTTGCCTGTCTCAGCTGAGCTGAGTTCTGTCTCTGTGTGCAGATAATTGGAATAAAGTTCAGCATTGGATGTTACCTGTCCTGTCTGGCTGGGGGTGAGATGTGGAACTGCATTTACACCCATGGCAGAGACTTCCCCAGCATAAAGTGGAAYCCAAACTGTGAAATCCTCAATTGTGAAATCCTAAATCATGAAATCTTTTCACAGGACAGGAGGAAAAAAAAAAAAAAMCAAACCAAAAAACTCAAAAAGGATGAACATTTGCTTTCCCTGCTGCTTAAAGCTGCTTCCCTTTGTTTCAGGGACTCCATCATAGTGTGCTGCATAAACTCATGCACGAGCATGTTTGCTGGCTTTGTCATCTTCTCCATTGTGGGATTCATGGCCAATGTCACAAAGAGGCCAATTGCAGATGTTGCAGCATCAGGTACCCATATCTTTTCCTCTAAGATGTGCATCAGTTATTCTTTGCTTGTAGGTTGTTCCTGCTCAAAATCCCTCCTCAGCTCCCTGTCCCTTCACTCTCCTGATGGCAGAAGGAAAAGTGTTGTCCCAACCCACTCCAGGCAGAGCAGGAGGAATGCTGGTCATTATGGGGTGGATTTTAATCTAATGTTTTCCAGTTCAATTGGGTTTTAATTCCTTTTCCCATTTCTTGAGGTTCAGCCCTCCAAGGCAGACCCATTCCTCCCCTGTTCAGACCTACACCTATTTCATGTGACTCTGTATCATGACAGACATTTTATTCAGGGCAGGGAGGTGTCCATGGCAGGATTCTGTTCTTCTGTGCAGTTTCTTGTCTGTCTTCCAGCTGAAAAAGCTGAAAGCAGCAGAGCAGATGGCTGCCCTAACCCAGCTGGTGCACCAGATACTCACTCAACAGTTCTGGCCACAGGGAGGGATCTCATAACTCAAAGCTTGGTTGGAACTCACTGGTGGGCAAAATCTGGATGACTGTATCAGCAAACACAACCCACTRAAATATCTCTGTAGTTAGAAAAGGAGAGAATTTAAGCCCTAAAAATAATCTCCAGCAAATTACACATACAAAGAGATTAGGTGCAAAGTGATGATGGCAGGCACTGTTATTAAAAGCTGCTCTGGAAAGGCAGTGGTGTGTGAAATAGGCTTTTTGGATTTATGTCTTTGATACAGACAGAGTTATATAAAGGCTACACCTGCAAACACAACAATATTTTTACATCATATTAAGTCCATTTGATAACAGACCTCTAGAAGATGCCCATGACCACTAATTGCAAAGGATATTTGAAAATGTGACCATTTAATTAAGGCTTCTATTTCTACTAGTAGGCTTGGAGGCTGGTGCCAGATTTTAGCACCATGAGAGGTTGTTTTGCCATCTTTTATACAGCCTTGTAAAACAAGTAATATTATCAAAAGGGGTAGCTGCATTTCTGTGGAATGCAACACTGAGCAAAATTAACATATTTGTCTGAAGTTTATTTTGCTTTTAGCACTGCTATTTGGAATGCTTTCTGAACTGCTKTCCAATCATATCTGCTCTTGTTAGCAATTAATCGCTTCAAAATCCTCCTTAGCCTTTGACAATGCAGGTGCTGATGCCACCCTTGCTCCACTGGTTTGGGAGCTGTGAGCAAGACTTGTCCCTGACAGACTTGTAATGGAAACTGAAAAATCAGASACACTCCTTGGGTGAAGCACAGGAGCTTTATTTCTGTGTTTATTAAATTTGCTAGCTTTCCCTCTGACCCTGATGTCCAGCTATGCCATGAGAACAAAAAATCTCCTTTCAAACAGGGGTTTATATTCTCCTTCCAACACTCTGCCCCCCATCAGCAGTCAGCAAGAAGAAAAGTTAAAAACCTTGGTTGTCCACAATTACAGAGTGTATTAAAGTGTGTATTTTGAGAGTGAATTGAATGGAACAGCAACTGGGAATACTGGAAATGCTGGARAGTGTCTTCTCCACTCCTGAGCAGTCTCTGCTTCTCTCCTGAACTGTGCAAAGCAGGAGATTGCAGCTGTCACCAGCTGCTCAAGGGGACAGAGAGCTGGGCACTGCCTGAAGGTGTAACCCTAGCCCAGGATAGCATTCCTGCCTTGGCTGTGCCAAGGGGGCTCTCAGGAGCAGCCTCTGAGCTGCATTCAGTGTTCTGGCTGCCTTTGGGGGGTTTGGGGCTCGGTGGTTTTTGTTTTGGCTGGTTCATGTTCAAAGCCAGGTGCTGGCAGTGCCCTGGTGGTCAGTGCACACTGAGCAGCTGAAAGCCCTGCGTGCAGAGCCACCCACACACAGCTCAGCAGCAGCAGAGAGCCCCAGCCCCAGCCCTCCCCACTGATGCCTTGTCTCCTGTTTCTGCCCCCAGGCCCTGGACTGGCATTTCTGGCTTACCCAGAGGCAGTGACACAGTTGCCCATCTCCCCTTTGTGGGCAATCCTCTTCTTCTCCATGCTGCTCATGCTCGGCATTGACAGCCAGGTAAAACTGGGGGGAAAACAAAAATACAGATTTTCTGCCCTTGGGGGAACAAGGTTGGGCTCTCCCTGTGCTCTCCACTGCCWGCTGGAAGTGGGGCAGGATGGTTCCTGGAATAATCAGATAAAGAACCAGGAGGTACCGAGGAAAGACTGAGTAAAAAACTGATGCCTAAACTCCTTTGCTCTTTTATTAACTGCTGGAAGCACATGAAAAATGGGCAGAAAATTTATTCTGCAGGCAAAAAAGGAGCTTAYCTTTGAAACATTCCCTGTTAAATCACAATATTAAAAATACCTGTGCAGTGYTCAGCTGTGTAGGAGACACTGCAATATGTTTTACAAGATTTAGATGCCACAGGTATTTCTGAAAGGCAGCAACTCACCACTGGAGAGAAAAGACACARCACACATTTCATTTTAATACCTGGAGCTAATCCAGTGGGCAATGGGATAGTTACTGAGGATATTCTGTGTTTTGGTGTGTTCTGAAATCACTTCCCAAGGGAAAGGATCACAAATGCATTGGTTCAGGCCTTACCTGAGCTCTGGGTGTTATCTGACCACTGGAAATGAATKAGGAGGCTCAACCCTGGGGTTTTGCAAATCCAAGATACTCTTTGCCTAGATTAAACTATTAAACAATTAAGACATGGAATCATTAGGAATGTTGATAGTGACATAAATAAAAAAAGCAAACGGCCCATGAGAAAACCATTTAGAAATAACTATGTCCAACAAAACCTTTTGTTAATCAGTGCTAATTTTAATACAGAGAGCAACCCCACTGGCAGCACTCAGGAGAGCACCCTGCCTCATTTTACAAGGAATACTTGGAGGACTTGGTCAGGGAAGTGGCCCCCTGGCTGCTGAACTGTTATTTTTATGAGACCAGTCCTAGGCAGATGTGTGAATTTACTTGCACCTCCCAGTTCCCAGCACAGCCCTCCCAGTAAAGGAATATGGGATTTACTGCCTCAGCACTGTGCCAGTCTTGCAGGAGAGAAAATCCTTCATTCCCTATAAATCCAAGCTGACTCCAGCCTGGGAACACAAAAAGACCAAGAGGGCATTTCATCCTGGGAGATGAAAGAAGTTGAAAATTTACACTTTCTCTTTCTTTGTTTTTCAGTGAGCTCCAGGCTTGACATTAAAACCCATTGCTCAGTCTGGGGGGAAACTGCTGTGAAATTAATTGGGTCAAAAATATTCTTGAAAGCAGTCGTCTCTAGGCAACTTACAGCTGAGGAGGGTGGTCTAATACTATTAAAAAGAATACATATCTACAGGCTGTCATGTTTTCTGCATTCTCTGTCACTGAAACACTTCAGACACTGTAATTTACAGGAGGTGTAACTCAATATTGGTTGAATTCTACTTGCTCTGCTGAAAATGAATAAAACTCTACTTACCTTCTGGTTTTCACAATTTCAGCCACCATAATGATCACATTTATCTGAATATATTCACACAGAAGGATCCTGCAGTGTGGCCATTTGAGGACACGGCCTCAACAAAAATGTTTTCTGGGGATACAAAGAATATTTGATTTATTACCTATGCAAATCATATGAGAATCTTTAGCCTTCTGCATGAAGCACCAGTCTGGTTAGACTTTCTCTGTGTGCTGGCTTTCTTGTATGTGAGTAAATCACATAAAAAAGAAGTTTATTTTGTAGGATCGAGGGGTCAAAGCCCTCAGCTGGAGGTTTATCATCCTTGTTACAAAAAAAGAGCAGTTCCTGTTCACAGAGCGAAAGCAACAGTTCATAGCTTAGAATTCTGAGTGTTCCTCGAGCTGGAAATCTTTTTGCACAGATCTCTTGAGACAGGAACAAGGATATTCAGGAGCAGAGCTTCCACTGCCGTCAAGTGAATTTTCACTTCTCGTTGGACGGCTGCAGCCTGRGGCCAGAGAAGGGTCCAATTACAAACTGCTCCCCAAATCTCCATCSTGCCAGGGCAGGGCTCTGGACTGTGCTGTGTGTGCCCTTTCCCTTGCAGTTCTGCACCGTGGAAGGTTTCATCACAGCCCTGGTGGACGAGTTCCCCAAGCTGCTGCGCAACCGCCGCGAGCTCTTCATCGCCGTGGTGTGCATCGTGTCCTACGTGATAGGGCTGTCCAACATCACTCAGGTACTGCAGCCATGGCAGCTGGGGCTCAGCAGCACCAGCATTCTGCCTTCCCCAGCCCAGCCAGCAATCTCTGCCAGCCACTGAACTGCCAGGGATTGATGTTATCCAGGATTGTGGCGGTTTGAGTGTGGGAAGCCCTGTGGTCCCCGTGATGCCTTACGGTTTTAGTTTTGATATTTTTTATTTGTATTTTATTTATTTATATGAGTATTATTTATTTTATATTAGGATTTTAGCTTTTATATATTTAGCCTTTGTATTTTTCCCATATTTGTACTCCTGCCATTCTTTAGTGTGTGACTCCAAAGCCCACACTCAGTGGGAGCTGCTGCTTCCCCATCTGGCTCACACACAATTCCTCTCCAGGCCTGGCAATCCAGGAGCCCTCACTGCCTCAGGCCCCAGAGATGCAAACAAAAGGGACTTGGGGGCAGCAAACTGGGGCTGAATGACTTCATTGGCTGCAGCTGCAATTGGGAGATGAACCCCCAATGTGCAAATGGAGCAAACTGATCCAAGGCTGAAAACCCAGCACCATTGGCCATTTTTGGGTGCAGCCCCTGGGGGGCTTTGTCTGCCCTAAATGTACCTGGAGGCCCTTCAATAAATAGAACTGCTTTTTATTCCCCTGATTCTGTCTGGCCTCTGATTTTAGGTAGCCCTAGGAAAGGCATCACCTGGTGTCCCCTGCAGAGTTCAGGGGACAGCAAAATGCACATGCCCACACTCTTATAGGCCAAAAACTGGCAGCTAGAGATGTTGACTTTGCTAATTATGTGAGGGAAATGATTAATGATTAAATTATGATTAAATTATCAGACAAAGAGCAAAAAGCTAAATTAAACTTTTCAGTTTAAACAGCAGCAGTCTCAATTTTGTCAGGATTGACCTCAAGCCTTAAAAGAATTTATCCTGTTTAATTATTTTATCCTGTTAATTATTTTACASTAATAGGCCCCTAACCTAACCACCACTGTTTGTTTGAGTCTTACATTTTGAAGCTGCTGGCCTTGCTCTGTTTCTAATACTTGCTTTTCTGTTTYAGGGTGGAATCTATGTGTTTAAGCTTTTTGACTACTACTCTGCCAGTGGAATGAGTCTCTTGTTCCTTGTATTCTTTGAGTGCATCTCGATATCCTGGTGCTATGGTAAACAGCCTGTTTGTGTTTTTCCCTGAGCTTTACACACCCCAAGGATAATTCATCCCCTGATCCATGGTTCAGTGTGCACATGCTGGGGGTGGCACTGACAGTGGCCTTGCTTTCTGTGGATATAATTCAGAGCTGCCTTGTGGAAGGTGCTGCTGCCTTTTAAACACCCTACCTGGAGGCCTCAGGGCTGTGAGGTGTTTCAGGAATRTTAAAAAGGTGATATTTCATCTCTTTTCCTGTCCCACTCCCTTGGAAAGCCTGGATCTTCAGAGGTGTTGGGTACATATTGCCTGTTGGGATTTGTAATATTTCAATTTTCCAGAGATTCTCTCACTGCAGGGTCCTGCAGTGGGCCTTGGTCAGTTAGGGAATAATCACCTTGGAATATCCAGRRGCCTGGGCTGGCTGTCTCTGGCTCTAAGGATGGATGGATCTGTGGGATCTTGTCACAGAGTATTTCTGASCTCAGGGCTGTGCCAGCTCCTCTGRGGAGCTGCTCCCATCATCACCAAGGCATTCCAGCTGCTCCAGARCTGGAGACCTGGAGCCTCCCTGCTGGATTTGRGTGGGCCTGAGAGGATGGAACAGCATTTGAAGGGGGAAGGGCACTGCTGGTGAACCCAGCAAATGGAAAATACACCAAAATAATCCCAGAAATCACACAATATTCTGAGCTGGAAGGGGCCCAACAAGGAGCTGGAATGGATGGTCCCTACAGGGCTTGAACCACAGCTGGGAATGATCAGCTCCAGGCTCTGAGCATGGAGAAATCAGAGCCATAAATATGTGACAAACACAGCTTTGGGAAGCTGATGGGGAGCAGCAGTAGCAGGAGGGCCTCTCTGGTTTCAGATCCACTTCTGCCCATGCATGGTGTGCTCTGGAACAAAGCTGTTAATGCTGGGATGGGTTGGGGATTTCTGTAATTGTAAAATATACCCTAAATCTCTCATTCTAATATGACCTAGAGCTGAAATCAATCAAAGGTGTTTCTTGCATCTGACCTTGCCATGTACAATTTCCTCATTTTGCATGGGAATAAGTTTGCCAGCCTTTGTTTAATTAATTATGATGTGTAAAAGTGAGAACAGGTGATTTTGGGTGCTTTTGAGCTTGCACTTTGTTTTTTCCCATCCACACAGAGGAAAAGTTATCTTGAGGTCTTTTTGAGCTTCCAAATACAATCACAATTTATGACAATGTCTCTCAGAACCACTGAGCTTCCAGTCAGCTCCATTCCCTGACATGTTTCTGTGCTGTTTCTTATTTCTATACCCAGGTGTTAATAGATTTTATGACAACATCCAAGAGATGGTGGGATACAGACCCTGCATCTGGTGGAAACTCTGCTGGTCCTTTTTCACTCCTATCATTGTGGCAGTAAGGAACAAACTTTTATTCTCTGGTTGAAAGGATGTAAATGAGGTGGCCTGGGTGCTGCAGCCTTGTCATTTCCACCCCCACAGGTTCATATTAGTTATGCCCTCTCTCCTTTTTAAGGATTTGAGCAATCCTGTTGAAGACAATAAGTAAAAAGCAGTGTCATTAGAGGAAGCTTGTGCCCCAAAAAAAGAAGCCAAGATTTTCATTAGACCCCTGGAAATTCTCAAGAGGTTGATTGGCAGACTTAGAAAACTGTAAGGAACAAATTTTGACCTTTTTAATTTCTTTGGTATTCTAAAATAGAATTTAGCAATCTAAAATCTAAATTTTCCACATACACAAAAATGCTAAAATTCTGTAAACTGAATTCCTCCACAGGCAGTTCTAGTGACAAAGCAAGGTTCTAAACTTGTGCTCTTCCCTCATGGGATTCTGTGGCATATATTAATTATTTTATACCACATTGCTGTGGGTTTTCTGGCCAACTCTGCCAGGAAGCTGTATGGAAAGCACAGGACAGCCTTTTCCTGGTTATAAACTTTACCCAGTCAATCCCATTCAGAAGCCTGTGAAGTAATAAGCAAAGAAATGTAAATTTAGTGCACATACACTGAATCCAGATGCAATGCAACAAACTAATCAAGCATCCACTATTACACATGAGCCAGCATTTAACCAGAGAAAAGAACTAAAGRCACACAGAAACACTGAGGGTTCCTCGAGTCATCCCTTCCCAGATCAAGGCAGATTTCATTTTTGTAAAAACAAGTGTCCAGGAAGGCATGTGAAACACATTTTATTTTAGTGGCACARGAGGAAGATCCCAGCATTGTAAAGCTGGCTAAATTTGTCAAGGCTTCAGCGGAATGTGCTGCCCAGCCCAGCTCAGAGCAGGGATAAAAATCTGCCTCTGCATCCTCCTCTGGGAATCTGTCCCTCACAAGGGCTCAGCCTGGGATCAGAAGGAGCCTCCCTCTCTCCTGGTTCACTTTAGCAGGTTTTCCTGGCTGGGTTAGACATTTGAGACAGGCCAGGGCAGGAGTTTTCCTGGGAACAGCCTATGGAATACCCTGTGTGCAGGGCATCCTTGGAGAACATCCCAAAAGCACGGCGTGGGTGCTGCTGCTCCATGGCACCATGTACATGTCCACAGGTATTGCCAGGATCCCTGTTTGCCCCAGCAGCCCCCTTCCGTCTGGCTCTGTGCAGGTCATCCAAGGACTTTACTGGTACCAGCAGCACTCTTGGCTTCTCTGAGGTGCAAGTTTATTTGTGAAAACACAGCCTCAATGTGAAACATTGGCAAGAGGCGTCTTGGGAAGCTCCAGAAAAACTCTTGAAGCCAGAACACTGTGGGAATCTCACCCAGAACCCTCCCTTCTGCTTTTGCAGGGAGTGTTCATCTTCAGTGCTGTGCAGATGACCCCGCTGACCATGGGGAGTTACGTGTTCCCAAAATGGGGCCAGGGGGTTGGCTGGTTCATGGCCCTGTCCTCTATGGTGCTGATCCCTGGCTACATGGCATACATGTTCCTAACCCTGAAAGGCTCCCTAAAACAGGTAAGTCTGCCTGTCCCAACCCCCCTGGGACCTGTGCAACCAGAGATTGCTGGGCACTTCTTTTCTCTCATCTGTTTTCCCCTCRGTTATTTTGCTTTGAGCTAAAAAACCAGAGAAGCGCCAACCAAAAGACATGAGAGTGTCTGAGCCATCTGTTGCTGAACACAATTCCCCACGTTCCACAGGGTCCTTATCTCTGCTCTGGCAGCTGCAGACACTTGGCATTCCAGCTCCTCACACCTAGAAAACAGAGGAGCAGTGTGCAAAATATGGAAATTTGTCCTGATTAATGCGAGACGCGCGGCCGCGGATCAAGGCAGGGGATGCTCTGGGGAGCTGGAATCAAAACCAGGCACTAATCCACACAGCCCTGGGTTTGCATGAGACTGCTCAGTGACCCTGTTCTGCATCTCCCTGATGGCCCCCAAGGCTGGAGCTCCTGCGTTTCACCTGCTCTGAGTCACACCTGCCCTGCTCTGCTGCAGCTGGGAGGGAGGAAATGAAATGTCTTGGGAGCAAGGCATATGAAATATCTTCCCTTTAGCCTTTATGTATGGGATTTCTGTGAGCAGTCACTTCCTGAAGAACATTGGGGGCTTTTTTCTCATTGCTCTCAGCCTCTCCCTGGTTGCTCATCCCGATTTTTAAAAGGAGGTAGCACTTCTCTTGGAAGAGAGTCAGGGGTTTTTGTCAGTCAGTTTTTATATCTGTCAGGTTTTATTTCAGTCAGTCTCTATTTCAGTGGGTTCTGAGGTGCTCAGAGATGTGCTGCAAAAGGACTGGGAAATACTGACCACCTTAGTGCCCCACACACTGTTCAGGAACCACCCACAATCACCACACCTCATTTTTTTCCCATCTGGGTGGATCCTGGTTTTCCCTCTCCAGCTCCTCCTGCACATCAGAGCCAATTTTCCAGCACAAGTACTGAAACACTCTGTGATTGTGGGAACCAAAGACTGTCAAAAGGAATTTGTCAGAACTTCTGGAATATTCTAAAATCAGCTGACAGAGCCATCTTTGCAAAGGGCTGGATGATCTTAAGCAGAATTGACGAGTGATGCCTCATGAAATGCTCAGATCTTGATCCAAACATTTGTCTTCAGCAAATTTTGAAGGACTCAGTGAGTCCTCCAAAGAAGCCTGTAAAAAAAAAAATCTGGGTTTTGATTTTTTCTGTTTCTCCTGCTGCCTGTTCTTAACTCCTACATTTTGAATAGATTTCTCTTGGTCTTAGGGAAAATTTTAGGTGCAAAAGGAGAACTGTTRCCCAAAAACACAGCTGCTGTTTGGGCAGTGTTGTGTGCGACCATGGTAAAATTTCCTCATCTCAGRCTTCTGTGGATTAAGGTCTCATTTTTGAAAGCATTGACAAATGATTATGAAGTGATGGGAGGAGCCTGCACCAGTGAGAGGCTCTGAGGAGCCAAACTGGGATTTCTTTTGAGATATAAAAATGAGCTGGGCAGAGAAGCTGATGAACAGAGGACAAATGGATGAAGAAGGACAGAATAGGAATAAAACACTCTTAAATGCAAGTGTGTTTTACCTGTTTTATCCTTGGAGGAGCTCTGAGTTCTGCTGAGACGCCCATCACTCTGGTGTGCAGCCCCTGTGCTGGRCCATGGGCTCACTGCAGAGCCTCTCCTCATTTCTGCTCCCCAGGAAAGCTCCTTGTTGGCATCCAGCASTGGGCACGGGGCTGCTCAGCTCCTCCTGGCACGTTCAGGACAGAGCTGGAATTCTGTTTGGTGGAAGTGGCTCAGTGCTGGTCCCTGGGAAGATAGGCAGTTGTAAAGAATTGTCTTTAAATATAAAAAAAAAAAGAGTAAGGTTAGGAAGAGTTTTTTGGCTGCCTCACATTTATTGTTGTCCTTTGAACAGCGCATCCAAGTGATGATCCAGCCAAGTGAAGACATCACCCACCCTGAGAACGGGCCAGACCAGGCCCAACAGAGCAACTCTGCCAACAAAGAAGCCTACATCTAAACTCCTCTCTCGTCCAAGTACCGCTCCTCCTCCAGAAAAACAAAAAATATGGTTGAATATGACCACAAATTCACGTCTGAGAATATAATTACCTACCTCTAGTGGC
>CADDXX010000743.1:192147-249269 GCA_902810485.1 Alauda arvensis | reverse complement strand
AAAAGAGGAAAAAAAAAGAAAAAAAAAAGAAAAAAAGCAACAAGGTCATCTCCACTCCGAGGGAATCGCCATGGGTTCGATCCAGCCGTCGCGAGCTCAGATGTTTGACAGTGTTTTTGTGTTCTCCAGCAATCCACAGACTGTTAATGTTTTTATCCTTTCACAATGATAGTTGCATACTTTGGAATTTGTAAATTGATGTGCCAAGACCTTTTTAATCTACCTTTTAGCACGACTATTTGAAGTTTTGTGCTGCTGATTTTTAGTAGTTGATCACTCTTTCTTACCGCTGAATCCCAAGACTGTTATTTCTGACTTTGCAGGAGTAAAATTCAGTTTGGAGTTGTTTTGTACAAAAAGAACGGAGTATTTTGTAAACAAGTGATTTCCAGTGCAAAAGTCTGCCCTTAAAATTTGTTCCAGCTGAGGCCATTTGAGGGGGGAAGAGACTCTTCCTTCAACTAACAGCAGGCACAGCCTTTATAAACATTCCTAGTGCAAAAATTGAGTTTGTGGCAGAGCAGCCGTGGCCAAACACACTGGCTGTGCTCAGCCTTTCAGGGTGACTTTCARACAAGGTCATAAATTTCTTTAAAAATGCATATCTTGCTTCTTATATAGACAAGATATCTTTGTCAATCAATGTTAGAGGCATGAATATGACTTTTAACTTTTTTAGCAGAGTAATAGCCAAGAGCTCTTAAAGATTCCCAGGAGTACAATAGAAAGATTTGCCATTCAAGCTCAGACTCCCTGAGCTTTTATCATGCTGTTACCACTCTACTATTATTGCATTGCCACCAAAATAGAAACCAAAACAATGGCTTAAAGATTGAAGCTTCTCCTTGTAAGTCCCAATTTCGGGCTGGACTGGACCTGCTAGAGACCTTTACCAGTCCCCACTCACAAACCCCGCGTGGTCAGCACTTTGAGAGCAGTGGGTTTCCATTTCCAGGGGCTGGGTGGTGCTGAGGGCACGAGGGAGAGCTCTTTGACCCCGATGCAGTCCTGCTCTGGGCTCTGCCCTGCGCTGGCCACACGGCCAGAGAGCCTGGCCAGCCCCTGGAAGTGTTCCCTGTGCAGGGAATGCAGGCTGGCATTCCTCCTTTGGCAGCTATAAGACAGGCATGGAGGCTTTTTATTTTTGGGAGGGTGATGTTTGATTGTAAATGACTGTGACAGAACTGTGCAATGAAAACATGCTCTTCAGCAAACTTCTTTTGTGCACCGTACAATGTTAGATAGCACAATTTATGTAGAACTACTACGTGGAAAAAACAAAACAAACATGTTACCTGTGAATGTTGGGTTTCTCGTYGTTCTCGTCTGAAGGTGACAAACATGTTCTTGCAATAAGGTATTATTCTCAGAATGTCAAGCACATTATGTAGAAATAATATATATATATAATACACATGTATTTCGAGCTACATCCTAAACTCTCAGAGTATGTTGGGTAGGTTCTAAACCGTTTCATACCTAGGTCAAATGTAAAATACTACGAGATCTAAGCTCCATCCTAAACGGCCATAGCTGAGATGCAAACGTCCTGTAAGTCTTTGGGATTTAGAGGCACCCCTACATCCTACACAGACATCACACATGATACATCATACTTGTGAGTTTCATTAGACTAAGGATAAAAACTCCAACTCTCTCTTTATTGTTTAATGTAACCCAGTCCCATGTTGTTCTAAGAAAAATGCAGTATTTAATGTTTGATTGTAAACAATTATGACAGATGTTTGACAGACCTGCTCTTTAGCAAAAAGCTGTACAAACGTTATCACATAGCACAAGCTAGTGTTGTAGAACTACTGTGTGTAAACTGTGAATAGCTGTATCTTTTTTGTAGTACTTGCCCTGAAAAAGAAAGATTATTGTATGATCATATATGCTTTTTGCAATAAGGAAATATCCAACACCAAGCAAATCTATCTCTATATAAAAATATATATGTAATATATACATATTCAAAAATATATACAGAGCCTGTTTAAAAGAGTACAGTATTATTTAGTAAATTGCAACCTGTTCTATGGACCAAATGTAAAATATTTATAAATTAAGATGCATTTTAAATGTCTATAAACGGTGTCATAATTAAAGCACGATTGTTATGTAAGTTTCCAAGAGTTTAGAGGAAAAAGAATAAAGGTTATATTATACATTAAATTCAGAATTTTGCRGTCTTTCATTGGACAAACCCAATCTGTGCTGTTTTCAAGTTCCAAATGTGTCATTTATATAAAAATATCCTTTAAATACCAAAAGGCTGTATCCCACTTGTGATGTGTATAATTAATCCGTGCTATTCCTACGATGTAATTAGTATGTGCATACATTACACAGGGAGCTTGAGAGGTGACAGTTAATAGCCCTTCCTGGCATCCTGCTGCTTTCGTTCTCCTGYGGGAAGATGGCAGAGCGAGCTCTGGGAGAAGGAAAAAAAATGGATTTTGGAACGTTTTGGACGGTTCCTCGGGTGCACTTGATTGCCTCCCTGATTTTGGAGCCATCCCAGTGCTGGATACTCCACAGGCAGATGATCCATGGCTCCAGAAGCTGCATGCTCCTGCCTCAGCTGCCCYGGCAGGGTGGGAAGATGAGGAGAAGACGCGGAGAAGAAGTGGCGGCGCAGCTGCAACGCCGCTCCTGGGCTCGGGATTTAATTATCTGCCTGCAAAATTGGAGCAGGACTTCACGCTGGGGAAGAGCCTGAGCAATTTAGAGGACCTGATTAGAATGGGARATGCTCCTGAGAGAGGCGTCTGGAATCACAGACTTCAGCTGCCAAGCGCTGACCTTCGGGAGGAGCGCACGGCGAGGGCACGGTGGGGAGGGCAAGGCCCAGGGAGCTCTGGAAAAGGGGAAGCAGCAGGGTTGGGAGTACAGAGGGAAATGGGAGGCAAAGGGGAAAGGAAGAGGCTGAGGGCTGTCACTGCTGGCTGGGGGAGGTGGGAGGGCAGGGGCACAGCAGGGGCTGAGGAGCAGGAGGCTCATATTGGAGGATATTGCGTTAGTGCTGTGATATTTCCATGTTCTCCTGGAGGAATTTGCTCTTGCCGTGCTGCAGAAATCCCAACAGCAATTCAACAAGAAAAATGCAAATAAGGTCACTTCTCCCCTACAGGACTGCAGGATGCCCTGGGAGAAATCCATGTCYTTGCTCGTCTATTCGCTCAGCTACATGTGCTTTTATTCTAAAATAACACTGGGTTGCTTTTGGGGTTTTTTTTGTTTGTTTTAAGCCTGATCATTTCTATTTTGTTCTGCCCAGGCCACAATAGCATGACAATTAACTATTAGAACTGCTCAGCCCCCACTGCTGGCTGGCTCTGCAGGGCTGGAACCCAAGGGCAGGGTGATCCCATGGCACAGGGCAGCAGCTCCTGCTGCCAGCACCCCTCCGTGGGCACAGCCCAGCAGGCAGCAGCACTGAGGGGCTGCACTAAAGCATTTGGACATCCACCTCTGCTCCCTTTCCCTCCAGGATGGATTTGCCCTGCTCCCAGGAAGAGGAGCCCGTGAGATGTTGCAGAGCAAGGGAGCAGCAACCAAATGCACCCTCCCAGCACCCTGCAGGGATCAGCTCAGAGCTGTGTGACTCTGCCAGAGCACCACAAATACCCACTTTCACTGCTCAGGAAGGAAGGGACCAGCCTTTACATCCTAAAGCCTCTTTTTATTCCCTCCTCACTCTTCTTTCCCAGCTTCTTGCCCTGCTCGGGGTGTTCAAAATACACCCAGCAAAAATGAAGTGGGAGGAAGGGATTTACCCATAAGCCATTTTTTTCTGCAGTCTAAATTACTTCCTCTCTTCTTCTTGTGAAATTAAAAAAGTAAAAACAAAAAAAAAAAAAAAAGAAAAAGATTGAAGGACAGATTGGGTAAAGTGAACCAAAATATTCACCTCTCCACAGAGCATGGTATTCTTAAGAAGCTGATCCAAGTATTGCCACTTCTCCCACTGCCTTTACAGTTTGAGGCCAGTCAATAATGACATCATTCTTTTCCTGCTGATAATTGATGGAGAAAAGGCAAATTTCCTCTGTTTTCACAGAAATCCCATTAACTTTTAGAGCTGTATTGCTGAGCTTTGTTCTTCCTTCTGACCACACACTACAGTGGCACTTTCTTTCAGGATTTGTCATTATTTTTTAAATGTATGGATTGCTGGGAGAGAATTTTTAGCCTATTGACAGGAGCCTGGAGTGACAGGACATGGGGAATTGCTTCACACTGACAGARGGCAGGGTTAGGTGGGATATTGGGAAGGAATTCCAGCCTGGCACAGGGTGTCAGAGCAGCTGTGGCTGCCCCTGGATCCCGGGAAGGGCACAAGGCATCCCAGGTTGGGGCTTGGAGCATCCTGGGACAGTGGAAGGTGTCCCTGCCCATGGGATGATCTTTAAAGTCCTTTCCAACCCAAACCATCCTGTGATTCCACCATTCCATCATTGTGCAGCTCCACATCTGATCACTTTTCCCCCCAGGTTCGTGAAGAGTCTCACATTCGACTCAGTGGCAAATCCTGAGTGATTATTTTGGAATCTCAAGCAGGCTGAAGTAATCCTGTGAGTTATTTGTGAGTCATGGGAACATGCTGGTGCTAAATGTGTCCAGCAGTGCCTAAGAGAAGGACRGGACGGATCAGGCATTGTCACTAGGACAAAAATTAATGTGCTTTGCCAGCAATGGTGCTTCAGTCAGGCTGCAAGAGCTGCCTGCTGTGCCTCTGGGGATCAGCAGCTGAGAGGTGGCTGCAAACAAAGTAACAGAGGGYAGAAAATAGCCCAAATGTACATGTTCAATTGGAATCTGGAGTTTCCTCTGCACTTTACCAAAGCAGAAACCCACATAGTGCTGGAAGGGGAATAAAACTGAATGGAACGAGTCGCTGCCTCATTCCCTCACATCCGGCAGTTCCTGTTCCTTGTAATTATTCTAAAGCAACCTGGGAACGTCTGAAAATGTTCAACATAATAAAAAGAAGCCTTGGAGGCTCGGTTCAGTCTAGGAAARGGTTTTACAGGCCCCACTGGCACTATCATTTACTGGCCACACCACGTGCMGACACAGAGCTGCCGCTGCATCCCAGTGCTGCCAGTGTCACCAAAGTCACCTACAGCTCCTGCAGGGCAGTGACCCTGGTGGAACCCTAAAACAGCAGTTCCCCCACCCCTGGCTGTGCCTGAGGAGCTGCTGTTCCAGGCTTAATTCCTAAAAATCTTCTGCAACTCTTGCTGCTGGGGCTCAACCCCTGGGCAGGTCCCACAGGGCTCCTCCAAAGCTCCACGGGCAAAAATTCTGTCCCAGCACAGGAGCAGGAAGGCACTAAACATCACCTGGTGGATGGAAAGCTGTTTGGTCCTGCAGGAATGGCACCAGCCTCCCTGGGATGGCTGAGGAGGCCTTTGATGAAGATCCACCATGAGTAAAACAAGAAATCTCTCTCTGAATACAAGCCAGAGTCAGGTTGTGTTAGGGAATTGTTTCTGGGTCATTTCAGTTCACTGCACTGCACTGCAAACACTTCACTGAATGAATGACCAAAATAATTAATCACAACACCGGGGAGGAACACCAACTCACACTGCAGGCAGCAAACTTTGCCTGGAAGTGACAGAGCTCAGCGCTTTTTAACCTGCTCTTTCCCAGCTGTCACACAGAGCAGCTCATGACCTTTCCTGCTGATTTCCCCCAGATCCAGCCTCACTCTGAGGGGCTCAGGGTGACCTTTCCCAGCCTGGTTCCTCCTGTTTTGACACCCTGTATCGTGACAGAACTTGCCTGTCAGGATCTGCTTCAAACYTACAAATTCAGACTGGGTTGTGCATTGAGAACCATTCTGCCTCACTCCTCCCGGGGTACTGGGGGGAAATGAGCTCCAGCCCACTTCCACTGCAGGCACTGAGCTCCCAACAGCTGCTCCCAGCCTCCCCTCAGGCCCTCCAGCCCAGCTGGGAGAAGAAAAGGCAAGCTGGGAACCAGCCAGRGAAGGGATATTTGTTCTTGCCCAACTCAGTCTTCACTGTTTTAACTTTTTGYGGAGAAATTCCTCCTGATGTCCAACCTGGCACAACCTGAGGCCATTCCCTCTGCTCCTGCTGCTCCCTCCAGTTGTGCAGAGCCAGCAGGTCCCCCCTGGGCCYCCTTCTCTGCAGGCTGAGCCCTTTCCCAGCCCCCTCAGCCCCTCACAGACTTGCTSTCATTACTTGCTCTCTTTACACACTGTTTATGGGACTGCTGTTGGGGTTTTGAGGAGGAAAAACACATAGATTTGAATGTCTGCAATTAAACAATAAAATGCCAGCTTGTAAGCAAATGGCACAATAAAACAAGGCTGGAGAACATCGAGGAACCACTCCACTGCCTTTTGCTGGTGGAGAAAGGGAATCTTGCTCTGCTCCATCACCCAAAAACATTCAAGTGTCAGCATGAAACTGTGTGTGTCACTTTTAAGCTTCTCACTTTCACAGAAAACTTGCCCAAATATGCTCAGAAAAGCATTTTCCTTGTTCTTTGCATGCTCTGTGCTACTTACCTTCCAATATTTAATGATCTGTTGTGGGTTTGGTTCACCTTTTCCCTTTGTAAGCCCCACTCCTCTCCGGGGGTTTCTGGCACACTTGTTTTGCACTCCCACATTCTGCTTTGATTTTTCTTTATCTCGTGAACCTCGATTCTCTGAGATTATAAAAGTGGGACTCGTGRATGGGGGGTTATTTTTATTTACTGCTGGCTTTTCAGGAAACGTTTCATTCCAAATTCTCCAAGACAAGTCACTGCTGTAGGAGTAGCCTCATTAGCAGCTTTCATTAGCACAAAAATGCAGGTAAGAGAGCAGCACCAGCACACTGCAGTCCAAGGGTTGGAAATCCCCAGTTTTCCCAAGGAGCACTCCCTGCTCCAACCTTTTCATTGTCTCTTTCTTTAGCATTTTCCCACTCCTGCAAAGGCCACTTTTCCCTCTCCACCCCTGTGCAGATTTCCCCTGCCACAGGGAGGGGTCAGAAATATCCCATTCCCATTGCCATTCCCGTCCCTCTGGGTGATCCCAGCTGCCAGGAGCCATCCCAGGGTACGTGTACCAGCATCTCCTGGGGCCTGGAGGCAGCCCAGGGAGGCAGGGAGCAGCCCAGAGCCCATGGTACATTAACCAGGGAAGTTTGGGAGTGTACAAGTCAGTGGGCTGTCAGAACGATGTTCCCAGCTCCTCGTCAGGGAGAGCACAACTGCCACCACTGCCTGAGCCTTCCAACCAGCCAGGGACATCCTTTGAGGGGCTGATGGAAGCCAGGGGAGGCAAAAGAGGAGGCAAATTCCTCTCCCTTGAAGTCCCTGGTGAGTCCATACGCTGAGAACCAGGGGCCAGCAGCCTGTGGCTCCTCTCCTGCATCCCAGGGATGAGCAGCCTTGGCTGGGACACAGTGGAACCCCATTGAAACCCACCTCATTCCCACCTCCTGGCCAGACACTGCCCTCACAGTGCCCCAGGAACATCCTGATGCATYTACAAGGGTGCCAAATTGCAGGCTGTGTGATTACACCACAGCTCCATCAGTTGCATTTTAACTTCACCACCACTTGTAAGGTCTTTATCTGCCCAAGGACTTATTTCCTTGACTTATTTCCCTATTTGCCACTGCCACTGGAGCAGCCCAGGGGTCCTGGCTAAGCCAAGCTCTCATTCCTTCAACACTGCACAAACCCAGAGCCACGAGCAGGACTTGGTGTTTTACCTTGGCTTGCAGGCAGGGCAAAGGGTTCCTTCAGCCTGCTCTGTCCATGAGTGAGTGACAAATGCAGATTGTGCAGGGACCATGCACTGCCATGGCAGGGGACAGCCCAGCCTGGGCAGGGACAGCTTCAGGTGACATCCCCACCAGCTGCATCCTGAGGGACAAGGAAAGAGAAGCCTCAACACASAAGGTGCTCAGCATCTTTTAAAAACAAACCCCACCAGGCCCAGCTCCCAGTTGTGTTTTCCACAGGGATCTTCTCCAGAACTTTGAATCCTTCTGTTTGAGACAAGAAATCATCTTCACACACATCCCTTCACAAAATTTTGTTGAATCCTCAGGATTTATGCCACCTGTATGTGGCAAACACTCAATATTACTGCACACCTCCCACATTTAARGGAATTCCCCTCCCAGGGACATCACTGGTGGCTGTGATGACTCAAATCAGCTCCTTTTCCATCACTCTGAAAGAAGCATCAGGTTTTTCTGCAAAAGCAGCTATTTACCCACYCAAACTGCCTAGGAGACTTTAGCCAAAAGGCACTGGCCTCAGGGTTTTAGCTTTTATGTTCTTTATTTATTTGTACTCCTGCAGTTCTTCAGTGCACAACTCCAAASCCCACACTCAGTGGGAGCTGCTGCTTCCCCATCTGGGTCACACACAACAATTCCTCTCCAGGCCTGGCAATCMAGGAGCCCTCACTGCCTCAGGCCCCAGAGATGCAAACAAAAGGGACTTGGGGGCAGCAAACTGGGGCTGAATGACTTCATTGGCTGCAGCTGGAATTGGGAGATGAACCCCCAATGTGCAAATAGAGCAAACTGATCCAAGGGTGAAACCCAGCACCATTGGCCATTTTTGGGTGCAGCCCCTGGGGGGCTTTGTCTGCCCTAAATGTACCTGGAGGCCCTTCAATAAATAGAACTGCTTTTTATTCCCTTAACTCTGTCTGGCCTCTGATTTCAAGTAGCCCCAAAAAAGGCATCAGCACCAACACCTGGCCCCTAAATTCAATCATCAGTTGTGTCTGCAACCTGATTATTTTACACACATGCAACATAAAACTGCTTCAGGAACTGCTGGGRCTGATTTTTAACCTGGAGGCACCTGCTGGACTTCAGGGGCTGCAATGAACTGATTTAAGAGTAATAAGCATTTCCTAATGACTCACTAACGAGACAGATCTTTGTGGTTCTGTTTCCTCAGGCTCTCCAGACCCACATTTGCCACAGAAGGTGAAGCAGCAATGCCAAAAACRCAGGGAGAAGCGTGGCTGTGTTTATGGGATGAGGCTCTCAACACCTTTCCCACTATGGGGGGAAAAGTTTGGGTCTGGCCTTTGAAAGAAAGAACAAAGGASTGACCTCTTTTCCTTCTCCCAGGGCTGAGCACATCCCCTAGGCAGCTCGATGGAAATTGTAATTATTCCAGAGCTAAGAATGGCAGCATTTCTGATTAAAAATGAAAGCCAGTTTGATGCAGAAGAGTGGGTATTAGATCACTTTGTACTTCTCACTAATTATTACATCATGAATGGCTGGTTTCATTTTTTAAAGGAGTCAAAACTACAAAGATTTCCTTATGCAAATATTTCCCAACACATTTGAAATTAATTAGAACAAAAATATTTTGAATAAATTATTGCAGATGACATACTTTCTTAAAGATTTATTCATGGCTTAAAAGAACCTTTACTCTCTTTTCCCTTGAAGAATCACAGATAAACATGCTTTTGATACACATGTCCTCATTTCAAAGTTCAAACTTACTTCCATAAARTCAAATTGTTCAGGTATTTATTAGGATGGGCTGCCCTGGGAGCTGGTGGAGTCACCATCCCTGGAAATGTAAAAAAATTAAGAATTTGTGGCACTTTGCATCAGGGTGGTGTTGGTTTGGAGGTTCTTGGAGGTCTTTTTTAACCTTAATGATTTTCTGATTTTTCCTCTCTGCTTAGAAATGAGGAGAAGCATGAAATTGTTCATTTAAAAAGTGTATTTTTAATTCCAAGAACTTTCTAACAGAGCACCACGTCCTGGGATACAAAACCCCTCAGAGGAAAGGGGCCACAGGGAAAAGGCAGCTACAGAGTGCAGAGAGGGAGGCAGGGTGGAATTTAGGAGCTTGTAAAAAAAACTGTTCTCTTGAAACCTGGAAATTTTCACCTGTGCTAAACAGGGAGCAGGAATTCCAGTGGGAATTCCTCCAGCCAGAAATTCCCCCTCTCAGGGTAGGGGTGTTTTCTGTGCTAAATGCAGAGGATCTGCTGTGTGGGCAGGTGATGACAGCAAAATCCAAACACTGGGGAGCACCAGCCTTTCCAAAGCCTGGTGAGAAACAGAAAATSAGGGGAGGAGGAGGGAAATCTGCTCCAGGATCCTCCTGGCTGGTGACAACTCYGAGCAGATGTTACTCACTCCTAAAAACAACCTTTTCCTTGAGACCAGGCAATGTGCTTTGGGGTTCTTTGGGTTGCTTTGTGAATAACTGAGGATTGCCTTGGATGTTTTCTGGATCCATCTCCCCACGTGCAGATTTTTCTTCCCTTGGGCAGGCTTTTCACAGGGTTTGCCTCTGAGGATTTCAGTGTGGGCATCTTTGGGAGTTTGGAATTCCTAGTTAGAAAACCTGCATTAATGGGTGCTGTCCAAGTGGCAGCACCCCTAAAAACATCTGTACAAAAGAGGAGTGTCAGGGGTGTGTGCAGACAAACTCTCTGTGTCCAAAATCCCCTGGGTTGAAAGGAAACTGGGAACACACACTGGAAGTTCTTCTGTGTAAAACATGATCATCTTCACCAGCAGGAAGAGGCCTCAGGAAGTGGATTTTTTTGGCATTTTCTGTGTTAGTAACAGGCCATCAGTTTCATGCAGGGCTTGCAGAACCTCAGGGCTGCTCAGTCTGAACTTCTCCTGACCTGCCCACAGCTTTGTCTGACTTGGTTTAGCTGTGACAGCAATTCCTCTAAATGACCAGTTATCTATGGATAATCTGGTTTATTTTTGTTATCTTGGTGTGCTACAAACATAGTTTTATAGTCACAGCAGTAATTCTATGTGAAAAGGGCTTTTTAATGCAAAGATGAAATGCAGAGAAACACAGGCCTGGTGCAGCAGCGAGAACTGGAGCCACAGGAGAAGGAATACACACATGGGATGGTAAAATCTGGGGCACAAGAGACCTCCAAGGCAATAAACAGCTCATCAATATTGAGAAATGCAGGCATAAAGAGGGACAAAACAAAAAAAAGTTATTTAAAATATGTGAAAGGCACCATGTATAGTAAATCCAGATGAATTGTGGAGCTGCAGTTCAGGGAAGAAGGAAAATAAAAATGTAAAAGCATGTTAGYAAACATGAAAAACAACCATAAATTAATCCTAGAGTGAAGTAGAAGTCATCAGCTCTATCTAGGCTGCCAGTGGCCCTTGAATGAGATCATTGGGGTTTCAATTGTGCCAACAGCACACTCTGGGCTGGATATTCAAGGTGTGGGTCCCATTTATCCATAAAYAGGATTTACAGGGCAGCAGCTCCATCACTGCCCTCCCATCTCTCTGCACTTGCAGAGTGTTATAAGCACATCTTAGAAAGTTGGCTTTTTACAAATATTAARGGGAATGCTATATRTATAATGTTGGAAAACTTTGCTGTATTAATAKAGTTTCTTTTATTTTTTGCTATTAATGAAACTTAGAAATAGTGGTGTGATAAAAATATATTTCTTTGGTTAGAGCATGGTATTAAAGACTGCTTTTGTTCATATGGCCCAGAAAAGAGTAAAGATAATCAGGAAATTTCTCACATTTTTGGATGATCCTGTCTGGATAATGATAATGATGGCAAAYACCAGAGCCCCAGGAGAAGAATTCACAGACCCCCAGTTGGCAGAGAAGCAGCAGGACTGAGCCACAAGAAGAAATAAATCTACAGGATGGAATRGGGGCAGGTTGGGGGGTTAAACCACTCAAAAAGAACATTGAGAAGAATGTTTGAACCATGCATGGGGATCTATGAATATGCAACAAGCTGAGGATTTAAAGAGGTGCTTTTGTGTTATTAGGTGTGCCCCTGGCTGAATGCCCAGCACCCAGCTCTTAATTTGCTTTATTCTTGTCTTTTTATTAAACTTCTATAAATTTTACAAGAAAGTGAACATTGTTTTTCACACAGACCAAGGCCAGCACTGCAGAGGTGTTGAATTCCCTGGGGAATTCTGCTCTGGGATCCCCTCCCCAGCCCACAGCAAAACATGGACACCCCAACACGTCACTGCCTGAAGGACACGCAGGAAAAATCCCTTTCCTCAAAATGCAGTGAGCAAAGGGCCAGAATATTCCTTCCTCATGAAAAATGAAGGGTGCCTGGAACTTTTTGCTTCAAAATGTATCCTGGCTCTAAACAGGATTAAAGTTCAAAATTAATCTGGGGGGCAGGAATTTAGGAAAATAGAGAAATTTTTTTTCACATATTCTGCAGAAGCTGAGTGAATCCATTCCCCACAAAGTGTGTTCAACTGGCCCCTGCAGCAGCACAATTGACTTCATCAGTCTGTCTCAGAGCCTTCTTGTTTTGCCTACCAATTCAGATAATCACCCTGTCATATGAGYTTTGCAGCTGGGACAAATTGGAGGTCTTGGGAAGCAGCTGGAGATGAAAACCAAACCCCACGAAAGCTTCCTTGGAGTGTGTGCCTCCATCAGTTCTGTCCTGGGGTTGAAAACCAGTCCAAAAGGTGAACAATTTCCATCCTCTCCTGATTTCTCCTTGCCACAGGAAGTTGCACTCATCCCAAGCTCTTCAGGGAAGCAGAGATTTGTGCTTTGACCATCAGGTCTTTTCTGGGATATTCAGATATTTTCTCTGTCAGTCCTGTATCAGCTCCCCCAGCCCTTTCTGCCTTGCTGGGAGCAGGAGTTGAGGACCCTGCTGAGGTGGCTCCTGCAATCAGCCCCAGCAGCACCTCTGGATTTTGGCATTTGAGAGATTTAAAGGCATTTCCCACAAGATTTTTGGGCAGCTTTTCTCAGATGCACAAGGTGAAAGTCACAATCTGTGTGGAGAGCAGAGAGGGAAACAGAAAACACCATTTTCTCTCACAGAAACAGAAAACACCATTTTCTCTCGCATAAAACGCCATTTTTTCTATAAACCTCCCCAATAGAATTTTTGTAGTGACAACAGCTTCACTACTCCCCTGAAACTGCTGACATGATAAATTCCATTAATTTCCTTCTATCTGTGATAAATCTTGGCTTGAAATTCACATTCATACACGGGAAAGCACAGATTGCTTTGGAATGTTCATGAACTCTATGAAAATCTGAAAAATTTAAACTCCTAAACAAACACAAACCAAGCAAGGGAAGTCTGAGATTCCTCTGGTTCCCTGGTGCTATTCCCTGTAACTTGCAGTAAATTCTCATGGAAAATCTCAGTTTCTGGTGACCTGATGCAAGGGYACAGAAAGGAAACCACGTGACTCTTCAGGCTTTGTCCAAATTCCACAGTTTTTATACTTAACATTCATTTATTTCACAAATATTTCCCTATGTTTGGAAATATTTGCCCATGACAAGGAGCATTTCCATTGCAGCCAGTGGAAGCCAGACTGTGGAATAAAATTAATGGAAAATAACTTCCCAAAGCAGCATCTGGCACCTGCAGCTCAGGTTCCAGGGCCTGTTTGAAAGGACCCTTCCCTTTCCCCACATCAGACAGGCTGTGTTTGTTTATCCAGGGCAGCAAAAGTGGGAAACAAACATTTCTTTTCTGCTCAGGTTGCTGCTCTGCAAAGCTCCAACACCRGAATTCCCCCTCACTGTCATCTGAGGGCTTGCTCATGACAAGGCAACCCCACAGAGTTCAGCACAAATTCAGGTTTCCTCATCACCAGAATTTGTCTGGATGATGAAAGGAAAATAATTTGGTTGTTTCGTAGAAGCTCAGCAGAACTGAGACCACAGAGACACACATTAAACAGCACAAGCTTTTAAATGGAAGTGAAATTTCCTGAGATGTTCCCAGAAAGCTCCAGGAGAAGATGGATACTGCCCATCTGACTCTGAGGGATGATAAATTCCAGGGTGATGGGATCAGACAGCCACACATGGAATTTATAAAACCTTCTGATCCTCAGCTTGTGCTCATGTCTTTGATTTCAAACCAAATTGTTCTATTTTTCCTGGCAACCCTTTTGTTTTAGGTAAAAATGTTAATATGGCAACGTGACATGTATTTAAAATAAATAAATGGCAGATTTAATTAATCCAAGATAGGTTTATGAATAGAGCAGATCACACTTTTTAGCTCTTATTATTTGATCAGCCAACTTAATCTCAAAGAACAACACTTGCAGCTTCTTACTGCATCTCCTTTCATCTTTCTTTTTTTATTATTTTTAATCACAAGCCTTTTGTGTTTTATAACCTCTTCTGCTAAGTAAATCATAAATACTTTGAAGAGTAATTTCACATARTTCCTTACAATCTTTTTCTCCCCCTGTCCCCATTTTCCTGCTGATTTCCTCCTTCACGTCTCGGCAAAATCCAAAACCCAGCGACAGAATTTCTTGTTGTCATGAAAGAATATTTTTCAGAATGCTTTTCAGAGGAAAAAATCTCAGTGTTCTTCACCTTCCAAGCCTCCTGGCATGGAGCTGACATCACATACACGAGGTTCTTCACTCAGACGAGCCTCCAAGCAATCCAGCAGCGACGCCAGCAAAGACTGAGGACACACCAAGGTCAAAAGAAAGGAAAGAAAGCCCAAATGAAATAGTACCAGCAAGGCTCACTCTGTGAAAGTATTTAACTGCRGACAAACAATCCCAAAACCTGGAGAAAAATAACATATATCTGGATAGTCTCAGATTCAGGATGCCCTCTGAGAAAAATTTTTGGTGCTTAATTATTTAGAATTATTTAAACTGCAAAAGGCAGTTTAGATAAAGCAGAGTATGACATCACTCAGYTAAATCTTTTAATGATATCAACTTCAACTTTAACAGCAACTGAATTTAACAGAGCACACTGGGGATTAAAGTGATTTACTGGAGTTATTTCTGAAAATACACTGCTTGAGTTTAAATCTAAATTGTTTATATGTAAATCTGRCAGAAAACAAAATCTTAACAAGAGAGGTTTGCAACTTGAGACATTAATGAAATTGGATGTCATGTCACAGCTTTTGGATGGCCCAGAGTTATGGCTCTGTGCCCTTCTGCAGGTGCTGCTCCTGGTTTGATGTTGGCATAAGGAGATTGGAACAGGAATCTCTCAGATGGCAAAGAGAAACACTCAGGGAAAACCCTCCAGGAATGGCAGCTGGGTACAACCAACCTTTGCTCCTTCTGATGCCTTAGGGTTTAGCTTTTTTATATATCAAATCCTGTGCTGCTCTAGTGGGTAACTCTGAGCTCCAAAGCCTGTCAGCTGCTGTTCCTCCTTTTTATCCAGACACAACAATTCCTAYCTGGGCCTGGAACTCCAGGGCCCCTCACTGCCTCACACCCCAAAATGTAYCAACAAAAGTGACTGGGGAGGAGCAAACTGGGGGTGAATGCCTTCATTGCCTGCAGCTGTAATTGGGGSATTGAGCCCTGAGATGTGCAAGGCCCAAGGTGAGAATTGTGTGAACAACTGGTGCCCATTGTCCGCGCTGGGTGCGGCCTCTGGGAGGCCCTGGCTGCYCGAGGGGGGCCTGGGGAAGGCCTTTCACCAACACCCGCTGCATTCTGGCACCTTGCCCTGCCTCTGCTCCTGGGAGCCTCTCACATTCTGCACAAATCCTTGCTTCCCAAAGCTCCAACCCTGCTGAGCCCAGGCCTCCAAGGCAGGCAGTGAACCCAAGGTGCCAACCCAAAGTCTGGGAGCTCCTGTCCTTGCCCACCTCCCTCCCTCACAAACATCAGTTTGGTCTYCTCCTAAACCCCTAAATCCAAACTGGAGTTCCAAAACTCCAAGTAAGAACTCAACACCATTGTGTCCCCTTGGCAATTCCCAATTCAGTGAGAATTCCCTGGTTTCAAAAATCAGTCTGTAGGGGAAAGCTGTGTGAGGGAGGGGGGAGATGTCAGGTCTCCTGGTGAGACRCTGCCCTGGTGCTCTCCCTGGAAAACAGAAAGGCTTTGGAGTGGAAGGAGTCCCTCATCTCCCACCTTTCTCCTGTCCAGTCCTCCAGCACCAGAGCTCATTTTTCTTTTAGGCTCCTTCAGGCCCTGCAAGGCCACACTGAGCTCAGCCCAAAGCTTCTCCTCTCCAGGTGAGCAATCCCAGCTGTGCCAGCCTTTCCTCCCAGCAGAGCTCAGGCTGCCTCAAAACAACCTAGAGTGCAGCAGAACATCATCCCAATGCTCCTTTCCCTGCAGTTGCTGGACATTGTCTGCAGTGCTGGAATTCCAGTTCCCTCCCTCTTCCACATACACAAAAAATACCCCAAAACCAATGCAGGCAGTTTGGGCAGTTGCCTTCTCAGGATGTGGAGTTTTGTACAAAGTCATATCCTCTGAAAGGTTTTGGTGTGGATTTTGCCCTATTTTGGGGTGAGCCACCCAAGCACAGGCCCTGGCCTCTCTGTGGAGAGCCCTTCCAGGCCTCTCACAAAAGGCAGCACAGGCCTTTCCACATGGGAGGATAAATTCCAGCCCTGGAAGGAGCTGGAGCTGCTGCAGAGAGCCCAGAGGAGGCTCCAGGATGAGCAGAGGMTGGAGCAGCTCTGCTGGGAGGAAAGGCTGGCACAGCTGGGATTGCTCACCTGCACAGGAGAAGCTTTGGGCTGAGCTCAGGGTGGCCTTGCAGGGCCTGAAGGAGCAGCAGGAAATGTGGAGAGAGAGGATTTACAAGTGCCAGGACASAGGGAATGGCTCCCACTGCCAGAGGGCAGGGATGGATGGGATTTTGGGCAGGAATTGTTCCCTGTGAAGGTGCTGAGGCCCTGGCACAGGGTGCCCAGAGCAGCTGGGGCTGCCCCTGCATCCCTGGCAGTGCCCAAGGCCAGGTTGGACACTGGGCTTGGGGCAGCCTGGSACAGTGGGAGGTGTCCCTGCCATGGCAGGGGTGGCACTGGGTGAGCTTTGAGGTCCCTCCCAACCCAAACCATCCTGGGATTCCATAAAAATGACGTGCAGCTCATCTGTGAAATTGCAGGACTATTCCAGACTTTCTGGGGGAAAAAAAAAGAAAATATTTATTGTGGCATTCCTTAGCAAACAAAGAAGAAGTGGGGCTGATTCCATGGGCTGGGCAAGTGTTTGATCTCAGCATTAGGTCATCCTGCTGCATGCCCAGCCAGAGCTAATTGTTAATCTGCTCAGTGCTCCCTCCCAAGCTCTGTCAGCACCAAGTGTCCTGCATGCAAATAATCATTCTGGGCAGCCTCCTCTCCCACCTCCTGTTTATGCTCTTGCAGGAGAGCACCTGAATTTCAGCTCCTGCATTCCAAAAAGACATGAATTTCAAACAGCTGTGCTTCATGGACCCACTACCCACAGAGCCTGCAGGTAAAAATCCATTTCATAGCTATTTTTGCAGAGTTTTTCAGACAACCAGTGATGTTCTGTGCAGTCAGAGGCCAACTTAAACCTACTATTTCTGCTTACACTTGTAGAGTAAAAGTAGAGTAAAGGGAATTTTATGCTTTGAGTGTGGTTTGGATGGTCTCAGCTGTGATTCTGCAGTTAAATTTATCTGATAATAAAGAGCCTGCAACAGATACTGTCCCTGGCTTTCCTCCTAAAATTGCCAGGGAGTGAGCCAGATTCTTGCTGTGCCCACAGAATCTGGCAGGGTGACACAGCACCCCTCTTTTTGGTACTTGAGACAAACCAGGAGAGTGATGAAGATAATTCCATGAAAKCCAGATCCCCAGTCCTGGATCCCTCTTAATATGGGATTTGTTAACCAGGTCCATCTCCTCTAATACCTGAGCACATCATCCTTGGTGGGAGGAATCCCCTTCCTTTGTTACCCCAATTCATTCTCAGAGTTCAGCCCAAGCAACTTAACATTCTCCATTCCAGCAACCAGAGAATTTCCTCCAGTGCATTCTCACATTTTATTCAGTCTGGGAACCCTAAATTTTTCTGATTTCCAGGTGCCCAACCTCCTTTACCACAACAATTCATCAGCTGGGTGCATCCTGCTTAGAGAGAGAAGTCACTTCTTTGGGGAAAGAATTGCAGAAGASCTTCAGCAAAAGATTTCCTGCCCCAGTCCTAAAAGGAGCAATAAGGGCCACATCTATTCCCTCTCCCTTCTCCTCCCCTGCTGCTGTTTCCCTGCACAGGTTGCTCCCCTCCAGTTGCCAGGCAACATGCCTGTCTCACATGCTCTGCATCCCAAAAAAAGGAAAAAAAAAGATCCTGCAGGGGCAAAATTATGCTGACAAGTCGGGAGTGTAAACTTTCTGCTGTGCTCCCTCCCCTCCCTGCCAYGCTCAGTGCCTTTCACAGCACATTAAATCTCACCTCTGCTCTCTGCAGAGCAGCACAAACCCTGGGAAACCAGAGCACACTCAGGATGGGATCACAACAAACCCCAGACAGGAGAGAGTTCTCAGTTCAGATCCCTTCCTGCTGCAAGGGCTGCAATCCCCTCTGAACAAGCAGCTCCCACAGGAGGCTGCTGCCACAATAAATCCTGCACGTGCCACCCTAATCTAGGACAGGTTATAGACACAGAGCTTTGTGTGTTCTGCAGCAATGGCAAATCCATTTTCTTTACTTTGCTTATTATCAAAGGCTTTAAAATTTGACCATAAAGCAGAACTCCTCCAGGCTGCAATTTATTCCTAATGCAAGGTCGTAGTGCTGCCTGAACTGTCTCTCTCTCTCCTGTTATCCACCCACACAGACTATGAACATCTTAAAGAAATAATAAAAAATACAATTCACTTAAGCTATTCAGCAAATTCGAAGTTAACCTCTTTATATGCTCCTCTATTCCTGTGTAATCCAATTATTCAAGGGGAATCTCACAGGCCTACACTTGGAAAAAAAAGAATTTACAACTTCATATATAGAGATATGTTTGTTTAGAAAAAGACCAACTGCACTGCTCTGCTTTCCTTTAGCAATGCTGATTCCCAATTTTTAGGTCCATACCTCACTCCCAACCCTGAGGAGTTCCTGGAAACCACCCCAGTGCCAAGCTTCCTTTAAAAGTACCACAAAATGCAATATATTTCTTTGCTTTGCTTCACAGCAGTGCTGATCCCTTCAGCAGAACACTTTTCCTTGTTCTCAGACCCCAGTTTGGAARCAGGCTGGAGCATGGGTCAGGCTCTGAGCCTCAGTTTGCCATCAGTAAAACACATGGAGCCCTTTGCTTCCCTCCTTTATTCAAACTGTTCAGCAGAGAGGATGACTTTGGCTGCTACAACAGCTCCATTTCCATCAGATAATACATATTTGCCACCCAAACTATCTGTTAAAAAGTCAGTCCTGGTGGCAGGTTTCTGCCAAAGAAAAAAATAGGATTCAAACAAGCCAATATTTCATTTCAGAATGAAGCCAACTGAGCATCTCCAGAAACAAAGACCCAAAGACAAATTTATCTAATTCAAGCTGCAATTCTCTAAGGAATTGATGAGATTTTCAAATCTTCTGGAATTCTGCAGCRAGGCAGTCATGGGTGAATGAAATACTGGGTTTTGGTTCTGAATCACTTCCTGAAGAAGAGAGCAGGAGAGGACAGAGCAGTGGATGTGCCACTGCCCCAGTGATTTCTGCCTGGCTGTCTGTGACCCCACAAGCATCTGTCAAAATTACTGCTGTGGATTCCCAAACAAAACACTGCCCCACACTCTGAGCCCTTTCCTGGCATGGCCATGGCTCATTTCCATCCCCCTGGCCCTTCCCACAATTATCAATTCAATCCTAAACAAGACCTCCAAAGGCTATGAAGGGACAGGATGTCCCTGCAGTGGTCACCAGTCCAAACTTCCCCTCTATAAATGCATCAGCAGGGATCTGTGAGTTACTTGGGGGTTGAAGATATAACCCTCCCAACATGCCTTTGCCTCACAGGCTCTTTTTCAGTCCAAAATTCTCCAAAACCAAGCCCCAAGCCCAGGTATTTTCCCTGGATCTCCACTCCATGAGACCTGCAGCAATCCCTGTGCTTTTCTTGGTCCATCCATAATCAAACCCTTTGTGCCAGGACAGGTGACACTGCTGACAGGGCGGCATTGTCACATCAAACCAGGGTGAATATCACCTTGTGTTGACAGCACTGAGAACACAAATCCCAGCAAATGATGTTGTGCAGAGAACTCCCAGCCCTGGCTGGATCATCACTTCCATCTCTGTACAGCAAACAAGCAGGGACAGATTGAGGGTGCTTTGCCCACAGTCATAAAATGAATATATTCTGTTCTCAGCTGTGGATAGTTACAGGGTTTTCATCTGCTTTTCTTCCTCTTGCCAGAGTTAGGATTAATTGCTCTGAGACGGAGTTTCTGGTTTGGACTCAGTAGTTTCTTCATTCTTATCCATGTTTCAGGCCATGAATTGTTCAGCACTTCAAGGTAACCAGGTAAAATGGCCCCCTATCAGTCTCTCTACAAGGCCTTTTAAGGATAAACTGTCCAATTAGGAAATGACACCTAAATTATTTTTACTTTTAACCCAATAACCAACCATCAGTGGCCTGCAATGCAGATTTTTCTATTCAATTACAAAATAACACCCAGAGCCATGAAGGTGAAAAAGGACAAGCCTCCACCCTAAAACCTCCATTTTTCTTTATGTCTATTACTGTATTCTAAAACTCTGTTTTCCACCAYGTGATATCACACCCTTCTATCCAAACTACACACCCATCATCTCAGCACTATCACTCATTTTTGGAAGCCAGTTCCAAGGCCTCGGGTCCAATGCAGTGTTTTGTTGTGGCTCAGTGCCTGTGAGCACAGAACATTTAAAATTCTCAGTGCCCAGGGTTCCAGCAGACAGTGGGCTCATAGAAACATTGAATTCTGCAGTGGTGATTGCTCTTCAGTCCAGCACTGCTGTGCCTCACCTGCTCATTCAGGGAGGGGCAGCACAAATCTCCCTCAGCACAAAGAGGCACTCAGTGCTGAGAGTGCTTAAAAGGGATGTTAGCAGGGGAAAAACGTGTTTTCACAGCCACACAGGGGGGCAAGGCATTGTGCAGCCTGGCTAGAGTGCTCTTAAAAACATCCCAAGTGCTTCAATGATGAAGAAACAAGACCTTCAGAGCTAATTCAAGGTGATTAGAGGATTAGTGGCTTTAGGCTGGGAGAGCTGAGAAATACACAAAAAGCAGATTTTGAGGGGGTGAAAGTGTTTTCTTAAAACTGCCACCCACATCAGCATAAGGAAATATGAATATCTGTCTGAACTATGCTCTRAAATCAAATTTGAGAGACCTGTTCCTCACACAGACCTCTCACCAGCTGTCAGAGGGACAGAGCTGTTCTGTAGTACTAAAAATATTGGTGGTTATTAGTGTTTGTTTTCAGTTATTAATGTAAAGTACAGCACTGTAAGGGCTGTGAACTTTATTTGGTTCAGATTCAACATAAGTTTTAGCTTTTATTCTATATTATTTATGTCATGTTTGGATTTCATATAATTTATATATTTTTATTTCATTTGTAAAATAGATATGTTTTTATGGTAAAATTAGACTTTTACAATTATTTTTATATTGAATATATGTTTTATTAATTATTGTTGCTTGGGTTTTTACTATTTTTAGGTGGTTTTTATTTTAGCAGGATGTGGGGATAGGACAAGGGAAATAGTACATTTGATGGTTGGGTTGATGGTTGGGTATTGACACTTGTTTTGTTTATTATTGCTTTTTTTTTGTTTCCTCAAAATGATTTTTTGGTTTATTTTTTGGTTACTTTACCTTTTGAAATATATAACTTACATTATAGGTTACTCTTATTTTAAGGTTAAAATTCTTGAGGTATATACTGGGATTTTTTTTTCATARTTTATTAAATATGCCATCATTTATTAAATATTAAATAGTTTTATTTTATTAACTATTTATAAAATATACCAGAGTTTTGGGTAAAGAYAATTTCACAAATCGTTTTGGGTTTTTCTTAATGGGGGAAGAAATCCACACTGACTTCTTCAGCCACTTTCTTATGTGTAATGCAGAACTGAAAAAAAAAAAATTAGAAGGCAAAAGAGCTGCTAAATTCCAGAGGTGAGGATTCTCATTCCCACGAGGCCTCTGTKGTAGGAAGCACATCAGAGATAAATGCTCCCAAAGGACCCCAGCAGGGCTCTGACACCATCCCCATCTCTACTCAGACATTTTATGTAGGATAGAAGGCAGAAAGCCTCTTCTAGCCTGGATTCCTTTCCAAAAAAATTAAAGGAAGGCACCTTGACTTAAATACGGAATTGGCCTCTCTGCTTTGTTCTGTCACAGCCCATTTTAACCATCTTTTCTCAGCAAAGCACCTCTTGTGCCCAAAATCTGCRRTGTTTGATGGAAGCTGAAAGTCCCTGTGGCCAAGGGAGCAGAAGGAGACTTGCAGCCACCAAACCCCACCCCTGCATTTTCACTTCTGCAAGCAGCAGCAGGAAATCTGCAGCAACCCCCAGAGCAGGGCTGTGGGGAGGGAATGATTGTCCTCAGACAATCTCAGTGCAGCCCCAGCAGAGATAGATTTAAATTCTCTATTTCTCAGAAACTAGAGGTTTACTCTCTCTAAATACATATATTTCACCTCAATTACTTCATGTAATCAAAGAAATCTGTGAAATTATGGAATGGATTATTATTGGAATGGATTATTGAAATTGGACTGGAATTGATAATGGAATTGTCCCATTGACTTGAACAAAGCCAGGTGGGTATTGCATGTGGGGAGGGTTTTCCCCAGGTTCCTCCAAGCCTTTGCTCTTCACCTTACTCTGTGAGGCTGCTGTGTTCATTGATGGGGTCAGTGCATGGCACAGGGGCAGAGGGTGACAATSTGTGTGTGTTTTTATATTTCTGCATTAAAAAGACATCTCTCATCTCCTAGGGACTGCCAAGCAATGAATGCACACAAAAAACCAAATCAATCTCCCAATAAATGCTGCCTACAGGTGAATGCCCAGATATAGGAGGGGAGGTGAAAATRGGTTCAAATTAATTAAAGCTTGGAATGTTGGCCAAGACAACTAGCAGCCAAAACACTCCCTGGCCTCTGGCAGAGGGGTTTCTAAGCCCCTCTTTCAGCTCTCAGCTTCCCAGTGCTCCCATTCCAGTGCAAGGGGTGCCTGGAGGCTGCTGGGCTGAGTTTCAGCACGAGGAGAAAACCAGAAAATCCCCTGGAACAAAACATGGCCACAAGCAAGACAAGCTCCAAGCATTAAGGTGTTCTCCTCCCCAGACAAAGTGCTAAATTTAAACTCTCCGTGTCCCAGGGAGAGCTGTCCAGGGCTGGACGATGGGGCTGGGATTGTCCTTCCACGCCCTGGTGCCACTTTGGGTAACACAGCTACTGAATCAGGGTGGCATTTCCCACCAARGGGGCCACACAAAGGTCACAGCCCATTGATGCAATTTCTATCAGGACATGCTCAGCCCTTACAAACACTGATATTCTGCCATTTACTCCATTGATGCACCCACCTGGCAGGTCTGACATCACAGGAGCTTCCAGGCACCAGGAATTAGTCCCAAAGGAGATGATGCCAGCATTTTCTTCCTTCTTTAATGGCTTTTGCTATAAAGATCTGAACGTACAGTATATCTGTCAGAGGCCAGAATGTTCCTCTGGCTCTCCTGGATGGGCTGAGACCTTGGCAAGGGGTCTGAGGTTTTAGCAGAGTCAGAAATTCCAATGCTTTTCATTTCAGCCCATGAAAACCACTACAAACTTTGTATGGAGATTTGCAAGCCACGAGAATCTGATTGGTGTGATTTTTGTTATGGCACAGGGTGAAAAAGTAGGGTTTCTAGATTTTGCTATATAGGCAAAATGGGGCCAAGATGGAGGCAGATCAGTGTGATAAAAGCACATTTTCCTGTTTCTTCTTTCCCCTTCCTCTTTGCAAAGGGTTATGGTTTTTTAGGATTGGGTAAAGGTAGAATTGCACTGCATGACATGGGTTTTAGTTATTGGTGTTTAGAGAAAAACACTGATAATGTAGTTTAGATTATAAAACTCCAGGTGCTGTTGTGGGCAGGGGAGATTTGGCTTTTCCAGCTGCCTGTGAACCTCATGCTGGACAGGGAGAACCTTGAGATGAGCTTTTTAATAAACATCTGCAGATGCAACCCAGATGTTCTCTGATTCCTTCTTCCAAGCACAGGCCAGTGAGAAGAAAGACTTTTTACCCTGCTGGGRTTATCTCAGACCTGATAACCCTGACATATGTCCCCTATTCCCAGAGCATTTTCCAAGGTGAGGCCAACTGTCCTCCAGGACTGCCACTTATTGAAGTCTCTTCCTACCTCAAAAACTGCATGGCTCCTGATTTTGTTTGGTATTGACCTGAAAAATATTTAGATAACTAATTCCTAGCCTAAATTGTTGTGTATTTTCAATTACAGCTGTCAATTTAAGTTGTTCATCTGGTCAATTAAAACCCCCTCTGGACAGAGCTGGTTCTCTTGGTGGGATGTTGCTTTCCAAACTTTAAAAGCTCAAGAGTGTGTGAATTCAGTAGTTTTTTAGTATCATTATTCATCCAAAATTTAACAAAACATAACTGATCACAAGCAGCAATTATGCCTTAATATGCAAATCAGAACAGAAATCCAACCCAACCCTTCCATGCACAGAAATATCCACCAAGTTTTCATTGTTAATTATTTCATTTGTCAATAAAATACATGAATGCCTCTTTTGACACTTTCTGTGTTCTCCTGTGAGCTCCACACCAGTTTTTTCTCAGCTTGTCCTCATTCATTAATCAGCTAATTTCAGTTCCTCTCTCTGATTCTCTCAAAGGAGGATTTTATGTGTATAATGGATTAAAAAATAAAGCCAATAAGTTGTGGGGTTTATATTTAGATAAATATATATTTAATATTTAGACAGCAACTGGAAACCAAGAATTGGCTAATGAAAAAAAAAGCACTTGTGTCAATATGCATTAATTTGCAACTTAATTCATAGATTTCTGCTGTTAAATGTGCACCACATATTGTCAGGTTCAAGTAGTTGATGTATTTAGAGCTGAAAAGACAAATCTAAAGCCACAGTGGCACCATGGCAGTGAGGCASGGTGCTGAGCAGAGCCATTCTCCAGGGAGCTGAATTCCAGAGGCAGCATTTTTTTTGTTTTTTTTTCCTTTTGATGTCTAAATGTGCCCTGGTTTGAACCCTTCCAGGCTGCCAGAGAAGGGCTCTGCAGTTTCCCACCAGCCCAAGGAGGCATGAAGAAAGTGGCATGTGCCACTTTGAGGGGACACTCAGGGACAACAAGGGCTGGGCACTGAGCAGACAGGAGACAGCAGAGGCAGCCCTGGCAGCATTTCATTCCTGCTGACCTCTGTGCTCTGCCCTGCTCTGCCACTGGCACCTGTCCAGCCACTGGAGGAGAGAAAAAAAACCCCACCAGCAAACAAAACCTGCCTGTGCTGCCCTGCAAAGACATTTATTGGGAAGATGGCAGCTGCACCCACAGGTGAAAATGAGCTCTTGCTGCTGAGGTGAAGCTCTGACTCAATTTGGCACAAAATCTCTTGCAAATGAAGCCAGTGGGGCACAACCATTCTCCTGGTGTTTGGCCATGTCCAGACACCACAGCCACAGCTGTTCTGGTGGCCACACACTGCTCCAGTGCACCAGCACTGAAAATAAAACACATTCTCCACCTCTTCCTCCACGTTCCTCTCCACATTCTCTTCCTCTTAAGCCTTGTTTGAATTTTTCTTCCCCTCAGGCTCAGTCTTACCTGCTAGCAGCAATATTCCTGATCAGCACCTTCACTACAGAAACTGGGAGTGCTGCCTGACCTGTGCACACCAGCTCTGCTTTTCCCAGCCTCTCTGGCTGCATTCTGAGCAGTGCTTGTGTGCAGACATTTGCCAGGACCCTGGCTACAGGACATTGGGACAGGCTGGTGTGCCCAGCTCGGGGTTCAGGAAGGATTTTGGGGCTCACAGAGGGTGAATTYAGCTCCCTGGAGAATGGCTCTGCTCAGCACCGTGCCTCACTTCCATGGTGCCACTGTGGCTTTAGATTTGTCTTTTCAGCTCTAAATACATCAACTACTTGAACCTGACAATGTGTGGTGCACATTTAACAGCAGAAATCTATGAATTAAGTTGCAAATTAATGCATATTGACACAAGTGCCTTTTTTTTTCATTAGCCAATTCTTGGTTTCCAGTTGCTGTCTAAATATTAAATATATATTTATCTAAATATAAACCCCACAGCCTCTAAGGTTTCAGGAGGATCTGTGGCACCTGCCAGAGCCTGACACTGATGTGTACACGTGGCTTTCAAACCAGCTGCTGTCCCCAAAATGACACCCCAAATGCAAGCTGTAGGCAGATGATTTTCAAAGCCAGGACAGATTTATTCCTAAGTATTGATTTTATCTGTATTTGTATTTCAAATACGTGTATTTTAAATATCAACTCTGGTCTGGATTCTTCTGGTTTGTGTGTTACCTTGTCTTTGAACTCTCTTCTGCACTGCTCTTGCTTAGCTCAGTGCTGGGAGTTGACCTTTTATTGCAATGAGAAACAAGGCCTTGGGCAAGGCAAGTACAAAATAAATGGACCAAAGTAAAATCTGATGGATTGCTTGAGTTATAACATCCAACTGCTAATGCAAACGTTATTCCTCATAAATCACTTCACTTTCCTAAACTTCCTCTGTGCCAGAGTAGCCTTTACATCTCAGAGCATAACATTCACTGATGATTAGCACATATTTAATATAATTCCAACCTGCCCCTTTTGAGGGCTGGTTTAATTCTTCCAGAGGAGCTGGGAAAGTGTTAAATTCTCATCTTCAAATAGATCCATGTCCTTCTTCTGTGACCCCAGAAAAGCACCTGGAGCTACAAGGCACTGCTGTGCGTGCCTGGGTCCAGCCACAGACACAGCAGTGATGGAAAATGCTGCTAACTGGGGAAAAAAAAATTACAAGTGATTTTGGCAGTGGATTTCTTTCTGAGCCAGTGAATAAAACCATCATGGTGATAAATCTCCACACCAGGGTTGTGCCAGATCAGATGTTTGGGCTTTATTTCATTCTTTGAGTTGCTTCCCAAAGCCAGTGGGGCTGGCAGGAGAGAGGACAGTGTGGCAGTGCCCCGAGAGGACTTCCAGCTCCTTCCTGCACTGATCCTAAAGCTGTGGGAGCAGGGGAAAGTCCTGCTGACAGATTCACATCAGCCAACTCCTCCTCCATGCCAGTGAGCCCCCAAGTGTGTGCTGAGAGAACACAGGCTGCACTAATGACATGGAAACAATAAATTTGGCATCATTTTCTATGCTTCTCCTAATTTAGGGGAGGACAAGATTGATGTCACTTTTGTACAGAGGGTACAAAGCAACTCCCTGCAGACAATTCAGACTTTCAGAGGGTTTCTAGGGGAGCATCCTCCAGGTCAGACCCTGAAAAAGCAGCTTTAGTCATGCTGAACAAGGAGCATGAGACAGGAACCTCCAGAAAGTTGATGTCTGCAGAGGTCTCTGCTCAGTTCCCTTGGCAGAGATGGGTTTTGAATCTCCTCACAGGATCAGAGCAGCTCCCTTTGCAGCCAGCAGCATTTCCCACCTGGCAAACCCTGAGTGCAAGTACCAGCTCTGCACCACACCCAGCACTGCAAGGCTGCATCTCCTTCATCTCAGGAGAGAGAGGCTTGCATAATTGTAATAACTTGAATAAACAGATCCACTCCATGTGTATGTAAGAGTTCAGGCAGTGCCAGCCCTGATTCCTCCCTGCACACACTGACCAGCATCCTGCAGCTTTCCTCTGATGCCAGAGACAGTTGTGCTCTCACAGGCCAGGCTTTGCTGAACAGCTTTGGTTGATTCATATCCCACAAAATATAAACRTTTGGGATCTGGCACAAGCAGCTGCTGGTAGCAGGGCTTTCCCTGGCAGCAGGACCAGGGGGAAGCACGCAGGGCCCTTTTAGGGCCACTGGAATAGTCCCAGTTTGTACCAAGGGCCAACCCCTTGMCGAGRTATCTCTTCTGAGATAACCCCGGACTGTGGTGTTGAGCAGCTGTTTTCTCACTGCTTGTGCTTGGAAGAAGGGATCAGAGAGTCCTTGGGTTGTGGTTTGAAGATGTTTATTTTAGAAGTTTTATCTCTAAGTTCAGTCAGACCAGCGTGGTGTTCACAAGGAGCTGGAAAAGTGAATTCTCCCTGCCCAGGAACAGCACCTGGGTTTTTATAATCTAAATTACGTTAACATTGTTTTCCTCTAAAATCCAATAACTAAAATCTAAGTCACGCAGTGAAATCACACCTTTACCCAATCCTAAAAAACCATCACCCTTTGCAAAGAGGAAGAGAAAAACAGGAAAATGTGACTTTATCGCATTGATCTGCCTCCATATTTGCCTAATAATAAGAATACAGAGAAATCTAAAACTAATATCTAAACACTCAGTGATATAATAAAAACACACCAATCAAACCCTCGTGTCATCCAAATCTTCAGTTTTGGAAGCCTTCTCCACGGTGTCAGATCAAAGCCAATGCYRTCTTTCAAGCAGGCTGTGTGAGCCCATCCCCCCTGTCCTGGTGCTGCCCATTCAGGAGACCCAGAGGAACACTCTGCTCTCCCACAACCCCTCACCTTGCATTGCTTCTCTTCCCTCTGGAGAGGTCACTCAGCCTTCACTCAGTGACTTCTGTTCCTGCACTGGAGCATCACCAGCTTTGGGCCCATCCTCAGCCCTAAACACGAGATCTCCACATCCCCAGACCCTGACAATCATCATTTCCACCCAGCAGCACTGACTGAAGCTGGGGAAGGGAATTGAAACCATGGGGGGATCATTGCAG
This sequence comes from Alauda arvensis, assembly GCA_902810485.1. Taxonomy (NCBI): domain Eukaryota; kingdom Metazoa; phylum Chordata; class Aves; order Passeriformes; family Alaudidae; genus Alauda; species Alauda arvensis. The sequence goes on along the minus strand of CADDXX010000743.1, from coordinate 220,554 downwards.
CATCAGAACTGTTCTTGCTCCTGGTTTCCTCTGAGCAACAAAGCCATGAGTGACCTCACTGACCTCATCTCTCCTCAGTGCCTAGRTCAGGGGTTTGGCAGCCCCTGGCTGAGCCTCTTCCCAGCACACAACTCCTTGTCATCCTGTTATCACCTCGTGCTGGGAACACTGAGAGGAGAGAGAGGGAAACCACTGCTGAACCACAGAGAAAAGAAATTCTAATGAAGTGGTTGAAAACAAAACTGGATCCATTTCCTTCTGGTCACCAGTCCAAGAAATTTCCCTAATTACAGTTGAATTAATTTATCTCTGTTTTCCTCTCCACAAACAAAAAGCCACAAACAAAACCAAAGCATTCTCCCAGGTAGGAATGGATCCATTCATTCCAAAGTTGTAAGGGATTGAACAGACCAAACAAACCAGCAACATCTATTGAAAAGCTTGGGGATCAGTCTGGGGAAAAAAYTCGAGTAACTGAATGCTTGCTTACAGGTACAAATCAATGAAGCCTAAAAAGAACTGATTTACAGCAGCTTTGAATGATTAGCTGCTGCCAGGGTTGGCAGTTCAGGGAAATTTAAAGAACTCAAATTGGTTCTCAGGCAATAAGTTTTCCTTCATGCTGGAAAAGCAAAGTGCAAAGCTCATCAGTAGTTAAATAAATAACAATTGGGTTTGGTTTACACACAACAACTCCTCAAAATCACACTGGTAATGTGATCCCCTTCTGTAGAAAGCTCATAAAGCTGACACAACAAAGCTGTTTAATCTGTGTTGATTTAAGGGAAGCAAGGATTTTAGGGAGAAGAAAACATGATTTTGTTCAGGTTTAGCCCAACGGAGTCAGGAGAAAGAAAAATGCTCATTTTGTACATGTAAAGCCTTCTTTAGGGCTGCAATAAAAGAAGTTTTAAAGTTAAGGATGAACCTCATAACAGCCAAAAAAATTAACTCCTAATTAAAAAACCCTTATTTTTCTGCTCAAATGCAGAGGTGGAATTGCTTGTGGTACAGCTACTCAGAGAGGGTTGGGGTTATTCACTGGTCTCTCAGGTCTCCAAACAAAAATTAAACCCCAGACAGTTCCTCAGGAACCAGCAAAGACAATTCCTCCTCAAAAATGCTTATAAAGACAGAAAAAGATTTTTAAAATCTCCTCATTTAAGCGAATTTGTTCGGGAATTTCTCCAGGGTTGAAGGCTCTGCTGTCCAGTCCCAGGCATGCCCTACAAACCCCATGGGTTTTTGTTCCATCAGTGTCATTTAATGGCCAGATTCCTTCAATCAGCTCCTTTGACATGTTCTCCCAAACCCCACATCATCCCAGACATGTCTCAGGTTATTTCCATCTCTTTCCTGGATAGCTTTGGACCCTGTCAACTCCTGGCATGTACAATACATTYATTTCCTGTAATACTGGAAATTTTCCTGCAGCAATTACTTTCAAAGGCATTTCCATGTCTGCCTGAATCTGTGGTGAATTCTGGGTTTATTAAGGTGGAAATCCACGTGAGCTGCTGTCAGGGAACAGCAGAGCTCAGCCTGCCCTGACAGGGCAGATTTTCAATGGCCACACTCAGCTAATTCCATGCTTTAGTCCTGACTTAATTGGTCCTGATCATTGATTTTCCTCTTGTGTTGCTTTACCTTGCAAAGTGCTGCTACAGGTGAGTCTGGAGCTCTGAAATTTTCCCCCCAAATGGTTATAATTATGATTTTTCAGCATTAGCTAATATTGCTGCTCACTGTTTATTGTTTTAGCTTGTGTTAAAATTCTGCTTTCCATTGCTTCCTCAGCAGAATCATGAAAATACGGAGTTTATTTACTTCCATCATCCTATGGCTGTACCAAAGGTGAGGGAATGCACCTGGAGCTTCCTCCAGTGCCAAACCCAGCCYRGAAGCTGAGTTACCTGGGACAGCTCCTCACCCATCCCTGATGGAAAACGCTCCTTGTCAGGCCCACACTCCTCAGAACACCCTGGGATTAACAGCAGCAGATGCTCCAGAGCTCCTGAGTGTCTGTGAGCCCATGGCCAGGCTCCTCCTGCCATTCCAAAGGGCTTTGCCTGTGCTTCTCAAAAGGATATAAAAGGGAAAAATGGGGGAGGAAATGCTCTACATTCTAGAGTGAGCCCCAAGGTGTTTGGGTCCCTCAGGTTCACCCCTTTGCTTCCCAAGCAAAGGTTTCTGTGTCATCAGCTCCCAGATTTTGCCATTTTTCATGGCATTAATTCCTGGGATTTCACAAATTAAAATGGCAAGAGACCACAAAATATCACCTGGCCATTATTACCCATGAAGCAAAAACCAGTAGATTTTGTTATGTTATATATTATAGTAGGTATTTTAGATTTCTTTCCAAAAGTATCCAAAATATTAAATGGTACCCAATGATTTGTGAGACCAAATGAGCACCATGCAATGATTATTTTACAGCTGCCTCACTGCATTAAATTCTCCTTCCCCAATAAGGGAAATTTAATGTAATCAATTAAAGTATTAATTTATCATTTCTTTTCACCTGGAAATGAATCACCTTCSATTCCTATAAAGATGCATATTTTATAGGAAGCCTTGCTCATCACCTGTTTTAAGTACACTATTTTCAAATTAGCATAAAATTATTTCAAGCTGCATTTGCTTTATGCAGATAAAATAAAAGCAAATAAATAAGCAAAAAAGAGCAGAGTATGTGGACAAACCCTCGAGGTTCTCAACACTCCAAGGGGAGCTCAGGAGTGGGATTTGGGATTTGGCTGCTCTGCAAGGACACAAAGTCTGTTTTAGGCTCAGTGCCACCAAGCCATGCCAATGACTGACAACACTGGATATTGACATTTCTCTGTGTTCTTGCTCTGAAATCAATGCACATATTTCAATATTCTCAGGTCTCCAGCAAGGTGATGTCCTTTWCATGGACAAATTACCACCACACTCAGCTTTAGGCTCCCAGAACTCTTGGGTGCTTTCCTCTGGTGCTCAGTCCCACTGAGTGTTGCATGCTCAGCCCTCCAGCATGAGAAGGAAACAACTTTTTCCTTCACTGTTTCACCTCTCTCTTGGAAAATGGTAGAGCATAGGTGACAAAATTTAGATTTTATTTAATCTGTGAAAATTGGCTTTTCCTTTTATCCCTTTGCTGCCTTTTCTGTGGGGAGCCAAAGGCAGAAGTGTTTCAGGACAGCCTTGTGAACAACTCCAGTTACCAGCATGGAGCCTGGCTGTTCCTCACCCATGGCTGCAAACCATGCCCTGACATTCCCTCATTTTCCCAGGCAAGGTCCTTTCAGCCCTGTGTTATTTTCCAGCCCTTGGAGAGCATTTCCTGTGTCTCCTTTCAGGGAGATGTTGGTGCTGCAGCCTGGCCCCACTGCCCTGTGCTGCCCCCCCAGACACCCGTGCCTTTCCAGAGCTGTTTGATTGAAGCCTGCAGGTCTCTCCTCAGCATCCCAGCTCAGCTCCTTTTGCTGCTTCTGGAGGAGACTGAACTTCGTGGCCTTCATTTTCCAAGAGCCCCCAATCTCCTCATTAGGCACAGGATGTGAGAAGAAGGAATTTTATCAAATCTATCAACACTTGAGCACTGACCTTCTGAAACTCAACCCAGCAGCTTCCAAGGCCTTGCAGTTTATAATTTTTTTTAAAACTATCCCTTATTTTAGTAACAAAATGCTGGTACTGTTGGCAGCAGAGGTGCTGTGGTTTTTCAGGTATTTTTTCAAACACACACAGTGACTTTAAGAAGTCCAGACACAGCTTTATTCTCTGTACAACATCTTTTATACCATTAATTGTGCAGACTGAACTTAACACTGGCTGTGAAGAAAAAGAATTAAAATCACTCCTGGGATAACACAAATGTGTCCTTGTCAGCACTCAAAGTATGAGGCATTTGGGGAGAGAGACAATAATTAAACTAAGAATTCAGAATATGTGAAAGGAGCAAACCATCTGCTTGAAACAAAGATGGAATGGAACAATGAGAGACCTTCTCAGAAAGAGGGATATTCAGAAGGCTAAAAAAGAGGATTATATTGCCCTCCTAGATTTTAACACCACCCCAGAARGATTTGTTTTAACCTGGGAGCCAAATTTTTCATTCTGGCTGACTGATGACCCCTGGCTGGCTTTGATAAGGMAGATGTGTGACTGCAGCACATTTCTTGGAAAAAAGGTGAAAMCAATGGTTACCCAAAGAGGCAGTTTTAATAATCTGTGGCTGAATGAGCTGTGGAGTGGTGCAGCAGCACTGGTCCAGTGCCCTCAGTGGGGTAAAGGAAAGGAAACCACTGTGAGTATAAAGCATTTTCTTTGCTTTTGGATGCATTTTCTTGACTCCAAGTGGGAGCAAAAAGCAAATTCCCCTCAGAAAGGGTTGTTTGTTGGTACCAGAAATGCCTGCAGAGTGCTGCTGTGCAAARATTCACCTCTATAAAGGGAGAAGTATCTGCCTGGAGGCAGAGCAAGAGAAAACCCAAACCAGCAGCRTTCAACATGGGCACTGCTCCCTAACTGCTTTTTGAGGTGTTCACACATGAAAAATCCAGCTGGCATTGTTCCTGAGGGTGTCACAAGAGGGGCTGTAGGCTCCAGGGGCCGAGCTGGAGGAGGCAGCTGGGGTTTGGAGGGTTTGGGGTGGCTGCTCAGCAGCTCTGGGTGTTGTGAGGACACAACAAACACCTGATCACGCTGCTGCCGCCTGTCCCTGGGCACCCTCCAGGGCCAACAGCCCCCTCCTGCCTCATTACATTGAGATCTGGGGAGGGAAAAGTGCTGCCTGYTGTGTTTGTCAGGGCCAGACAACCCTCACTCCACATGCTTGAAGGTAGGGAAGATTAATTAACGATTTGGGGCTTCAGCTGGGAAAGGCAGCTTGACCTCAGCTGGTTGTTCTGCAGGGTCAGCTTTGTGTCACCATGGTCACACAGACCTCAGACACAGTGGGGAGAGAGCCCTGGCATCCTCCTGGCCTTGGCAGTGCCCATTCAACCCCCAGAACACAGCAGGCAAAGTGCATTCTGCTCACTGGCCCCTCACCTGCACAGGTGATGCTCATCCATCTCCACCTCGTGCTCCCTGCCCATCAAACAAGAATAACTCCCCACTGGTGAGCAGTRAAGTTTAATTAACATTTGGGAACTAGTTCCTGATGTTCATGTGGAATCAAAGAGAAAGGACTAATAATGGAGGGAATATASAATTCAGAACAAAGCTGGATGCCAAATGTAGGGCATGCAGTCAGGAATCTCATTTTCCGCTTATGCCTGGCACAATTTAAAGGACATTTTTAGCCTGCTCTGTGTGGAGGAGGACAAATACTATGCAGCTTTAAATAAATATGTGTTTTCAAAAGAGTTGTCTGTGGGACCAGCTGGGATGCTACCCAAGAGAGGATGCAGTGGGCTTCTCCATTCCTTCCTATCACTTTATTTCTCCAGCTTCTCTTTCCATAGTGCTTTGTTCTGTYTCTTTTCCCCACAGTCAGTGCTGGGATCTCAGCCCACCAAGCTTTGCTCAAGTCCACCCCATCCCAAAAGGCTGGGCCTGATGAGCTGGGCAGTTCCTGCGTGTGAGAAACCCCCCAGAACAAAGCCCCACTSCCAGGTCTGGAGCAGGAACGCCTCAGGACAGACCCAAAACATGAAACCAGGAGGAACCAAATGTGGGCTGCAAGCTGCTGCCTGTTGCTTTGCAAATCATGACCTCAGCAGCAGAGATGTGCAGGGCATCCTCTGATCTGGCAGCCAGCAGAACCCCACAGCCCCATCCCACACATGGACACAGAGCCTCCTGAGAACTCTGAATTGCCCGGTAATTACAGCACTAACCTGCTGCCATGATGGAATTCTGACCTCACAGACACAAAGGGAGGGGGCAGGGGAATGACAATGCCATGGCTCAGTCAGGTTTGCAGGGCAGGTACCAGAGCTCTGCTGGGAGGGGACAGGACAAGGAGCTGCTCTCTCCCTTAGGCAGCACAGCCAATCTTTGCTTTTCTCATGCWACATTGAGCTCTCATATTCTGTCTTTTTACCTTTTTCATAGTCTATGTTTTTACCCTTTTCATATTCTGTGTATTTTTACCCTTTCTATTTATGAATATATTAAGTTGCAGAGTGCCAACATTTTTCTTTTCTTTCCAGAGGATGTCATAGCTTGTTTCCTTCATTAAACAGCGAAACTGAAAAACCTCCCAGATATAAAATCCAAACTAAGTTGCTTAATGAGACAAAAAAGTTTATATATTGTATATCAAATATATGTTCCAATTAACCAAATAAATTACATTAAATTCTGACTTTTCTCTCTTTAACTGGAAAGAACTTATTTCATTCAACATCAGCTTCCTATGTAGTGTGAAAAAGAAAGCAGAAGGACACACTTCATCCTTTATTGCAGACCTTGGAGTGTGGAAAGTACTTGATGAAGCTGGAAACAAATTCTGCTCCAGGCACCCACCCAAGGAGAGTGTSCTTGTCATTAGGCTCAAGAAATTCCTGGGTGCTGCTGAACAGATTTAACACAACAAGGAATGGAAGAGAAAATGAAGATAAAATGTTCTCCATCTCTGGGTTTTCTCAATCAAACCCCATCTTGCTTCTGAATATCCTTCAGTGTATTAAAACCTGATAATCTGTCCTCTTCCCAGCAACCTGCTCCTACTCATAATTTAAAAAAAAGACAATTCTTGGTTCCCTGAACACTAAAAATTAGAGAGAGCCATTGGCCCTCTCTAATCCTAAACTTCTGCAGCCAAAAGGCTTAAAGCAAAAAAACCCAAAATGCTYTTCTGTCCTTTTTTAACAAATCCTGCAGCTCATACAGACATTAGCATACCTGAACTTACACTTGGAACACAAACAATCCCTTCTGCTCTGGGATATTTTCCTRGTTTTCCAGCCTGTGTAAAATCCAGCATTAAGCTCATCTGAGAAATGCTTCCTTAAATATTTATATCCTGGATTTTCTCACTGTCCCAGCACAAATCTTCCCTTGTACATTTTCCAGCTATTCCAAAGCAGTGAAAYACAAATCTGTCCCCAATCAAGCACGTGGCAGAAGTCAACTGTTTGGTGGCCATAAAATAGAGAAAGGAAACATTGGAGCAGCTGCTCCCCAGCTGGAACTCAGCTTCAGCAGGTATTAATGACAGAAAGGGCAATTTTGGARTGGTGGTGGCTTGGCTCTGCCAGATTGGAAAGGCTGACCTCAGGATGGCAGCTTTGGGGAAAAAGGAGCTGTCTGGGATGGTCCTGCAACAGGAAAACATGTCCTAAATGTGATSGTTATTTCTAGCAGAATAACTGTGGGACTAAGTGATTGCATGGAGTCACAGAATGGTTTGGAAGGAACCTCAAAGATCAGTGAGTTCCAAACCCCAAGGAAAACAAACCCCCAACAAAACAAACCAAAGAGAATCTGGCAATTATTGCAGCCCTGTTGGGTTTCATAGCTATGCAGGAAAATTTAATAATGAATCCTGATAATGAATTTAATAATGAACTGAACAATTATTTCATGTTGGCTTGTGTAAAAACAAGTTCTGTGCACTGATTCCCCATCAATATAAACACCATTCATGGCAGTGGTCAAACAAGAACCCAGAGCTTCCACCAGCAGCAAGACTTCCCTGTTTCCTCTTTTACAAAATTAAATTTATTAAATCAAAGTCRGGCCTGAAACTCAGTCAGTCTCCACAATGTTTTTAGGTTTCACTGCATGAATTAAGAAAGAACTTGAGAAAAACCAAGCAAGTGATTGTGAATTTATTGACAGTGAGCTGCAGTGAATGCCTGTGTCTGTACATCATCCACTCAGGACAAAGAGCCCCATGTGCCTCTTCCCTTCAGGAGAGCCAAGCAAACACGAGGCACAAGCCGTCTGCTTTACCTTGGTGAGTTWTCATTTTATACTGCAGAATTTCAAGAAGAATCCAAGGGTTGATTCTCAAGTCATGAACGATGAGAGCTGGAAAGTGCTAAGCTGGTTTTTATCTGCTGTTCATCTGAATAGAAGGGTTTGTAAATCACTGCTGTCCTCCTCAGAACACCACAGAGAGGAACCCTCACATTGTCTGACACCTTTCTAGAACTTCAGGAGCTCTCCCAAGCTCTGATGGATTTCCCTTCYCTGCCTTTCCCATTCATTCCCTCTCCTTTCAGCTTTGGATTCTGCCTGAAGCCAAACAGCCCTGCTGCCTCCACTCTCCCATCACTGAAGGCTTCCTGCTCTCACAGGCATTCCCTGGATATTGCAACAGGTGAGGAAAGTGAGGACTCAGGGAGGGATTTATCCAAACCCCCCTTTGCTTTGCACACACAGTGCTGAGCACTGACACTGAGCCCAGCCAGCTCCCAAATAACACAAGAACAAACTCTGGAGGGTTGCACAGTCTCTGATCAAATTTAAAATAGATTGCTGGGATAAATACTGGAGGCAGTGATGGGACTTTAAATCATCAAACCATCAAAGCAATCTAAAAATAACCAACTGCAGCTTGCAGCCACTCCATTTCAATTTATAGCTAAAATAATTGAGGGGTCCAATTATTTCCAGGCTGCATGTTTGGTTTCCTGCTTTTCACACTGTTGTAGCTCTGGTGACATTTTATACCAGAAGAGAGGAACACTGCCCATCTCTCCCTTACCTCAAGGAGCAGGGAAAGGAAAGCCTCAGGTGTTTAAACCTACAAAAGTCCTGGCTTGCTCTGTTGTAGCAGCTGGAGATTTTGGGAAAGGGGCAGGKAAGAGGGATTTTTACTGAGATTTTCTGTTGACAGGGGTTTTTTCTGCCMTAGTGCAATGGCCCAGCTTTGCAGGGGGAAGTGCTGGGCTTGGGGCATGAGGAGTTTGAGCTCTGCTTCAGCAGCCCCAGCACCTGAGAGGGCAGGTGTGGCCAAAATATTTCCCTACAACCCAGAACACACAGGCTCCTGTCTCATGTGGCTCTTCTGAGTCCTACAACAMATCTGCAGTGCCAAACCACAGAGAGAACCTGGTTAGCAGAGAAAAAAACCTTAAACATGCACATGAATAAAATTCATATCATCAGTTCATGGCCTGTGTCCCTCAGACACTAAACCAGCTCCCCTAATCCCGTTAGAAAAAATAAAATCATCTCTTCTACAGAAGGGCCACAATTTCTAAATCAGCTTGTCTTCTAGTATTGCTTTTTAAGAGAGGAAGAAAATCCAAACAGCCTCTCTGCAGGTCCAGCAAGGTGCATTTTTCACCTTACCCAGAACACAGAGTTTGTCAGAGGGAAGGAGATGCCACACAGAGCCCACAGGATGCCAAGAGAGACTCTGAGTGCAACAGGTGGAACATGATGCATTGCAGAGATCCTGGCTGTTCTCCATGGCAAACAACCCATCCTACAGGCACTGCTTTTCTTCTCTTTGGGAGCAGGGTCTGGTTTTTGCATCCCTTTGCTGGTTGTGGCAGTGATGTTCCCATCCCCTGTCACAGAGCAGAGCCTGCTCATCCCAGAGCCCTGCCCTGGAGCAGGGCTGGCAGCCACAGCCTCGTCAGGAATTCAGCTGAGGACATGCACATCTCCCTTATCTCTCCTCTGGACAGCTGCTGATAAAGCGTCTTGTTCCCCTTGGTGTCTGCAGCACAGCTCTTCATTTGGGATTCTTTTTCTTCTGTGCTGCCAAGGACCAAAAAAAGGAACGTGCTGAGCTTTCAGTGGTGCCTCTTGGCATGGCACAGCACCATGGCACATTTCATTGGGGGAGCACGACAGAAATCAGAGCTGAAACTTCATCCAAAGGAAAGCACCTTCCTCCTTCCCTGCACTGCCTTCTCATGCCAGTATCCAGAGACCATTGGGGAGCTCCTCCTGTCCCRTTCAGGAATCACAAAGCACAGCTAAAACGAAGCTGATTTAAGCCCCAGCTAAAATTCTGCAGCCCTTTTCCCCAGCCCTTGAAGACAATCCTTTAGGATAAAAGCTCTTCCAGGCTTGGGGAATTCTGCAGCCACTTCCACTGCTCCCAGTCAGGGCAGCAGCCAAGCCATCAGCTCTGAGAGTTGTCTGGAGCACAGCAGAGCCTCTCTGTCGCAACACCCAGCTCGGAACATTTCCCTGGAGTGGTACTGAGTGCCCCACACCTTCCCGAGTGATTCCATCCCTGCAGCAGCTCTGCCCTGCACCTGACGGGCTGTGTCACACTGCCCAGCCCCGCTGCTGTGTGCTCCAATGGGCACAGACAAAGCTCCCATCGGGACACTGCTCAGGGCCAGCACCGAGTGCTCCGGACCCATCTCTGTGTCCGGGGCTGCGGGAGCACCCAGAGATGCTCAGGGAGCAGCAGTGCACTGATAAAGCTGCCATCGGGACACTGCTCAGAGCCAGCACCGAGTGCCTCGGACCCATCTCTGTGTCCGGGGCTGCAGGAGCACCCAGAGGTGCTCAGGGAGCAGCAGTGCACATTTTCCAGCTGCTCCCTGAGCCATCCACCACGGGCTCTGGTGTCAGGGATAAATCMCAACTGATCCTCTCCACATCCTCTGCACGGCTCTCATCTCCAATTGCACACAGCACAGGGCAGGGATGGGAATTCTCTGCCCCAGAGCTGAGGCTGGCTGAACACAAACCCACGTTTGTAACAGGAGCCCTGTACATGCACACCCAAGGGACTTTGCCTTCAGCTGCACCTGCCTGCACAGATTCCAAAATTACCTTGATCTGATGAATCACTCCCAAAAGCTTTGCTGCCAGGGAAAACAAKCTTCCAAGAACTTCAGACTCTGACATGGACTCCTAGAAATGACACCTTCAGGAGCTCTCCCTCCGGGGCTGTGGTGAGGGGATGAGCTTTCATTAACTCTGCCCCACAAGCAAGACAGGAATAGTGAGGAAATCGTTTCTTTCTCTATGATCACGTTGTTCCAATGAGCACAAACACTGAAATACATTTCTCATTTTCTTCTTTTTTTTCCCTCACTCCACATCTGAGTATTTCAAAATTCAAGTCCTCCTTCGTGCAGTGCTTATGTCTGTGTAAATATCCCTGTTAATTATTCACTTCACTCMCACCCAAACAGAGCCCATGAACCCTGCAAAGGGCAGGAGCATCTCAGGGCTCTGCMGAAGTGACAGCACATTCCAGGAGAGGCTGGCTGACAGGGAACATACACCTGGGGCTTGGGAAAGGTGAATACAGGCTGGTTTGTGATTGCCTCGTTCAAGAGCCACAAGACATTTAAAGAACATTTTTATATGGCACAGATGAATGTCTGCTTGTGGAGAGTCTGATAATTGGAATGAACAGTGAGTTCTGGGTGGAACTGTGGGCCCAGGGCAGACTCTGCTGGAACGGGCCCAGCTCTGAACCAAACATTCACTGCCCAGGTGGGTCCAAACAGGTTCCACCTCCCACAGAGGAAATTTGACTGCATTCACTGCCTGTGACAGCAAAAGCAGAGCAAAGTGAGTTTTCCTTCAGMAAGGCAAGAGCCTGGGTCAGACAAATAGATTTAAACATTCCTGTGGTATTCAAATATAAAGGTGCAGATTCTCAGGTGATGTTTTCTATTAGAGCTCCATTAATTCCATAAATGTATGTCCTTTTACCCAAAATAATGACTTTCCCCAAACAATTCCCAAACCATTGCCTCCTAAAAGAGATCAGGGGAGGCAGGAACTGCTGGGGGAATCCAGTTTCAGTTCAGGATTGTTCTGATCTGAAGCAAAGCTGAGTGGTTTCAGGTAAAGGATCACCTCATTAAGCTCTAATGCAGAACTGTTGAAAGCCAGTTATTAGGAAATTATTTCCTGCTGCTTTATTCTCTACTAAAGTTCAGTAATTGGAAATGTTGTAAATCTCCTTTGTCTTAATGCTCTGTTTGTGATAGGGGCATAATGGCTCTCCTTAAGGAGAGAACCAAGGCAGGGGAATTAAAAACCTTTCCCCAGAACAGGAAGGGGCTGCAGATATTTGAACATATTGATTTACAGCACAGCAGGATTGCCAGGAGAAACATTCCCAAACATCTCCTGGTAAATAAATCGTTTGTTCATTTATTCTCTGAAAGACACACACTCTGTAGGACCTGCCTGACATCCAGTGCAGCAGAGATTAAATCCACCAAGCTCAATCCATGTAGCACCTAATAAATGGTATAATTGATCCCTAATTAACATTCTGGATTGAGTTTCTATTTATTTACTTACACATTTCTTCAGTAAAGAGCCTTAATGTTGTCTCCTTGACACCACTGTAAATAAATTCCCTGATTAGCATTTTATATGCCAGCAAACTCTGCAATCCAGAGGCTTTGGGGTTCTTAATCCCCTTGCATGCTCCAAGCTGATGCACTCCAGGTGATCCTGTCTGCTTCACCAGGCACAGCCAAGCTTGGAAAATGAGGGACATGGATTTTGGCATGAAATTCTTCATGCCATGCAATTCTKCAGTGGGAGAAGCAGAACACACATCCCCCATGCTCTTGCATGACACACAAATATTTCTATCACCTTGTGCACCTTGATGAATAATCATTCTAGGGTTTTTTTAAAGTGAGCAGGGGAGCTTGTGCATGAGGGAAGATGTGTTTGGATATTCTAATCAGGCTGCCATGGGGGGAAAAGCACAAATCTGAAGGAGCAGATCTCCTCCAGGCAATTTTGCAAGTTGAAAAACTCACTGCGATGTCAGTTCTTGARCAGTCAAAGCCTTTCAGCTCAGCTTTAATCAGGAGATATTTTAATCAAGGAGAAATAAGTAGCCAGGAAATAAATCTGAAAACGAAGCAATAGCAGTGGATTTACAAGTAAAATTATCTCGTGGAAATAAATTAATTTGTGTTGGGTGTCTTTCAGCATCAGCTTGTGGGGGGTTTTCAGGCTTTTTTCCTAAGTAAAGCAGTTTGGTAAATATAGATTGTATATTTTTGTATTTCTGCTTCTGATCACTTAACTAATTAAAGTAAGGCACGTTACTTTCTAATGTGCATAATTAACATGTATCATCTTTATTATCCTCAAGATCAGGGTGAAATTAAACTGAAATGAGAGGGGACAAAAACCACTTCCAGAAGACACCATGGACCACGATGGGATGGTTCAGCTCCTTGGGACAGGAAAAATCTGTTTTAATGGGGAAAAAACATTCATTTGACACTGTACTCTTCTTAATAAAATTTTGTTAATGAATAATTTCCTCCTGCACACTCACACTCAGAGCAGAGGTTTCAGCAGGGAGGATTCAGAACAAGWCAAGGGGAACTTTTCATCCTTACTCTGGAGCTGAAGGATGACACCTTCCTTGGCCATCCTGATCTCAGGAAACACAAACCCTCCATGGTCAGGGCTCCAGAGAGCCTTTGGAATGTGCCAAAATCCATCATTTAAATGTTCTGGTCAACACACGCAGCTGTGCATGGGCAGGGCTGGCAAGGACATCAAGGTGCCTCTCCAAGAGCCCCTTTTTAAAATATGGAATGTGAAGGAAAACAGTTACACAGATTACAGTGACATGGGAAAAGAAAACTTCATGCTATTGTACAATGCAAATTTGGAATTTGCTCCATACTTTCCACTAAAAAAAAAAAAAAAGATTGTGAGCTTTTAGTGATGAAGGAGAAGGAGGGAGGAAAAGAACCCCAGGGAGCAGAGGAAATAAATTTATGACACAAAATAAGTAAGGGGGAAGCACTTAGCCCTTAAACTCTSCTGGTGTCATGTTCAAGCTGTCCACAAGAGAGCTTGAACATCATTCYTTTTGTTTATAAGTGGGAAAACAAGCATTCCAACAGGGAGAACAACAGGAACCAGCTCCCTAGAGCCCAGCCATTGTAGGTGTTATTGAAAATCAGAACTGATGTTTACATGTGAATGCACACATCACAGACATCCATCCATCAGCAGGATTGTTCACACATGGCAAGTGCAGAGGAATATTCCCATTTATTCCCTCCTTTCCACAGGTGACATTTACAGTTCCCTCTTTCTTAACCCCCAGTGAGTCCAAACAAGAAAAACACAAACATCTGTAAAAGCAGCTCCTCTTCATGATTATTCCTTTATGATTTTTTCCTAATATCTCATCAATCCATGTCCCAAACCCCTTCCCTCAGAGGAATAATCACCCCTGAAGTGGCAAAGTCACCCAGCCTTTGGCTCTCAGCTCAGCTGGGTCACAGATCCTCCACTCCCACTCCACAGAACACACACACACACATTTCTTCTCAGAAGTTATCAGAGCTTTGCTAGAGTTGCTTCCTTGCTGTCACAAGTCCAATATTTCWTTTATCTTCTCAAAATGAAAGACTMAATTTGGAAGATTAATTCCTAACCCCTAACCCTGAATCCYCTGTAATTATTCCACACACTGGGTCACTACAGAGGACCAAAAACATCCTGCTGCATTTTGATATCCACAGCATCAGAGGACACATGGCAATTGCTGTTTTGGTGTGTGTCAAACACCAGCATCAGTGCAACAGAACCAATCTTGCTGTGGGAGGTGTGAAATCCTACAAATGTGGGTAAGTTTRCCCCAATCAAAATTGGGTTTTCTGGTGTCTTTCAGTAGCTGCAAATACTGTACAGCCATAATTCTCTCTGTTTGAGTGCATACATTATTCAGATTCACCATTCATGTCTGCCCAATTTCCAGGAAGATTCAAAGAAAATGAGGGGGCAGGAGATGCCAACACCCAGGGACAGGAAATCCCAAAGCATCACCAYTTCCTTTTTCTGTCCTTCCAATCCAAACACCCCCTTTTTAATTTTATTTAATGCTTTTAACATCATCAGAGTTTTGCTCTCAGCTCAGACTGGACCTTATTGTGGCACAGAGAACTTTATTTCCAGAGAAGAGAGGGGAGAGCAGATAAACACAAAAGGAGCTACGTGTTAGTAAAGAGTCTTTGAGATTCAGCTGCTTCTCATTTTTCTTCTGAGCCAGAAACACTTAAAAAAAAAGAAAAAAAAGGAAGAGGAAGAGGAAATAAATTTACTATAAATAAGTAAAAAGCACTGTTAACCACTGCTCTCCACACTGTATAATTATATAGAGCAAATACTAATTCTGTCATTGCTTGAAGTAAAATACTGGAGGTTGCCATGGAGTTATAATAAATGAAGTTATAATAAATGAACTGAGAGCCACAGAAAGAACTGAAACAACCTTTGACCAACTGGAAATGCAGTGCTCCATCAAATATTGAAATATAAATCTCAATGTATTCCATTTCAATGAATTCTTCACTACTGCCATGCAGATTTGAGGTTCAGTGCCACGCAAGAAACTCCCTCCAATTTCTAAGCAGAAATAGCAGCTGTCAGAGTTTGATTTTTTTTCCCAGGATCTCTGCAAGTCTGGAGCCTGTGTCAGCTTTCAGCAGGGCTCCATATGGCTCCTGCAACTGCCAAGCAAAACACACCCAGCAAACCCACGAGGAGTCTGCAGCCAAAATACGGCATCAAAAGGATGAGCTCTGGGACAGGAGGAGTGCCTGCAGAGCTGTGTTTGCTATGCAGGACCAAAATAAAACCTACAGAAAGCTTAGCAGGTGCTTAACCTGAAGGAAAAAATGCTGAAATATATTAAATATCTTCAATTTACTGAAGCAAGAGCAAGGAGACAAAGCAGCCTCCTGAGATCATGAAACTTGGATTGGAACAGCTCCTAACACAGGAGATAAAATCATTCTTTCTTCCCCTTCAAAAGTTCTTTCTTTTCAAAGGTCTCCAACACATTCTTTTCCTCTTTTAATTCAGTAAAAATCCCATCTGCACCACAGCCACCAGCCTGGGTTCTGTGTGCCYTGGAAAATCCAGCTCTTTTCCTGAAAACTTCAAAATGCACAAGGCACAAAGCCCTTGAGGAATCAGCAAACAGAAAACACCAGCCAGGAGGAAGGTGGAGCYTAAATCCCCAAATTCCAGGAGAGCAGGATGACAAATCCAACAGAGACCTCATTCCATGATCCCACAGAGCTCATTTCATGCTGTCTGTGGGATCAATTCTCCACCTTCCCCATCTTCCCCTGGAATCTCCTCTCCACCTGCACCTGCATCTCCAGCCCAGGAGTTTGTGTCTTTGCCATAAAGGCCGAGTCTCCCCCCAGGAATTGGGAAGGCACCGAGCCCAGGGARGGGAAGGAGCAATTAAATCCATCTGTGGAGAGTTTTCCTCCCCCTTTGTGCTGGCTGGGAAAACGCAGCTCGCATTTGTAAAGCTGTGAAACACTTGTCCCATTGCAAACGCCTTTCCTTTTGCCAAGTGAACTCTCAAAAATTAGAGATCATTGTGGGAAGCGCTGCCTAATGAGCCAGTGGCATTTAGAATATTCGGATTTCTCATTGCTGCCGTGCAGCCAAGCCCTGAGAGTGCCATGAATAGGCTGTGGAGATGCACGGGGTGGTGCCAAGGACAATGGGGCTGGGGACAGCTGTTCCTGCAGCTGCAGCAGCCCCAGCGCCCGGGGATGGCAGTGATTGATGGGAACATTGCACTGCTGCCCTCCCCTGTGCACCCCATCAGCACACACAAAGCCTGCCTGCTCCCTGTTCTCCATTTATCCCCCACCTCCCCAGAATGAGGATATCATGGAGTATTAGATATATTTCTATCAGAAATAAACACTTGGTGTGGTTTGAACAACACAGCCCGTGGCACTGGATCGTGACCAACCAAAATGGGAAAAGTTACAACCACTTTTATAGGTAAAGAATCTGTTTTGAGGGTGGCAGAACTTTTTTACCATGCTGCAKCTTCACCTTTTAAAGATGTTTTAATGTTCATAGTACACTTAGCACTGAGTATTTTTGTAATAGATTCTTACATTCACACCAGTATTAAAAAAATATTAGTCAGGATGTTAATTTTTTAAATGAAACCTTGTAGTGTTACTGCAGAAGGAAAGAAGTTAGAGAGTGAATGACCCTTTTCAATTATTTAAAAGGATTCAACACCACCATTTGTATACTTTAAGAAGTGATAGACAGTATTCTTACATTCACACCRGTATTAAAAAAATATTAGTCAGGATTCCCTATTTTACATATCAAATAATGAAAGTTTTGTTCCTACACCACCAACCRAGATCAGGAGCAGGCTCAGAGCTCAGCCAAGCTGGGGAACAACAGGGGCAGGTCAGGGAAAGTTCAGATCCTCTCAGAATCCCCCCTTCAGGTTTTCCCATGTGCACACTCACAGAGCCTGCCTTTGCTCTTTACACATCACTGCTTTCAGATGGTTTTTAACATCAGCAAATCCTCAGGATGCAGCTGGGATGGAAATGCTGGAAATGCTGGGACAACACCTCCAGAAATGTCCCAGYTCAGAGGTGCCATCCTAAGGGCTCAGGCTGCTGGCTGGGGGGGTTTCAGTCTGTTTGTCTTGGCYAAAATTAAGCAAATTGAGCTTTTTCTCAGGAAAGCTTCTTTAAAAATATTTCAGCTTTTTTCTCTCTCTCTTAGGGCACAGCTTTCAGACAAGTGAATTCTGCCCCTCACCAATAAAAATCCACAAACCAATGAAAATCCAAAAAAAGCCAGCAAAGCCCAAAACCAAAGAGAAGCATCAATTTTCCCCTTRATCACCAAGTCTTTTTAATTAATCCAAGGTGGGAAGTGGAAGTTTGACCAAAAACCATGGAACACTTGCAGTGTTTTTTAATGATAAATGGCCTCAGGAAAGTTTTGGGACCGTGACCTTTTGGTTTGATCAGGTCAAATGCAGAGTTTTCTTGGAGGTCAGTGCCWGCCAGCACAGAGAGCCTAAAATTCCCAGCTCCCAGGGTTCCAACACTTGTTCATTAATCTGGAGCAGGAAATCCAGCACTGCTGAGCACGGGATGGACTGGCCAGAGCTTCCCTTTCAGCTCAGGGTGAAGCCTGGTGCCTCCATCMCCCCAAACAGCACCTCCCCAGCTCAGGATACAGGAAAGCCCAAGCCAGGAAGGCAGATGTTCCCAAATCCCCTGGGAAAGCATGCAGCTGGCAGAAAAATGTATCAAAATCATCACAGAATAAATAGATACTAATGGGAAAATAGAATTATCATGAGCAGCAGTTCAGCATGGGGGAAGTTCTCAAATGTATTTGTTAGTGCTCTCTACCAACACCTCGTGCTTCCCAAACCCAAAAGGCACTTGGAGCTTAGATACAGAGGCAAAAAGAAAAGGAAACAAATGTCTTTGTGCTACCTGCACCCCAAGGGGGGGACCCAGGCAGGCTGTGGCACCTGACCTTAAAAATGACCCTTCACAGCACTGGGGCAGCATCGGAGCAGAGTAAAATCCTGTGGACACTTTGATCTGGACTAAAGGCAGCACATTAGAGAGAATCCAAAGGATAATATTGCTCTTATCTCCATTAGCCACTGCCTAGAACTGCAGGAGAATCTTCTCTTCCTTGCTCCTTAATTACAGGGACCTTGGAGCATCCTGTTGAAATCCCTTCAGAGGCAGAGTGAACACAAGGGAGCTTTGAATGGAAATGCAAAGGGAGCTGATCTCCCACCACATAAACAAGGAGACCCCCATAAATCTATGGTGTTTTATCAAGAGCTCCAGAACACCTAGATGTGTGTGGATTAATATCAGAAAGTTTCTAAGAGTGATATCTGTCAATCCCTTAAATACTTCCTAAAACACCCACCACAAACCCAGGGTCATTATCCTTCATGCTACACCAGCTTTTTCTGTCCTTCTGGTGTTCCCAACACCTCTGATCTCAAACACAAATGTTCCCATGGTGTCATAGCCGATGGCAAATAAAAAATTTAACACTTGCCCCTGCTTGTTTTCCAGTTGCCTGCTCTGTGTCTGGGGAGCTGGGCAGCACTGAGAGGCAAATGGAAGCAGACACATTTACAGGGGATCCTGCTCAGCCCCAGTGGGGTTTAAAGAGAATTTATCTGTCCAAAACCTCCCTGACACTTGTACATTTGAGCAGATTACTGCAAGGAAGGGAAAACCCCCTGGCAGACAGGGAGAGTTCTAAAGGAGCTGTGGGTTCATCAAATATTCATCCCTGTGAGAAGAGTGTGAATTATTGTACATAGACAAAATAATACATGTCCCTCAGTGGGAGTCAGAGTGGCAAATGGCTGCTTTTCCTGGAGTCCATATTCCACAGGAAATTGCACCTCAAATTCCAGGTAAGGACCAACCAAATCCCAGGYGAGGACCTTGCCATGGAAAACTCCTCCCTTCTGTGCTGGGCTCAGGGSTGTGGGAGGGGTGAACCTGGGTTTAAACCTGCACACTCTGGGCTTCTCTGGGGTTGAAAGAAGAGTTATAAATCTTGAAAAAGCACATTTTTCAATACTTTTACACTGCAGCATAGATCCCAAACCTGCTGGAGAGTTTACTTCAAGAAAGAAAGGGATTCTGTGCTCGACTGAGGAAAGATCAGCCTTCAATTACTGAGACAGCAGTGATTCAGGATAAYGATACAACAAAAGGGGAATGGTTTGAAACTAAACAAGGAGAGATTTCGATGGAATTGGGCAGGAATTGTTCCCTGKGAGGGTGGGCAGTGCCTGGCACAGGGTGCCCAGAGCAGCTGGGGCTGCCCTTGGATCCCTGGCAGTGCCCAAGGCCAGGTTGGACATTGGGCTTGGAGCAGCCTGGGACAGTGGGAGGTGTCCCTGCCATGGCAGGGGTGGGATGGGTGGGATTTAAGGTCCCTCCTACCCCAGCCCATCCCGGGATTCCATGATTTTACAGCAGAACAGGGCTCCTGGTGCTTTCCCTGGAAGCAGCAGCAGCTCCATGGCTGGAACCTGCTGGGATCCCACCCCACCCTGAGATGCCAGCCCTGCTCCTGGCCCTGCCTGCTCCTGCCCAGCCACAGTGGGACATCCTGAGATGCCAGCCCTGCCCCTGGCCCTGCCTGCTCCTGCCCAGCCACAGTGGCAGTGCCCAGGGCAGCATTCCAGGCAGCATTACAGCCTTGGCAGCCACACTGGAGGGCTCCCATCTCACCTTTGCAAATACCCCAAAGAGATTTTAGTTACTGGTTTGAATTAGCAGGTTTTGCTTAGAGCAGTGGTAAAAAGGGATTCTTTAATCAGAAACTGTTAAAGTAACTGTGAATTGCCTCTATTCACAATTAAATCTGTTCAGCCAGGTGGGTACCTGCCCTCCTCACACTCCTCTCTCCCTTCATGTCCAGACTCCTCAAGCTGATCCTGCAAACCAGCCCTGGCCCAGACACAATCACAGAATCTCATCCTGTCCCCACTGCAATTTCCTTTTTCCTTCCTCATGGGCCATTTGCACATAAACCAAACTAAATTCATCCYCAAACAGCTGCTGGCTTGGCCCAGAGCAGAATAACCCACATCAATTCTGGCTGCTGGCAGGGCAGAGCTGCAAAGAATCAGGTTTTTCTAAGGTTCTGACATGTTTTTTATACAACAAAAGCAGTCCAAAACCTACAAGAAATTAGGTGTTTGCACAAAACGTGATAGAGCTGTGGAACTCCTCTGGAGAGATTCTGCTTTAAAAAGCAAAAAACAACAGAAAACAAAACAAAAAACACAAATGAACAAACAAACAAAAAAATCCCAACTCCAACAAATTGGTGGAAGAAACCTTTCAAAGGAGAAGACCTCTGGATCTTTTTTACCAAACTCAGCTTATTCCCTGTTGAAGATGTTGAAAGTGGTAAATTAAATCCTCCCTCTGACCCACCCAATTAAGCTTGTTCTGAGTTCTACCATAAATTAAACATTGCATTTAGGCAGGAATAAACAGCTCTATTAACCTGCATTTGTTTCCCCAAATGACTCCTGTGTGACAAACAGCACTTGTAACCTCACCTGACACACAGGAGTGCTGCAGCATTTAAAGCACCTGTGCAATCCGAAGCATAAATATTCATTGTGCAAATTAACGTGCATTAATTATCAACCTGCTTCTCCTGGCAAGAGGCAGGATGGCAGGGGGGCTCTGATTGTGTGTTCTGCACAGTCCTGAGCTCAGACTCAGTGAATCTGATGGAATCCAGCAGCACTCAGGTGAAATGGGAATTTCCTGCCGTGCCCAACG
Organism: Alauda arvensis; assembly: GCA_902810485.1. Taxonomy (NCBI): domain Eukaryota; kingdom Metazoa; phylum Chordata; class Aves; order Passeriformes; family Alaudidae; genus Alauda; species Alauda arvensis. The sequence goes on along the minus strand of CADDXX010000743.1, from coordinate 199,534 downwards.
TTTTGTTCAACATCCAAGGCACTGAAGCTCAGAGCCCAGGAGGTTTCTCAGCAGTGTTGGGATGATAATAACAAACAGAGCAAAGCAATGTGGCTGCAGTTTAATGCAATGTTGTGTTTTCTTCCTCTTCAGATTTGAGAAAGCCACAGACCCAAAGGCAGACATGTCACAGGAACAGGGAATCAGTTTTATTCCCCACAGATATTTAATGTTTTTAGTCAAACATTGCCATCCAGTGGCAGGAAGAGCAGGTAACAACTCCTCTCTCTTTTCCCGGTGCCACCTGGCCTCAAAGCAGGCAAATTAAGGTGATAATTTTATTTCCTGCTGCCACATTCRGTTCTAATTTCACATCACACAGCACAAGGATCATGCAGGTAAAAAAGCTGCTCTCTACGAGCTCATCAGAGCAAGTGCTGGGAGTTGAAAAACATTTTTTCAATTTTTTCTTGATGTTTAAGCCCAGCTGGGACTTTTCTGATGCTACCCTGGCACTTGGGGCAGCTCAGAGTCTGTCCCAGCCCCAGTCCGGGATGGAAACGTGAACTGAACCCTTCATTTCTTCCTCCTGCATCAGATTCCACCAGATTCCAGCAGATTCCATCAGATTCCACCACATTCCATCAGATTCCACCACATTCCAGCAGATTCCACCACATTCCAGCAGATTCCACCACATTCCAGCAGATTCCACCACATTCCATCAGATTCCATCACATTCCACCAGATTCCATCAGATTCCAGCAGATTCCAGCAGATTCCATTGGATTCCACCAGATTCCATTGGATTCCACCAGATTCCAGCAGATTCCATTGGATTCCACCAGATTCCAGCAGATTCCACCACATTCCATCAGACTCTACCAGATTCCACCAGATTCCATCAGATCCCATCAGATTCCACCAGATCCCAGCAGATTCCATCAKATTCCACCAGATTCCAGCAGATTCCATCAGATCCCAGCAGATTCCAGCGGATTCCAGCAGATTCCAGGATCCAAGCATTCCCCAGCCCACCCTGCAGTTTGACTGTGGCCATGAGCAAGCCCAGCTCAGCTTTTTCCCCCAGAGAAAACCTTCCCTCAGAACATTTAACCAGCCACTAATTAAAGGGCTGCTGTAAATTAAATAACTCCTTAAATTAAAAAATAGGGGGGAAAAAAAGCTAAGCAAGGATCTACATTCTCCTCAGCAYCCAGAGTCATGTCCTGGTGGGATATTTCAGGGGAAAAATTCAGGGGATGAGACTTCTAATTAGAAACTGGGGAGAAAAAAAAACCCCACAGGCTTTGAAATTCCCCAAAGCTGTGCAAGTTGTTAACCTTTGAGCAGAATCCTCTCATTATTCTCGTTACCATTGTTAAGAGAAGATCTCAGGGACTGAATTTGCATCTCCTCTCTCTCAGCAGGGCCCATCTCTGCTCAGGAACATTCCCAGACACGTTCTGGGCTCCCAGTTTGGCTGGAAAAGCACCAAATCTCCCATTTTGGCTTGGGTTTTTACAGGACAGCTTCTGGGGCAGCAGAATCCACTGTTCACTCACTTCACTCATCTTTCCTCATTTAACAACCTGAATGTGGCTCAGAATCCTCTAAATTGTTCACTACACATTCATTAAAGTTATCCATTGCTCCCATAGAATTAATTTCTCTCACATTCCAAACTCCCATTCATTATTCCCATCTGAGCAGCTGCAGATGCTGGTTCTCCTAAGCAGGATAAGAATTAAATCCTTTCCACACCACAATCGAGTTCCTGGGGCATTCTGCTGCTAAAAGAAGTGGGGGCTGGTTTTCCTGAGAAGGAATATTTTAGCCAAGAGAAAGGATAAGGAGTGGTCACTTGAAGCAGTAAGATTTTGGCAGTTTGTTTTTATYTTTTTAGGGAAAAATACACATTGTACATCCTAGCACAGTGGGATTTTTGCCTGGCTATTTTAGTTCACACACACACACAAAACAAAATAACAGCAATTAAAAATAAAAAAAATTAAAAAAAAATAAAAAAAAAAGAGAGAGAGAGAAGGAAAAGGGAAAAAAAAGAGTTGTTAAAAATTGAGCTGGGATTCCACCTGTAGTTCATATTCTGAATTCTCAGCAGCCTTCAGCCACAGCATGGAACCCCTGCTTGACAGCAATCTATCAAAATACACAGAGACTTATCCAAATAACAAGATTAAAACTACACATTCAAGGGCCCAATACAGTGAAAAGTGAGTTTACACACTCCAATGAGCAGTTTTTCCCCAGCCCAGCYCTGGCAGAGGTGAGAACCTCGAGTGAGCACAGGATTTAACACACAGAAAAAATGCAGAATATAACTTAACTTTCCTCTGGGAGAGGGCAAAGGGAGGAAGGAATAAAGGAGGAAGGAATAAATACTTGAACTGCACTTTACTGAGTGAGTGCTGCTAAAAAATCTCCATTTCTGCAGCCTCAGAAGCTGGAGATGTGCAGGAGTCTCCCCAAGCTCTGGGATGCTGAGCAGGGTGTSCTGGGATGGGGGCAGCTCTGGGAAAGGCTCAGAAATTTGGGAAGCTGCAGGGCAGGCTGAGCCCAGTCCATGTGGTGGCCTAAGAGCCAGTATCAAATCACACAGGGAATTGCACTTTTTATTTGGTTCATTCCCACTTTCAGCCCCACAGGCTGCTGGAAAGCACCTTTTTCTAGAAGGCTGGGTGGGATTTTATTCATTTTTGTTGTTATTTCATCTGGGGGTTTTGCCAGCAGAGGCTGCTCTTTCATTTTAGTTCAGAAAACACACACAGTGCCATAAACACAAAAACCCAGGGAATCAGGTCTTGTGGGAATTTCATTCTAATGAAACTAGGAACACTAGAAATGAAGAAAACAAATTTAGTGTGCTCTAAATGCTACCTCATTCATTTGTCCCTCAATGCTTCTCAGCAAAGTTTAATAAGTTCTGTTTRTTTCATGAATTTAAAAGTTGCAACTTCATTCAGCAAATACATTAATTTCAGCAATATTTACCAGATTTCTAAGATATTTAATGCTGAGATATTTATACACCTCAGGAGAAAAAGAGATTTGTTTTCTCTGCAGCAAGGAAAATTCATATCCATCTTTGCAAGTGGGAGAAGTCTGGAAAACTTGGCTGGGAAAAGATGTCCAGCTCTCCAAATCTCACTCACTGCTTGCCCTTCATTTCAGGTTTGAGGACCTAAAATCCATTACTCCCATAAAATTAACTTTTCTCACATTCCAAATTCATCAATGCTCTGATGAAGCATTCATCAGAGATTTGTAAGGAACATCACTTCTGTTGCAGCAGCTCTCATTGCTTTAGGAAACAATTACAAAGCCACTGAACAGCCCAGGAGGTGACACTGSCCCAGGGTGGCACCCCCAGCATCACCCAGGGACGTGGCCAGGTCACAGACACAGCACAGAMGGGCACAGAGAGGAAATGGAGCAGCAAAGGCAGCGTTTTAAACCMTGATTTCATGTTTCATTCGAGCCAAATACAGCCCAGAGTCACATTTATAGAGCTCAGCACTGCTCCCCTGCAGTTCAACCTCAGGGTTCTACAGCCCTGGGGCTTGGCTGAGCCAGAGTTCACTGATTCCAAAAAAAACCCCAAATTTCTTCCCTTTATTTTTTGATCAGCACTGAAATTTGGTCAGCTGATGATGCCAGGGTCACTAATTAAACCTGGAAGGTGGGACAGAGCAACACAGACTTCTAATCAATGTGATTACATCATGCCTTCTCCCCTTTATTCCTCAAGATGTCTGGTTAAATACAGCTGAGATCGTTTACAGTTACAGGTGGACGCTAATTGGTACAGAGAGTTAAAAGAATGCAAAACAATCCTAATTTAAGGTAGCTATCATAAACTCACCCTAACTATCCTATCTAAAAAATGCACCCACCTTAATCTAATTTCTAACTGCACCACACAGGCTGCTTAACTCCTAGTACAGCCCAAAACTTGGGGCCCAGTTTGGGATAGCTCAAAGCTCATTCCAAAGAAACCTCATGTCCACGTTCTCTACAGGCTGGGGTTGGGATGTCCAAAATCCAGAATGAGCTCAGACACACCCAGGCTAAGTTGGAACCCCTGTGACTGCACTGCTAAGAGAATTCCCATTTAGTTCTTGCTTTCAGGGCCTCCAGCCAGGCTGGGAGAGCTGGGGGTGCTCACCTGGAGAGGAGAAGGCTCCAGGGAGAGCTCAGAGCCCCTTCCAGCTCCTAAAGGGGCTCCAGGAGAGCTGCAGAGGGCCTGGGGACAAGGGATGGAGGGACAGGACACAGGGAATGGCTCCCAGTGCCAGAGGGCAGGGCTGGATGGGATTTTGGGCAGGAATTGTTCCCTGGSAGGGTGGGCAGTGCCTGGCACAGGGTGCCCAGAGCAGCTGGGGCTGCCCCTGCATCCCTGGCAGTGCCCAAGGCCAGGTTGGACACTGGGCTTGGAGCAGCCTGGGACAGTGGGAGGTGTCCCTGGGACAGTGGGAGGTGTCCCTGCCATGGCAGGGGTGGGATGGGTGGGATTTAAGGTCCTTCCAACCCAAACCACTCTGGGATGCTGTGATCCATTTCCAAACCCCTCCAGGATCAGTGAGCCTGAGGTTATGGGCCTGTTCCCACAGAYACAGAAAGCCCTGTCACTGCACAGCCAGCACCAGGGACACGGGCACAGGAGGTGACAGGGACTGCAGGGACACTCAGCACAGCACCTGTCACCATTTTGTGCTTTCCCTCCAGGATCTGCCTGGATCCTCTGCTCCCATGGAAACTCCCACAGGTGGGCACTGATCCTCACATCAGGGGAGGAGACAGCAGCAAGAGCAGCACAGACTCCAGCCCAGGAAATAATCCTAGCCTAGGAGAGGATCCCAGCCTAGGAGATGATCCCAGCCTTGGAGAGGATCCCAGCCTAGCAGATGATCCCAGCCTAGGAGATGATCCCAGCCTAGGAAATGATCCCAGCCTAGGAGATGGTCCCAATTTAGGAGATAATCCCAGCCTAGCAGATGATCCCAGCCTAGGAGATGATCCCAGCCCAGGAGATGATCCCAGCCTAGCAGATGATCCCAGCCTAGCAGATGACCCCAGCCTGGCAGATGATCCCAGCCCAGGACATGATCCCAGCCTAGGAGATGACCCCAGCCTAGGAGATGACCCCAGCCCCAGGAGATGATCCCAGCCCAGGAGATGATCCCAGCCCAGGAGATGATCCCAGCCCAGGAGATGATCTCAGCCTAGCAGATGATCCCAGCCCCAGGAGATGATCCCAGCCTAGCAGATGATCCCAGCCCAGGAGATGATCCCAGCCTAGCAGATGATCCCAGCCCAGGAGATGATCCCAGCCCAGCAGATGACCCAGCAGGAGCTGCACAGCCACATCAGCTCCTGCCCTGCACAGCTCCTGCTCCTCCCCAGCCCCAGGGACCCCAATGCTGCTTCCCCTGGAACAGCCCCAGTGCTGCTCCCCTGCCAGKGGGGAATGAGCTGCTGGAGAGAACAAATCCCTGTTGTGMCAAAAACCTCACTGAAATTGCAGTGGGTGCTGCCTCAGCCTGCAGCARTCAGTGAGGGGAGTAAATCTGGGAATTTGGGAATTTGGGAGGCACTGTTCAGGCTCCTGGCACTGAGGGGGAAGCTGGAGGATTTTGGAATAAACGTTCAGCTCAATGTTTGKGGCAGAATTGTTAGAAGTCACCCAGGAAGTTCAGTGGCAGGATAAATAACCAGTGAGGGGAGTAAAGAATGTTCCTGCAGGGGAGCCCCCACCCTGGCAGACAGGGACAGGGATCTGTGGGCACACAGCAGCACTGCACTGCCTCTGGTTGCTTTCCTGATCTTAAAACCTATTACAGGGAGGAAAAAAACCCCAAAATACACCTCAGAAAACTGTCAGTGCTTATAAAATAAAACTTATAAAAACCACATGTCAGGGGCATTCCTTAGGATCCAAAGGTTACATTTGTACTTGGAATTTTCATTCTGAGCACACAGAAGGCAGAATGTGCTTGGAAAACTTGAAAAGAAAGGCATCAAAATTGGGAGAGAGGTGTGTGAAGAGAAGGGAAGAGTTGCTCAGGACTCATCATAAAGCAGAAGATACATTTTTATTTTAAAGGCATCAAATGAGCAGTACAAAATTAACTTTCAGTGAGCAGCTGCAGGTTATCAATGCCACCACACAGGGTGAGAAAGGCCTGGAGATAATCAGGGACTGAAGGACAAGTTAAAATAAGAGTCAGACCCAGCTCAGGGGCCTTTACAGAAAGGGCAAGAGGCAGCAAGAACAAGGTGCAGCCAAGGAAATCTGAACTGCACATGAGGAATAGTGTTCCTCCTCCTGGTACTGCTCAGACACTGCCAGAGACACAGGGGGATTGTGTCACTCAACATCCCAAATTTCACTGGTTAAAAATCCAATCCAGCTTCAAGATCAGCTCTGATTTTCCACCTGGAGTAAGGGACTGGACCAGAAAATGGCCAAAGACAATCCCCTTCACCCTCATTATGGTATAAATGTGCAATATTCACCTTTCCCATCCCCCTGGGAGCTCCAGGCTGGGAGTCCCCATCCTCCAGCAGAGCTGTGGGTGCCAAAGCACTGAGAACTCCTGGGCAGCCCAGGGAGGAATCCAAACCASAGGGCTTGCTCAGCCTGTCAGGAGGAAAGGGAAATGGCTTCTCTGTCAGTGATTTAATATTGCATTACCCCTCCTGAATCATATTCTGGATGATGAATGCACTGCCTGATGTTTGGCTGAAGGCAGGAGGCCAGTGAGAAGCTGTCAGGAAGAAACCAGGGAATTTGGCAGGCACTGTCCAGGCTCTGGCACACGAGGAGGAAGCTGAAAGAGCATGGGATAAACAYTCAGCTCGATGTTTATGGCAAAATCATTAGAAGTGACACAGGAAGTTAGGTGGCAGGATAATTGTTAATGTCCTTTCAAACAACACTCCAGGGTTTGAAATGTGGGGTTTGGGGATTGGAAAGTGGGGTTTTAAATGGTGACATTTCCTTGATAGTAAAGGAAAATGCAGTTATTTTGTGAAGTAGATAGAAGAATCAAATCTTCTGCTTGTTCTTTTTTGAGAGGGATAATGCAGAGCTGGACAGAGCATTTACAGCTTAAAAAACCAAACCAAAAGAGAAGGAAAAAAGCCTCCCACAAAAAAAAAATCCAACAAAATCCCCCAGTTCCCTGTATCCTTACAGTTGTTACAATTTTGTGTAAAAGGAATATAGAAAATGTCCCTTTCTGCTCCAACAAACCAAATTCATGGGAAAAGTCAGAGGTGAAATGAGAGGCCAGAGACAGCAAATGCAAATGGCCCTGATTTTCTGCAGGTGGCAGGAGCCTTTGTGTTTGTATTTGTATTTGTGTTTGTATTTGTATTTATTTGT